>BLKM01004603.1:535390-773439 GCA_013340265.1 Coptotermes formosanus
ACCACCACCACCACCACCACCACCATCACCACCACCACCACCAACACCACCACCACCACCAACACCAACACCACCACCACCAACACCACCACCACCACCACCACCACCACCACCGCCAACAACAACAACAACAACAACAACGACAACAACATTAACAGATTTTCTTCACAGTTACTTTTTCCATATCTCATGTCTTTTTTGGCAAAGACTGTAAATTCACTTACAGCTAGACGTTGCGTCGACTCAAATCCTGCCAGCTTTGGCTACATGTTATTTAAACCTGACAAACTCCAATAAATCCTGCAACTTTCTCTGAAGTGGTTAAAAGCGTAGATGAGCTACTAATATTATCGGGAGAAGGGGAGGGGGGATGAAAAGGAAAGAGAAAATATCAATGTAAAATATACTGGAAAGAAAATAGAAGCTGCTTAGTAAGAAACTTGGTTGTAAAGGCTGTAGTGTGTCAGAGTAAAGGCTGTAGTGTGTCAGAGTAAAGGCTGTAGTGTGTCAGAGTAAAGAGTGTGGCGGATTGCGACTGCAGTTGTAGACAGAGTTACACAGGAAGGAGAGACAAAAATCTAACGTATTACATCAGAGAAGAAGATATGGAAAAAACTACAGAGAATGATGACAGAGAGGGTAAAGGGTAGTGGTTAATCTTCACGTGATTAATCACAACTTCCAATAATTTTTCATACGCTGTCGCAAATTCTCTCTTTTTTATATTTTTATACAGTCTGACAACGCCTTGCTAGAAGCCGAAATATGTACCTGTCAGTTACCACCAAAGATGTAAAATAAAGTGAAAATTCCTTCCATTATTACACGTGGGTGACAAGGATGGCATAGAAAATTAATTGCAAAAGAAATATTCTCTCTCTCTGCTGTGGGGCAACAGCCCAAATTGGGCCTAGCCCGCCTCCTTTTGGAGATTTCTAGATCACACTCAGACACACCACGGTCGGTAGGACTCCTCTGGACGAGGGATCGGCCCGTCGCAGAGACCTCTACCAGACAACACAAACACTCATAACAGACGAACATCCATGCCCCCCGGTAGGATTCGAACCCACGATCCCAGCAAGCGTTCGACCAAAGGCCCACGCCTTAGACCGCGCGGCCATTGGGATCTGCAAAAGAAATATGAACTATGCACATTAAATAAGAAATGAGCATAAAGGAAAATAGAAAGAGAATGAAAGTTGAGGACAATAATTTATAATAAAAAAAGATCAACATTATTAACCTTTTAAAGCCTAGCGGTAACTTTACATACGACCAGGTTTAACATTAAAAAATTCTACGTGGTGCCCACATTGCGTTTGTGTGGTTCGTACGGATCTCAGAACAAACAGCTACTTTTGCCTTATAAAACATTAAGAGACTGGTCTTTATAACCTAAGTACCGCGCTGAGTCCTTTTATAAAGCAGATACGCTTCGTCTTTAAACGGGTAATTACTGACAGGGAAAGGAAAAATTAGCGATTATAAGAGTAAATACAGAAAGCTACAGTTATTACTAAATGACTGCACACTGATCTTTAACGTCATTTACTTAGTCATTTAAATAAAACTGATATTATTATCTTCCGGAATTTATATGCAAGTACTCGTGACTTCCCGTCATCGAAAAACCTAGGAGAAAACAAATGAGTATCTGTGTTTAATTTTGGATGGGGAAGATGTATGAGAAAGAGACACGAAGAAGAAATTAAGATAATTGGATTGACGAGGGACGGAGAGAGAAAAATAGACAATCGTACGATAATCCTTCAACATCCACTGTGATGGACGCAGTACGTCGAAAGATTGGGCAGGTGCAGACGCTCTGATTATCTGCAGACGTTATTCCCTCTGGGAACGACGTCACTTCACTGCTAACAGTCAATAACTGACAGGTCTAATCAACATCACAGGCAGAGCAGCTTAGAGCAATCAATTCCATTTCCAAGAACGCTATTACGCACATATCATGTTCCGTTTTATTCACCTACACGTACATGCATACACCGGCTCATGTTTAACCTTTTAAAGCCTAGCGGTAACTTTACATACCACCAGGTTTAACATTAAAAAATTCTACGTGGTGCCCACATTGCGTTTATGTGTTTTGTACGGATCTCAGAACAAACAGCAACTTTTGCCTTATAAAACAGTAACAGACCGGTTCTTATAACCGAAGTGGAGAGTGTTTACAGCGCGGTACGCACTGAGTCCTTATATAAAACAGATACGCTTCCTCTTTAAAGGGTTAAGGTACATGTCACAAGTTCTAATTATAGCACAGATCCTAATTACATCACAGATTCCTAACTACATCGGAAACTAGTCCGTATAAAATGCGCCATTCTTGTGGGGCATATGAAAACTATAAACGTAGGCTACTTATCAACGCTGTATCTACTGAAATATTACTTAGCACCTTACGAAATTTCTTTTTTACTCACAAAGTACTAGTTGCAGTTAGGGTGTAGCAGGCGATATAGTTCCGTCGATAGAGGGCCTAGCAACGGTTTGAACTGCCGAGGACTTGTGGGTTGGTTCCTGGGATGGGCAAGAGACTTTTCTCAAAAGCACTCAGTCGGTTGTGGGGTACAAGCCGTCTCCTATTAAAAGCAAAACATACTCTCTTCTCGGTGGTAAAGCGGCCGCAGCATGAACTTCACAACTTACCTCCATCTAACCCCGAGGTTAAAAATGAGTGGGGAAATAAATTCACTGACCCTTATTCCTTCATGGGTGGACACTGACAAATTGCCCTTCACGATTAGCGAGGCAAATTTCAGAGATAACTGTATGGTCTAAAGCGGCACTGCCTGAAGTGGATGAGTGATTAGATGGGTTAATAAGTTGCAAATTTTACAGATCTTTGACCCTGTGTATATTATGGTTAAAAGACCCATTATTGAAGCCGGTACGCCTGAAGAGCTAAATACAATTACGTACACGTCAGGCAGTACAAGAGTGTAACTCGCTGTTGGTAAAGCTGCAAATTTAAGAACAGCAAACAGTGTGTTACATGGCAAAAGCATAGCATAATTATCGTCCTAATCGTCTGCTTTGCCATGTATTGATATGTTTCATCATAAAAAGATTTACTGAAATCAGGATGTCTCGCTTTTCCCCAAGACGCGTCCGGTTTTCACATGCTTAAACAGCCGGAAAACTCTGTTTCTAAACCACGTCGTCTGAAGGATGAAGACGCAATGCCATTTTAGGGTGATGCAAGCAAGGAGACAAAGGTACGAAAGGGATAAAATTAGGCCTAGAGTAAGGAATGGAATTAAAAATAAAGGAAAAAGGAAAGGTTCCTGTTAAATTTCACGTTTTGTTTTCCAACATTTTCACAGAAGTGATTAATCTACATATAACAAAAAGTGTTTTCGAGAGGAATTACAAGAACCAGAAGCGAACATAACTTCTGAAACATGCGGTAAAGTACTAATATCCAGGAAACACTGAGCTTAACAATTCTTATGACACGCCATTTCCCGCTTTAGTCACTAGATAACAGAACAGATCTGACAATAAGCTCACAAATGTAGTTTAGTGATGCTGTACGACGCCAACACCAGGTGTACGAGAGGAAACCCTCTCACTCTTATCCTTGATCGACTTCCATTCCATGAGTAAGTCACACGTTTTGATAAGTTGGGTTCGATTTTACGTCACTATCGACAAATAATCCGAGTCAAGGAACTTGACTTCTATTCAGATTGCCAACGAGCGTCTCGGTCGAGTGGTTGGCACTCCTGCTGCTTAGGTGGAAGCCCCAAATCTCGGATCTCTTTCTTCAAACGGACTGTCTTGATCGAGGATTCTCACTTCGTCCGCTGGGACCTCAAAATACAAAAAAACACCGTCTCCTTCCAGATTCCTCTCAAATTATCATTCACCTAACCTTCAGAATATTTGACCTCACACCACCTATCATGCCTTACACAGAAGGTCACCAAACAAAAAAGGTTTCATGTAATAAACATATATTATAAAAAGTATCTGTTGTTACAAATTTTTTCTGCACTTTGGATACTCCTTAAAGACGCTTACAGTGAAAGAGGCGGAGTCGCTACAGCTCGACCAGCGTCTGTCCGTCCGTTTGTACAAGAGAATTTCAAAAGGTGACAAGGTCTGAATGTGTAAACGGTCTGCACAATTTCTACATATTTTGAAGAGGCCGGACCAGTCCAGTCTGATAGTGAATAGGGCAAAGACTAGAAGCCTATGAAGTAGTGTTTCGATCATCAGCTACTCTGCAAAGCAGAGAATATTTTGCAGTGCCACATGAGATATTGCAGTATGATTTGACTGCATGATCGTAAGTTATAGGAGAGAAAGCGATTGCAGCATGTTTTGAAATAGAACTTCAATATTTGTCTCCATTAGCCCTTTAAAGACGAAGCGTATCTGTTTTATATAAGGACTCAGTGCATACCGCGCTGTAAACACTCTCCACTTCGGTTATAAAAACCAGTCTCTTAATGTTTTATAAGGCAAAAGTTGCTGTTTGTTCTGAGATCCGTACAAAACACATAAACGTAATGTGGGCACAACGTAGAATTTCTTAATATTAAACCTGGTGGCACGTAAAGTTACCGCTAGGCTTTAAAAGGTTAACTGAGTATTCAAGTGATACTGTAACGGAAAGAAGGGCGCAATGTATTGAGACGCCTTTACCGCTGGTTCAACGGTACGCACTACAGCCGTCTGAGCGAAACTGTAGGCGGAACAGCGCTCTGTACATCATGAATGTTTCATAATCTGGTTATCGAACTTGTTTACATGATGAGGCTGCGTTAGGATTTATAGAAGCAATCCGGATATTGGATGGGAGAAATGGGACTTTCCAAGACGTTCCTGTGACACGATACTGCAACAGCAACACCCACCGGTATCGCTTGCACGTCTCTCTACTTGATGCACGATACAATATGCGTTACAGCAATTCAAAGCCTATACCATATACAACATCCTGTCACGTTCGATCATACGAAACAGGTTCAAATATCGTTTCGTTTCGTTTCGTTTCGCAGTCCTTCCCTCTTACACCTACTTGTTCACAGTAAGCGTAGACGGTTTTTATTTTCACTTGATCACACTCAGACACACACCACAGTCGGCAGGACTCCTCTGGACGAGGGATCGGCCCGTTGCAAAGACCTCTACCTGATAACACAAACACTGTACAAGAGACAAACCTCCATGCCCTCGGTGGGATTCGAACCCATGATCCCAGCAACCGCTGGGCCGCAGACCTACACCTTAGACCGCGCGGCCACTGGGATCGGCCACATTCAAATATACCAGTGAATACTGTAGTCACATACATTTAAACGTGTTATAATATTTCACACACAAGAGCCAAGAAACACGTCAGAAAAAATTAAAGAAAAGAGTAAAATCCCACAAACTGGCACAAAAACATACCAGAGGCACCATGAATGGAACCACGTGGAATTAAATGTATCAACCGTAAAGGAATTAAAACAATTTATACAGTTATAAACACATTTTGGGTCACTTTTTAATACTAATATTTTATTCGTCGATTTCATTCGCCTTACAGCAATCATGTTGCCACGTCGACACAAACATCACAGTAAGTACAACACAGTCAGCTTGTCCCTGTACACACCACGACAACGCACGGGGAAGTGACGGTTAGTGCTCTAACAGTTCTTAACCTCGTCACTAGGGGCAGGTGTGTGTCAACTTTACACTCCGGCCACTTTACGCACGGACAGAGATTTCCCGGTGCTCACCAGCCACTTCTGTGGGCTTCAGGGCCGGTCTGTAAGTTTAGGAGCTCAAAATATTCTTATTTCTGCTGGGAAAAAGACACATCTTCACACAATGACAGAAGTTAATATTATATAATACATTTAGGTTATGGTACTGTGAGGCGCGACGCCTTTTACACCGGTATTTCCTCGCTAATATCTCACATATTTTACGGCGCCACCTTCCATAACACACCGTCATTGGGATTTCTTTTGACTGAAATATTTTGTTCCTTGACTTCGACTACTGCCGAAATGCCTTCACGACTTCATAACTACAAATCACTGCAGTGAACTGTAATAACATTACTTGTTTAACCCTTTAAGGACGAAGCGTATCTGCTTTATATAAAGACTCAGTGCGTACCGCGCTGTAAACACTCTCCAGTCTCTTAATGTTTTATAAGGCAAAAGCCGCTGTTTGTTCTGTGATCCGTACAAAACACATAAACGCAATGTGGGCATGGCGTAGAATTTTTTAATGTTAAACCTGGTGGTATGTAAAGTTACCGCTAGGCTTTAAAAGGTTAATGTGTTCCATGTCCGTGCACTATATCATACAAAAATACTAATCGCCAACAAATACACGAAGAGAGTTTTATCATCAATCGTAACACACTCCTACATGTTTCCTGCGTACATGTACTCCTGCGTTGTTTTCGGAGGCGTGGACTCTCTGCGGTCCCGGCCTGCAGGCCGGGACCGCAGAGAGTTCACGCCTCCAGTACACAGTACACAGTCAACAGCACATTCTCACTCAACTATAAAGTGCAACTTTAGTGTAACGATAACAAAAAAAGTTCTCCCTGAAGATGACCCAGCAGGGTCGGAACATGTAGGAATGTGTTATGATTGATGATAAAACTCTCTTTGTGCATTTGTTGGTGATTAGTGTTTTTGTAACATTACTTGCGTTTTGTGTTACAAGCAGCAGTTACATATGTGGATCTTGTGCAGTTACTGCCACCTTTGGGGGTGGCTGAAAACAATGGAGAAACTAATGCTGTTGCAAGCAACAAACTGTATGTAAATAACTGAATAAAAGGAAACTTCTTTGTTCAGGGTAAATGTCTATTTTGTGTCTGTTTTGGAAAACCTGAGAAAATAGACGGAAATTTAGCAGTACTCAAAATTTCAATTAATTCCTACAACAAAGACTGACAAAACATCCAACCTTTCACGCTAATTAGCTACTTTGATCATGCAATGAATAGTGACACCACAAAGCATGGACAGACACGATCAAAGCATTACAAAAATGTTGTAAACAAATTCAGCCTCACAACACGTTGTTTCCTTTTCTAACGTAAATTCCCTTACAAATTCTATGGAATATTTTGATTTTTCCTCTCTCTATTTACAGTTTCCATGGTAAAACTTCCCCTGATGTGTCACCATACATTATAGTCCTTGGCGGATATTTTGCGAGATCTTGCTTAACCCTTTAAAGACGAAGCGCATCGCCACTCTTACAAGCCTACAGTACTACACTAACACTATGCTTACGGACGATTAAACCATCTGTCATATGCTTTTGAGTGTCTTCTATATGGAAATATGTGAAAAGTAAAGGCAAAGGAAAATTGTCCCTGTCAAAGCCATGAAGGCGTATAGGAGGGGCAGAGGTATAGCTCCACACATTCTTAACGTCCGTACCAGATCGATGTGAGCGGTCAACATCAGGGTCCCGATTATTAGCACCGGGAAATAACCCCGGTGTTTATTAAACAGGAGCTGCCTGAGACCCAGAGTTCGTCTAGAGGCTTTGGAGAAGAGAAAACTCTAATGATACACCGGGAGTCATACCCCGGACCGTCCATCCCGGGGTTCGATTCCCGGTGAAGGCAAGATATTACGTACATGAACAGTTTCAGTATCTGACGAACATCGAGTACCTGATCAGTAGGTGATATGCGATGTTGGAATCCGCAGCAACGTTCCCGCGTACTGTCGACTTCCACGTCCAGTGGAAGTCGACAGATGAGTTTTGGATAATATTTTGTACGCACTCGGTTACAGAGACGTGTACATAACTAACACAGTTAGTTTTCCTGTCCTTCTTGTAAAAAATAACTCCTCCTGCTGAGTTAATTTTTAATGACTGAAAACGTCACCAATTCTGTACCTTAGAAAGTAATGTTTTACCGCCTATTTGGAACCCTATTCCACTATTACGTGTTACCTGAATCAGCATGTTTCAACAGCGCTGCTAAAGCAATCTGCTCTACACCGATCTGTGGAAGGTTTTAGCATAGGAAATCAATACATCTTATATATGCTTTACTGTATTTGAATTTCAGTAACTATTTCAGTGAATACCATACCACGGTGAAATGGCAACAAACTCACATGTGACCAGGAAGTGAGACCCAATAGGAACATGTCAAAAGGTTTAAAGTATCCGTTTTACGGCACATTATTTATGCGAGGACCTAAAATGCGGTATAACCTTTTAAAGCCTAGCGGTAACTTTACGTACCACCAGGTGTAACATTAAAAAATTCTACGTGGTGCCCACATTGTGTTTATGTGTTCTGTACGGATCTCAGAACAAACAGCAACTTTTGCCTTATAAAACATTAAGAGACTGGTTTTTATAACCGAAGTGGAGTGTTTACAGCGCGGTACGCACTGAGTCCTTATAAAAAACAGATATGCTTCTTATTTAAAGGGTTAATGCTCAACTGCGTAGAAGAAATGATTAACGAATTATGAAATATGTCAACTTGCTAACTTGGAAGCTTCAACAAAACTAAATGACACATTTTATGTTTCAGGTATGAATATAAAATAAGTTAAAAAATCTACTTCCTATGTTCAAGAGATGTTTATGGACTGATATATAGATCGCTGCATATATGTATCAAGGTTCATACACACACCCTGAACACGTAAATGCTGAAGCACGCAGTGTATCATAACTAAAAATAAAACAACGTATACGCAGTAGCTTCCATTATTCTTTAGGTCTTTCTTGTCTGCCTCCCCTTTTATGCATTCTCTTCCTTCTATCAACCAACTTCCGTTCCCAAAACTCTATCCTCAGTCTTCACGCACATAACACTCTTGGAAGGGATTTCGGTAACGCCTGAAGGACGTTGTTTAGACTTCCTGCATAACAAACACGTCGGAGAAGTTGCCGCAGCAGCACGGCGCACTCGCTGTTTTGTGTCCTTAACGCTTAACGTACCCAGTCAGGTTCTCTGTTCACAGTGACAAAGTCCTGGTAAGTAACTTGGCAGAGAGTTTAGTTTACGAATTAGGCCACATGGCCTGTTGGAACACAGAATTAACTTCTGAAATCAAGAGTATTAATATTTCAATTATTTGGTAAGGTTCCTTAGAAAAGTGATGGGTCCATAGCACAAACGCGAACATTTGTTGTCGACTGGGAATTGAGACCACCAAGCCAAGGTTCTACGGGGCCTTACACAGCACCGCAACTCTCATCTGTTCATAAGTAAACTAAAATTAAATTAATGTGAAAAAAGTTCTAAATATATTTCATGTGTTCCATGTCCGTGCACTATATTATACAAAAAACATTAAACACCAACAAATGAACAAAGAGTTTTTTCGTCCACACTCCTACATGTTTCGACCCTGCTGGGTCATCTTCAGGGAGAAACTTTCCGTTGTCGTTACACTAGGTTGCACTATACACTATACTTACCCTAGGTTGCACATTCTCGCTCAACTGTATAGTGCAACGTAGTGTAACGACAACGGAAAGTTTCTCCCTGAAGATGACCCAGCAGGGTCGAAACATGTAGTAGTGTGTTATAATTGAAAAACCTCTTTGTGCATTTGTTGGTGTTTAATGTTTTTTGCTAAATATATATATATATATCACCGAACAGGTTAATGTTGCAGTAATATTTTAAACTTGTATTCGGGAGGCGTTGTAATTTCGATAAGTTGCCGACCATATTCAACGAGTTTCTTCGTGGTTTACCTCAGCACCATACGTAATTTTTTTAATAATAACTCGATTATGTCACACCTGCTTCGCGCCAGCTCATCTTTACATCCACTCCAAGTAGTCTGGGATACTGAGAGTGCCATCAAATAAACCAAGGAACGAAAATCCCTCATGTTTCAAATCACTATAATTTCAATTTTTGGTAACACCCTGTACATTGATTTTGTAGTGACTCTGTGTGCAGACATGTTCAAAAAGCAGCAGACGCATTACATGTTTCATAAAACCGGCTACACGTTGACATGTGCAGCCACTGAACTGGAAGAAAGAATGGACGACCTGAATGCCCATACAATCGACAGTGATTTCGGATATTCCGATGACAATTTAAATTCAATACCTGGCTTCGTGCAAAACAACCGGCTACGCATAACATCCCTCCACAAAGAACGAGTGGCAAGCTACGTTAAATAACTTGCGAAAATTAATAATACATTCTACAGTAAAATAATATTACAATATAACAAATAATACGTATTAAAGGAAGAATTGGACTCAACTGGCTTAAGATGACAAATTTTGACTTTTGTGTGCATTATAATAAATACTCTTGCTTCTTGCATAATACTTTGAAATTTCTTGACCAGCTGAAGGATCCAAATTTCCACTGAAAACACTGAAAGTGGAGGCTATGTCAATATTAATTACTTATATACGCCTAAAATTTGGTGACGGAACTGTCTTATTGATGTGACGTTTTAATATCGTCTTGTTTTTTTTTTTAAAGACAAGGACGCTTCGGAATACAAATATGCTTTCAGGAAAACACTATTCAACTTACTGTGCCCGGTCCTCTAGATAGGTCCGTGTGTTATTTTCAAAGGGTATCACACTATACTGCTAACACTCCCACTTACAATACCAGTCAGTGACACGTACAGGCTAATTCATAAGTCCCTCCGGCATTTCCGACCTCTGCAGTACAGTAGCCGGGATGGTCCCGATGGGGGGGGGGGGGGGTGTGTGACCATGTCAACAGAGGGAGAGACACTCCAAGTTTCTGTGGTTCTGTGTGGTACATGGTCTGAAACCTCCGTTGCACCGTCACAATTGACTCAGTTTTGACAAACTGCAAGACACAGAACACTTTCTTATCCCATGCCCACGCCATGTTTCGTCACGACTGCCACCTAGCGGTGAAACCTGCATGTACGCCACGGCGCCTATTACCCCAAAAAACTTGGGAGAGATTCTCTACCTATTGATATGCTCCTTTCTGCTGTGTCTGTCTTGGTTGTTGCGCTGGCGACTTCGGCAGTTCCGGAGGGACTTACGAATTACCCTTATTCAGGGATTAATAAGGAACAATACGTAGATACTTTACATTATGCATACTTTTGTGATACTGGATCATTATTCAGTACCACAAGAACCGCCGCCACAACTTTTTGATGTTTATTACATAATTATGCAGTCGAAACCTGCAGCCGCACAATTTTATAATAAACATGAAAAACTTGTGATGGCGGTGCTTCTCGTATTGATTGATACGTAGATACCTGGTTGGAATACGCTGACCCCGTATTCGGCCATATTTTTAGGACACGTGTTGTTAGCGAGAATAATAAGTTACTAAATGAAAATGTTGTTATAAAAATGACGACGATTTCTGGTTCTAATTAGCAAAGCGAAAGGCTGTAAAAATTCTTAATATTAAATTGACAATAGAGAGCAGGAAATCTCACAAAATCGCACCTCCCTTGCCGCGCCGCAGTCTGAACGATACACAGCCACTGACAAGGCAGAACTGACTGCAGGAGAGTAAACGATAATTTCTAATTATTCAAGCTAAAAACACCTTAAAAACTGAAAAAAAGAAATCTTTGAAAGAAATGCAGTTAAGGGAAAACGAGAAAATGAAAGGAGGAAATAGAATACAAAAACTGAGTGAATGGGTAAGAGAATTACTGGCTGAATAAATTCGTGATCGAAGGAGTGAGTGAGTGAGTGAGTGAGTGAGTGAGTGAGTGAGTGAGTGAGTGAGTGAGTGAGTGAGAATGAGTTTTTGAACAAAACAGCGAGCGAGTAAATGAGTGAATAGGCAAGGGTGAATGAGTGAAAGTATTTCAATGAATGAGTGAGTGAGTGAGTGAGTGAGTGAGTGAGTGAGTGAGTGAGAGTGAGTGAGTGGGTGGGTGGGGGTGTAAGGGAAGGTACGCAAAGCAGCAACCAATCACCTTTCCACTATTCAGTTAACACAAACATATTTAAAGTAGTGTATCTAACAAATTTATACCTCCGTGTCTTACAACAGCCATGCTAAAAATCCCCTAATTTAATGGAACTGTAAGAGAAATACTGTGAAAAAGTCACTGAATTTCCTAACGTTAGAAAAGTACACCTGAGAGGCCTTTCACCGCACGAAACACACTTTCATGTCTCTATATGAACAACATGGTTGACGTTTTCCTTCGCTTTCAATTCCTTGCCCTTCGTTAGAGCGCAATCACCTCAGGTCTGTTCTCCTGGGAAATATGCCACCTGCTGTCACAGAGTCGGGTCTAGACACGTAAGTTTACGTTCGTGTTTCTTTCGGTTGCACACAGACTATCGAGCATATGCTGTCATTAAGGTGAAACAAAGATTAGCCTAAACCGTTTAACGCATTGTGATAAATATAGTCACCACGTGCTTTAATATTAAAAGGCGAGTATTTTATCCCAATAGTGTACGTATGTTTCATCTGCTTAGAATAAAGACGAAGCGTATCTGTTTTATATAAGGACTCAGAGCGTACCGCGCTGTAAACACTCTCCACTTTGGTTATAAAAACCAATCTCTTAATGTTTTATTAGGCAAAAGTTGCTGTTTGTTCTGAGACCCGTACAAAACACATAAACGCAATGTGGGCACCACGTACAATTTTTTAACGTTAAACATGGTCGTATGTAAAGTTACCGCTAGGTTTTAAAAGGTTAAAGTGACGGAGCAACGTGTTGGCTACTACGTAGAAAATGCATTATTTAGTACCGTTTATATTGACAGTTATGACTCACCAGTGCCTATAAATTTTTAAAAAGAACAAAACCCTCCTTTTGCCAAATGGATGACCCAGACGAAAAACATCGGAAGCTTCCATTACAGTTCTATCTAATATCACATTCTAAAACGTTGTGAATGTTTATGGAAGTCAATACAGACACAGGGGTGCCAAAAACCCTGCCCGCCTAACCAGTTAGTGCGTCCTGCCCGAGATATTCAGCATCAAATTGATCACGAAATTAGCTATCACATATGAACCCTAGACAGTAAGTACTAAGCAACAGCCTGCCGTCAGCTCGTGAACCTGACTAACAGCAGGTGTCACTGAATTAAAATTTGTATTATCTATAAAATAATTAATATTTTAATCGCGACCAGACTGTACTTAAACCTCATGAACACATTTCATGCGACTCACAGAGATATGGATTTCTGATCACGCGTTCCAGTATTGAAAAATCTCGGATCCCCACTGATCTATAACTGAATGACAAAATGCATTTTAATCACACAAGAACGTGCTGTGGATCAGTAGTCGGCAGTCAGCACGCAGGCCCAAGTTTGATCCCAGGCCTTCCCATGAGATATGTTGTGAATCTAGTAGCTCTCCAACAGGTTTTTCTTCTAGTAACTTGACATTTCCCTCTCATTACTTTTCCACCAATGCTCAATATTCATATTTAATTCATTTATTACAGACGTTACATAACCTTGGTAAACGACGGCATTGTTAAACAACGCACATGTAGAAAAAAATAAAAAATAAAAATACTTGTTTTGGCAAATTTTATATCTTTGTCTAAAATATTTTTGAATTGTTAATGCCATACACAATCATCTTAGCTTTATGCTAACTTCTGTATCATTCCTGCATAAGGTAAGCAGCTAACGAACAACAGCTTAACCATTTAGAAGCCAGCGGTTACTTTATTTACCACCATTTGTAACATTCAAACAACCTGCATTTTGCGCATGAAGTGCATTTATGTGTGTTACACATCTCAGAAACAAGAGCAATAGCATTAACAGGGTTTTATAATCGAGATGGAGTGTGTTTACTATGCGGTACGGACGGAATGTTTAAACACAATTCAGGTTCATTTTATTGAGTCGTTAAAACTTATTTGTGGAAGACGCTGGTACAGTCTCGTAACCTAGGGTTGCTGTAGATTCCTCTACAGTCAATTACATGTACGAATTTCTTGTTTAAAATTGGGACAAAGTTCCAGTCAGTGTACTTAATTATGATAAGCCTGGGGCTACACTTCAGCTACCGATTCGCAATATGAAGACTCCAGGAGTGAGCCGCATGTGGGACAAGCGGGCAAGATGCGCGTCTGTCGAGGGCACCCAGTTTACTTCCCTGGGAATTGAAGTGGATGTGTCAAGTCGTGTTTAGGCATCACTAGGTCATGATGATACTCTTCCGAAAATCATCAGAAGGCTTGCTGCATCCTCCTTTAGGGTAACCAAATTTAATCACTGTATATCTTGCACAACCCTGCATCTGTTGACAGTACGTTCCTCAGAAATTTTGGTAAATATATACCAATCTATACGATGTCATACCGCAGAAGATGGGTAATTCCACAAGCACCGCTGTGATAAGCTTAGATTTCGCTTTCTACGGAACAGGTTGACAAGAATTAGCTAAGGCTATGGTTTCCAAAAATTAACCCTTTAAAGACGGAACGTATGTTTTATTTAAGGATTCAGCGCGTACCGCGCAGTAAACACTCTCCACTTCGGTTATAAAAACCAGTCTCTTAATGTTTTATAAGGCAAAAGTTGCTGTTTGTTCTGAGATCCGTACAAAACACATAAACGCAATGTGAGCACCACGTAGAATTTTTTAATGTTAAACCTGGTCTTATGTAAAGCCACCGCTAGGCTTTAAAAGGTTAACACTTCCAGGGGTTTACTGCATATTATATTACAGGCCGCAACGTATATTTCAAGTTACAGTTTCAATGGATATGCACGTTTAACAACAACAAACATCGACACTGCAGTACCCAATGACTCAAAAATACTTTCCACTGCTATTTACTGCTGTCATGTACAGATCCTGTTTGTAACTACTGCTACACACACTCACTTCTGCCTAACACGCACGTATAAATGTTAATAAAACATACTCTATTACATAAGTTGTGTACACATCCTTCAATCTACGCCTACGTCTTTGAAACGGTCTCTTCGTTTAAAGTATTCCACCTAAAAATTTGTGTTAATTTACCATTTGCTCATGCGTTGACAGATGTCCCGTTCATTTCATCGCCTTTCATTTGAGGGCCTAACAATATTCGTAAAACAGTACACGTTAGTAAGCTCCTAATTATGTAATTTACCCTTGTCCAAATATAAACACCCTTTCAATTAAGCCTGCACAAGGTACTTGGAGCCAAAGTTACAGAAACATAAACCCCTTCAGTAACAGCAAAAGCACTTCGTCCACGGCAGCTCATGCTAGGGGTTGTAATTTAATTATTCTCGTGTTTGTTCTTGTTTCGAGGAGTGACTAACAGAGATTTATTATAGTCAGCAGAGTGCCGGTGTAATTAGTGGTGAACAGAACGCGTAGACTCTGATGGCAGCAAATAACACTAAGAGGCCAAATCACACAGCGATGTAAGACTGGACGCAGCGATCTCCTGACTGGCGTCCTCTTAGTAATTAAAAGGGCCCCCCGCTGTGTTCATATCTTTTCTTATTTAAGACAAGCCAAATGTCTATGTGTAAATTAACCCCTTTAACACTGAATTCAAGCTCCCCTACATTTAAAGATGCAGTGCGAACCGCGCAGTAAACAGTCCGCGTCTCAGTTACAGAAACCATTCACTTAATGCTCTAGAGGAAAAAAAATCCTGCTGTTCTGAGAACCATACAAAGCACATAAGTACAATTTAGGGGTAAAACATAGACTTATTGAGGGCTAAACCTGGTGGTACATAACGTAACTATTCAACTTTAAAGGCTTAAGCACATAAATCATTATTTTCAAAGAAATATTAAAAACTGTATTAAAGAAATCAAGTGAAGTTTGGTCCAATATAGACGTCAGGGTCGTGATGTTGTGAACAAGGCACTGGACCTTCCGTTTCAATAAAAATAGGACCCCAGTATCGTAATCAAGGGGTTAGACCTCGTACTTCGTATCAGGGATGTCTCCGATTAACTTTAGACCCCCCGAGATTACCAACACAAACAAATTTTGGCGAGTTTTGTCAGCACGTATACGAACATTTCAGAATATTACTTCTGATATATCAACAATCGTCTCCCTCCAAACCCTTTCCAATTCATTATTCACTAATTTCCCTAACATTCGACGCTGTATAATCCGAATGGCTGAGCCCAGCAGTTCAGTAAACAACTAATATATCAGATATATCAAAGGAACAGAATTTCTCTAATTAACTTCTTGCAAGATAGTCTCTGTTCCACACAAGCAGTCCTACTTACTAAAACGGTTTTCTTTCAGTGCAGAAGTAAATACGTTTTAATTAAACAACAACGTCAACTTACTGTGTAGCTTAAAGACAATACTTAAAACACTCTTGTCAGGTAACGACACTTGTTTTCTCCCGTGTGTTTGCATAATCAGCAAGTTACATTCAAAGCAAGGGCTGTCAGCACACATCAATACCCTGAAACACAGATACGTGTAGATACCTCAAGGAAACAGTTTCACAGTCGTTCCCTTTCTCAATGAAATTAAAATTATATTGGCCAAACGTGTCAGGTACACTGCCCGTGGCTTGTCACTGTTTATCTTCTACAGTAATGGCATGAATATATTTGTAGACGGGTTGACACGGTAACAAATTTGTTAATACGTATCATGAGATTTGACCGACTTTTAGATACTCTGGCGTACAGTAGGTCATTAGGTGAATATTTACATTGAAACGTAGTTTCTAGTTGAGATAGAAGTTTATCACTTATAATTACATATTACATTCACTATATCACAAAATTAATTGCTTCAGTCATTAAAGTGGATAGACCTTTCTCACTAATTTGTGAAACGTTCTTCTTATCATTGTATGTAGCTTCAGTATTTATTAAAAAAAGCACAACAAATTGCTACTGACACGTTACAAGCTGCATAACGGGAATTCTCTTTACCGCTAAGTTAATTGCCCAGCCGGCGTTCTGACAGCTCGAATGGCAAACCAATATTTAACTCCCGTTTCCGTGTATATGTGGAATTAAAATTAACCCTTTAAAGACGAAACACATCTGTTTTGTATAAGGACTCAGTACGTACCGCGCTGTAAACACACTCCACTTCGGTTATAAAAACCAGTCTCTTAATGTTTTATAAGACAAAAGTTGCCGTTTGTTCTGAGATCCGTACAAAACACATAAACGCAATGTGGACACCACGTAGAATTCTTTAACCCTTTAAAGACGAAGCGTATCTGTTTTGTATAAGGACTCAGTACGTACCGCGCTGTAAACACTATCCACTTCGGTTATAAAAACCAGTCTCTTAATGTTTTATAAGGCAAAAGTTGCTGTTTGTTCTGAGATCCGTACAAAACACATAAACGCAATGTGGACACCACGCAGAATTTTCTAATGTTAAACCTGGTGATACGTGAAGTTACCGCTAGGCTTTAAAAAAGTTAAAACACGCAGGTAATGTCACACGCGGAGCTGCAACGCAGCCGACTTTAAAAATGTAACGCTGAATATGCAGTGGTCGATACAGCTGCAAACCGAGTTCAACTTACACAGGGACTTGCGCCTCTTAACCCGTTAAGGCACGAATAACATTTGAAAATACCATTTTCTAACGCAAGGGAGAAAACCTTCCTCTCAATTACCAACAAAACTCCGTTAATGCCGTATAGGGAAATATCCGTTGATTCAGGGGCACACCAGACGGGGGGGGGGCGCGCCCCCCACGAGTTGCAGCCCCACAAACCGAAATTTAAAAACCACAAGTTTTGTACACACGATGACATTAAACGTTTTACGTGATTTACCCTTCATCCGATCATCAGCCACTGAAATCGGCTGATGACAAGTACATTACCATTTTGAAAAATCAAATTTAAATATGAAGTACGTCTTAGATGAAATTACAGAAACCAAAATCAGACGTTGACATTTAAATTACGTGAGCGAGTCACTAAGCATGCTGCTACATTTGTATGCATACAAAGCTCTGTTATTTACCGCCACGCTTACGGTATGATTTTTGTAACATAATTTTTATGATCATAAGTTATATATAGCCTCAGGGATGTTTGTTTCCCCCCCCCCATGGTGCAACAGCCCCTAGTGGGCCCAGACCTCCTCACTGTCGAGGCTTCGCGATCATGCTCAGACACACCACACTCGGTAGGACTCCTCTGGACGAGTGATCAGCACGTCGCAGAAACCTCTACCTGACAACACACTACACTTACAAGAGACAGATATCCATGCCTCCGGCTGGATTCGAACCCGCAATCCCAGCAAGTGAACGGCCGCAGACCCACGCCTTAGACCGCGCGGCCACTGGGATCGGCAGTTGTTTGGTGCAAGGGTGATTTGTCCTGAGCAACCTCTATATAATATCACATGAGATCAATATATTAGACCGTGAAGGAGATGGTTAGACCTTCTAACATACAACTGAGCTTGAAACAGATTTTTCTGTTATCCCTGACTCTTAAATTACATAAATTAGCACACAAAATTAAGAGTGTCGCATGCAGAATTAAAAAACAAACAGCACCTAATTACACTCAATACAGTTAGTTAAGCCACACGACGGTACAGACCCATATGCACTTCCGTTGAACTGAAAACAGAAATCAATACAGCAATATCGCTAACAAATTGCATTATAATTAATTCCGCTGTAATTTATCAAGCAGTTCAGACCCAGTTAATCCGATACTGGAAGCTAAGATGAATTCACATGTTGATCGCGTGCTCTTGTGTTCCCGAGGTTACGGAGGTAACCTCTCAGGCTATTTGAGCCTCTAACCCGATTCAATTGTTTTCCTATTATCCTTAATGGAAGAGTAAGGTTGAGAAACGCCTCAGGATGAAGGAGATTCTTTAGGAGCAGTTTACAATGCACTGGCGAACTTGGGCCACTTATCTGAAGTCTGATGCCAACAGCTGCGTACATTGGATGCGTTCCCTTCGGTTACAGTTATTACAACAATACCACCCGCCCGAACATTAAAAACGTTACACTTATTACAACAATACCACCCGCCCTAACATTAAAAAGGTTACACTTATTATAACAATACCACCCGCCCTAACATTAAAAACATTACACTTATTACAACAATACCACCCGCCCTAACATTAAAAACGTTACACTTATTACAACAATATCACCCGCCCTAACATTAAAAAGATTACATTACAACAATACCACTCGCCCTAACATTAAAAAGATTACATTACAACAATACCACCCGCCCTAACATTAAAAAGGTTACAGTGATTACAACAATACCACCCGCCCTAACATTAAAAAGTTACACTTATTACAACAATACCACCCGCCCTAACATTAAAAAGGTTACACTTATTATAACAATACCACCCGCCCTAACATTAAAAACGTTACAGTTATTACAACAATACCACCCGCCCTAACATTAAAAAGGTTACAGCTTCCGCTTGTGCATTTTTACGGTGCTCACAATAAACAGCGACTGTCTTCCTAAACAACATTAACATCCTGGCCTTTGTAACGGACACGAACTTTTGTTTTCTGTGAGGCAGAACCAAAAATTTCGGGGGAGTAGCGCCTAATATTTGTGGGTCTCTAGCACGGAGTTTCTTTCATGTCACCCTTGCATGGCCTAGAATTTTGAAATGACTTGCAGATTCTGGGAACGTTTCTGTAATCTTGTGATAAAAATGGCAATAAAAGAAAAAATTGTCCTTGTGTGCCTTACAAAGACATGTAGGGGGTTGGATGTACACCTACATTAATTAACTCCAGTGCTAGATGGAGGTCAAAGGTCGGCTTCAGATAATGGCCGCTTTATTCCTGGAGAAAGCGCCCAGGTTGATCACTGAACACGAGCCTGAGCGGTTCCCAAAGCAATTCTGGATATTTTTGAGAATTATTTTATTTGATATTTATTAGTCGAGTCATGAATGTACCATTTTACAGTACAACATGTGTGGTAGTGGAACCGCTAACTCCAGGTGCAGAGAAGGAAAAAAAATGGCTTTTCCCCTACAGTAAATCGAAATAAGAATCCTCGGTTGTCCACCCCTTAAACAGTCACTGCACCCATTACACTAGATTTCAGTAATAAAATCAAAACCTTTAGCATGTTAAATGAATCATATTCAAACACACTCTATCACAAAATGTCCGTTCTTTACATAGGCCTAATGTGCTTGCATGCATACACAGACACGTAAGCACGTACACACATACATGCATAATACATACATTCACACACATGCATACATACATACATACATACATACACATACATACACACACACATACATACATACATACATACATAAATACATAAATACATACATACATACATACATACATACATACATACATACATACATACATACATACATACATACATACATACACACACACATACACACATACACTCACACACACATACACACAAACAAATTGAATTTATTTACTGTAACAGCAAGTTTGACTTTAAATAAATCTCTGAAAGAAAAATGAAACTCTCCTCCCCTGAAACATCAGCGATTCAACTAAAATAGCGCCGAGTTTCTGTTCTCTGTTGAATTGCGAGAGGCCAAATACCAAAACGGCTGACAGCCTTGATTTATGTGGGCAGAGCAAACTGCAGCTCTCCCCAGCCAGCGTTGCTTTGCTCTTCTGTTTGCAACACGACGGTGCGTGCTGCAGGCAGGCAGCCCGGTTATGAACCGTGTCTGTTAATTCATTATTAGTGCTAAAGATAAGATAAATACTGTATGCTTTCTTTGTCTGGGAACACAGGACACAATGTTATCACCTGCGGGCGCATCTGTTTTCACGGTTACAGGATCATACTAAAGGTACACCTGAAATTGTTCGCAATGGTGACCCTGTGTGAGGGGTTTAATGCAGGCATCCTGCAGGGAACAGCAGCTCTTGGAATGAGCAGTGCGTAGATTCACTTAAATATCACGCCAGAAGCAAGGAATTTCGGGTACATCTGATAAGGGCTACACATAATTACTGAACTGACTTAAGGTTATTTACAGTTTTTGTCGTTACTGTAACATTCAGATCATGTAAATTTATAACTCAACAATTAGGCCTAACTAACTAACTAACTAACTAACTAACTAACTAACTAACTAACTAACTAACTAACTAACTAACTCACTCCATGAAGAAGAGTCCTTCTTGAGAAGCAAACAGGTCTTCAGCTCGTCAAGAAAATTCCCCCCATTTTATGGAACCCGGAGGTTCATTACCGCATTCACAAGAGCTCGCCACCTGTCCTTATCTTGAGCCAGCTCAATCCAGTCCATGCCCCCATCCCACTTCTTGAAGATCAATGTTATTATTATTCTGCCATCTACGCCTGGGTCTCCCAAGTGGTCTCCTTCCCTCAGGTCTCCCTACCAAAATCCTGTATGCACTTCTCCTTTCCCCCATACGTGCTACGTGACCTTCCCAGCTCATTCTTCTCAACTTGATCACCAGAATAATATTTGGTGATTAGTTCAGATCATTAAGTTCGTCGTTACGTAGTCTTCTCCATTCCTCTGTCACCTCGTCCCTCTTAGGCCCAACTATCCTCCTCAGCACCCTATTCTCGAACACTCTGAGCCTTCTTCAGTGTCACAGACCAAGATTCACACATATACAAAACAACAGGCAAAATTATAGTTCTGTAAACCCTAATCTTTGCATTTTTGGATATACAAAAATTAGACCTACGCAATGTAACTGACAAGACAGAAAGAACGCCTATGCAAATTACGATACTATGGAAGCACAGTCGAGAAAAATTTCTACGTAATTCTAAATATATAACAGGCCATATTAGTATGCCATTTATTATTATATAACACCCAATACATTTATGTCCACCGCTTTATAGAAATCAGAGCCTCATTACAATGTTCATAAGCTTTGCCCGCTCGTCCTTCTCATGAGCCAGACGATCACACTCCATGTCCCACCATTCTACTTAAGATACATTTTAATATCACCTTCACACAGACGGCTACATCTTTCAGGTGGTTCCATAAACACACAGATAGCAAGGGAAGCTCGTAACGACGTATTTAACTGCCGTAAAACAAAACTAGTGTATCTTTATGTTTCTCATTTCCGTGCACATGATCAGTACAGTAAGAGAGATCTAACTTATGCACAGTGTTGTTTATTTATAAAGTTTTGTCTTTTAGTTCCCCAACATGTTTCGGCAAACAGCTATGCCATCACATTTTTAACTGTTTTACCGTTTTATAATTTAATGCACATCTTATGCAATTTCTAATAATACCTCCCCCCCTGATGACGGCATAGCTGTTTGCCGAAACATGTTAGGGAACTAAGAGACAAAGGTTTATAAATAAACAATAACACTGCGCGTAAGTTGGATCTGTTTTACTGTAAAACTAGTGTATATTGTTGCAACATTTTTTAGACACAACATGGTCCCCTTCAGGTCAACAGCATAAAATTCATAAAAAGTACTGTATATAATTACGTTAAAAATATTAATAATTGATGTCTCACGTTTACTGAAATATATTGACAGAATAAAGCATATAATATATACATTAGTTACGTCCGACGGTAATTAAATCCTTCATTATTGTAATCAACACAACGGGATGACGAAGAGGTATAAACAGAAAGCCCGGAAGGCTGTTTACTGGTAAAGAAAATTAAGACAGGCTGAAGAGAAGAAATATATAGAATTAAGAAGAAAAGTTGGAGTCAAAAAAAAAAGAGAAAACTAAAGAACGGGAGAGGGATTGAGGGACGCACATTGTGAATTCGCTAGAGAGAATCACTCTACCCCTGGACGCGTAAAACAATGCAGCTATAAATTACAACCCACATAACGTCGTACTTCTAACTGCGATGCGTTATTTAGACATCTCGACATGTCTCGTCTCTCATGCCACAGCTCAAATGTAATCACTGCTTTGTTTTAGCAACACCTCCTCAACAGCCTGCACAGAAAGCTGTTTCGAAATTACGCGTGCCTAATATCCGCCTGGTTTCAGTTTACGGCGCTGTTCAACAGCTCCAACTCAGGTCGCAAGTTATGAAGTGATCCAGAGACCTGTTTTATTGCCACCTGCACAGCGGGCAGTGGCGGCTCGTTCAAAGTTTTAGTGTATACTGCACAGTAGTCATTGGTGGCTAGTTTAAAATTTTACTGCCTCCTGCACAATCGTCAGTGGCGGCTTGTTCAAAGTTTTAGTGTATACTGCACAGTAGTCAATGGTGGCGTGTTTAAAATTTTACTGCCTCCTGCACAATGGTCAGTGGCGGCTTGTTCAAAGTTTTAGTGTATACTGCACAGTAGTCATTGGTGGCTTGTTTAAAATTTTCAGTGGCGGCTTGTTCAAAGTTTTTGTGTATACTGCACAGCAGTCATTGGTGGCGTGTTTAAAATGTTACTGCCTCCTGCACAATGGTCAGTGGTGGCTTGTTCAAAGTTTTAGTGTATACTGCACAGTAGTCATTGGTGGCTTGTTTAAAATTTTACTGCCTCCTGCAAAATGGTCAGTGGTGGCTTGTTCGAAGTTCTACTTCCACTGCATTGTTGTCAGTGGCGGTTTGTTTAACGTTTCACTGTCTACTACAATGGTTAGAGGGCTATTAAACTTTTACTATCTACTGCACAGTGGTCAGTGGTACTTTGATCAAGGAAATGCCGACAGCTGCCTAGCTGCCGATACGGCCACCTAGGCCAGACAGATATTGAGCGACGTGCCAGAGATACACTGGCCCCCTATGTTGGAAGTTGGGCGTGGAGCTAACGTCCTCAACTCGCAAAAATCAAGTCTCAAAACCACGGCAGCGGGAAGGCTACGCCCTAAAAACGGGCAGAACTACCGCGGAAGGATATTATAATATCTGGTTTCATTTTCCATACAATTTGTGTCCAACCTGCGGTCCACCGTTTTGTGTTATGCGGCCCGCGGCCACATTTTTAAATTACGTACGGCATTTACTATAAAAATCACAAATTATTTAGGAGTCTAGGTATAACACTTGTGATTTTTACACGTGCGGCCCGCGATCGGGCCCATACTAACGGTTGTGGCTCTTTGTCAAAAAAATTTGTAAGCCCATGTTTATGTATTTCTTTCATACCCTGCCTGCAATTGTACATAACTATACTACATACGCCCATTTCACTCGGTATAACCTCTTAATTTCATAACATGAATTTAAACAAAATTTATGAACAGAAATTGCGTACTATGTCTCCTGCAACTGTTACCTTATACACGCTTCCGCATATTTAAATCGTTACGTCTTCCAGTTTACCGTCGGAAAGAGCAAATCTGAATTTCGCGCCTGCGCCATGCTTCTATTTCTTCCCAGCATGCTGCCTGATTCTTCCCCGTCCCAACCTGCTTATCTCGAGCAACGCACCCCCTAAGCTGTGACAATTTTATCGTGAAGCACATGCATTATATCCTTACACGAAATACCCTCCCTTATGCACAATTTTGATAATAGTTACAATCTGGTTGTACCTCACACAGAACGTGTATTAGGAATCAACTGTGTTAAAAGTCGCACGTTGTTAACGTTTTATATAAGTAGCAAAAGACAAATAAATTAAAACTGCATACATAACATGGCGGGGCCGCGGTGGCGCAGTTGGTTGAGGCACTGCGCTACAAACCGGAGGGTCGCGGGTTCAGAAATTTTCATTGGCGTAATCCTTTCGGCCGCACTATGGCCCTGGGGTCGACTCAGCCTCTAACACAAATAAGTACCAGGAATATTTCCTGGGGGTAAAGGCGGGCGGTGCGTAGGGCTGACAACCTTACCACCTTCAAGTGCCGATTGTCTAGAAATCTGGGCGCCTCAACCTCCTGGAACCCAAAGGGCCTGTCCAGGCCTGTAATGGGACTGCTGTACCTTACATAACATAGTACAGGCCTACATATCAAAACAGGCTAATTGTTAATTTTCATGTAAAACTAAAAACTGCCCCCGTCTACAACACAAAAACATGCAAGAGGCGTAGAGGTATAGCTTCACTCGTTCTTAACCCGAGTGTTAGACGGATTTCCGTGGGAACATGTAACCCTCAGCCACTTTGTCCGGAAAAATATCACCCGGATCCCAATGAATATGAAATTGGGTGGGCTCCAGATTTGGTGTAAATATTTTGGAGCAAAAATCTCTTGACCTTGCCGCGATTTGAAAACCGGATCGCCCAGCCCGTAATACAGTCACTATTTTGACTGATTAAATACACATATTTAACTAAATACCTAACAGACTCCATGGAGCAAATTCCATCTTTAGAAGCGATTACTTCCTCAGCCAATCAACAAATTCCCTGCATTTTATGGAACCCGAAGGTTCATTATCTCTTTCACAAAAGTTCGCTAATTGTCGCTATCCTGTGACACATCAGCCCAGTTTAAGCTTTCCGAACAGACTTCTCTAAGATCCGTCCTAACAGTATTCTTTCATTTACTCCTACGTCTTCCCAGCTGTCTCTTTCCTTAGGTTTCCCGCCCAAAACCTTGTATGCACCTCTTCTCTCCCCCTGTGTGCCACACGTCACCCCATCTCATTCTTCTCGACTTTAGTACCTGAATAACACCTGGTGTGGAGTATTTCTCATGAAGCTCCCTGTTACATAGTCCCGTCCCAGTCCCCACCTGCCTCGTCCCTCCGACTACACAGTGACAATATTAGTGAAGTGCAACTCCGTACTCACCTTAGCTTCACGTTCCCGGTGTCGGCGCAGTGGTGTTCGGTGTCGGCGCTGAGTGACATTGGCCATGCTATTTGCAGCAGGGAATCCCTGATGATTATGTCCCACGCAAAATGCGGAGCTGGGGGTTCTGACACGCGCTCCGAACGTTGCAGGCGTCCGCGTCTTCGGGTGATAGCGCGTCCGGTCAGTCTCGGAGTACATCCATCCATGGTTATTACCACAATCACCGAAATAAAACTCACAATAACACACGATGCACACGCCGTATTTTTATGACAAAATCAGTCACTGAGTTCGCATGGTATATTTTATTTCAAATTTGATGTATTTCGTATATTAAGTTGGACATTCAAATTTATGAGTTTAAGTTGTATTTTGATTGTGTTTAGTATTTTCTCAGTATACTGGACATCTCTCTTGCTTTACATTTCTCAAGGTTAATTTCCTCAAGGCAGACTTGCGTAATTAGAATTTTTTACGTAATGTGAATTTCAGAAGGAAGGAGCACTCGAAGGATTCTAAAACTATCCCACTGTAATTTCGAGAATTTTATGCTTCACTGATCTGTAGATGCAGGAATTTTAAATACTAAGTGAAAGATTAGAGCCTTACTTCCGCTATAATAATAAAAAGGCGTATAAATAAACGTTTGATTTCGTAAGCTGACGTTTCAAACCACGCAACATCTTACTCGAAGGTCTATAAGTGTTGGTCACGCTTTCACAGGAAAATTTATACTGATGTCTCTTTGACTTCTGCCTGCTATTCCGTACTGAAATCGCTGATGAAAACTGCTGAGTTCACTATTGACTACACCAAAATGTTATGCTGTTGACAAATTTTCAACTATATTCTTCTCTGTTTTATACAAGCCTCGTGTAGGCCGTACGCGTTTCAGCAGGTACAAAATATTTTCTACTGAAACAAAGGAATTAAATTAGTTACGTGAAATTTAAATCGAAAGTAATTTTAATCACGACAAAACCGTAGAACGAAAGAACGAACGTTACCATAAGCTCTTTCAAACCGTATACATACGCACACACGAGTATTTTAACACTGGCACTGTGCGTATAATTGTCATTCACAAAATTCTTCTTTATCGAATTTTATAAACATTCTTTGATTACATTCCTGTCATGTAACAGCTGAATATCTATCGGGATGTGAAATATTCCCATGACGACATCAAACGGCCGAATTTCCTATCTTTATCTTTCTGTCAATATCAAATTTAGTATTTTTCAGGAATAATTTCTTGTAATGTTACCATTAGTTAATTAATTTCTCAAATTCAACGCACGCCTTTATGTTTAAACCTCCAGTCGCTCCACTTAATTCGCATATCATTATTCACTTGTCAGCCGCATTTCGCACAATACACATGACTTTCTTTAAAGAAAGCACTGAAATTACAAAACGCTGTTGTTTCCCGCATTTTATCACTTAACAACACTTCTATTCACTGTGCTTTGAAACGAGGGTAAATTTGAATATATTGCCAACATGCGTAACGTAACTCTAGCTACTTTGTCCTTCCGTACTTTACAGCAATGTCAGTCTTTGATCGTACTTTCTCACAGTAGGAGGATAAGCAGCTGAGCAGCAGCAGGCTGTAAAAGAAAACCCAGAAAACAGAATTAGGTTTAACCCTTTAAAGACGAAGCGTATCTGTTTTATATAAGGACTCAGTGCGTACCGTGCTGTAAACACTCTCCACTTCGGTTATAAAAACC
Organism: Coptotermes formosanus; assembly: GCA_013340265.1. NCBI lineage: Eukaryota > Metazoa > Arthropoda > Insecta > Blattodea > Rhinotermitidae > Coptotermes > Coptotermes formosanus. Next base: position 562,782 of record BLKM01004603.1, read on the forward strand.
AGTCTCTTAATGTTTTATAAGGCAAAAGTTGCTGTTTGTTCTGAGATCCGTACAAAACACATAACCGCAATGTGGGCACCACGTAGAATTTTTAACGTTAAACCTGGTGGTATGTAAATTTACCGCTAGGCTTTAAAAGGTTAAGGATTCTCTCTCCAGATATTCTTTTCTCAAGAAATGGAAGGTACAGACAGACCATGGAATGATATACGTTTCCTTGATAAGTCAGCCTCAGTAAGTAAATAAGCCATATTTTTCCCTCTAGAAAATGCGTTCTTTCTCTACAGACAAACACTAAACTCCCCTTAACATGTTAACACTTCTAAGTATGTGGAATGACAAGTGAATCAGAATAAATAAAAGTGGGATTGACGCAGTAAGAGCCGCTACATTTATTATAGGATTAAAGACAACTTTATTGCACTAAGGTTTCTGACAGTGCCCGCTCATCCTTCTAGCAAAGTAAGGTCGGAGCTAACGCTGAGCACGAGGACGTGAGGAAAGTAATATAAGTGAAACTGTTTTCTGAGCGTGCAGCAGCTTCCTTATTGCCTGCGACTTTTGATATTAGCTTTGGGGGAAATTTCATTATGGCGGAATACTTGTGTTAACATTGAGGGACTGCGTGAGAAGCATGCACTGAAATGTGACTTTCGTAGAAACGCAGCGTTTGTTCTAGTGTAGTGTTTACCATTTGCAGGATGCGTGCCAACTTGTAACTAGCAGTTCGGATTTCCCGTAAGCGAAGACCCAAAATGCAGCATTAGGAAGACAAGGCAAGAGAAGACAAGAGAAGTTGCAGAAGTGTGTGGCAAAGTACACTCCAGTGATCGCAGGCAAGAAACAGAAAATCTACTACCCTGAAATTTCCAGGCAGTTCGTGCTCGACGTTTCGGTAATAGCAAGCGGGAGGCAAGTTTGGAAAGTGAGAAGTCAAGGTGATGGGAAGCAGAGTGTTTGGGCATATAGCATCGGCAAAAAATTTGAACAGTTACTTTAACCCTTTAAAGACGAAGCATACCTGCTCTATATAAGGACTCAGTGCGTACCGCGCTGTAAACACTCTCCGCTTCGGTTATAGAAACCAGTCTCTTAATGTTTTATAAGGCAAAAGTTGCTGTTTGTTCTGAGATCCGTATAAAACACATAAACGCAATGTGGGCACCACGTAGAATTTTTTAATGTTAAACCTGGCGGTACGTAAAGTTACCGCTAGGCATTGAAAGGTTAAAGGTTTGAAAGGATAACAAAGGCCACACTATGGAAGTGCATATTGCTGGTCCGACGACAGAGCGCGAACTGAAATGTGGGAGTTGGCAAGAGTGGAAAAAAGAGCACAATAAACAACACGGATGAGAATTTTTAAGATAAATTACAGGACGCTGGGAAGGAAGATAGCTGATGCAGAGAAGGAGTTAACGCAGATGAACTTAACATTATTACTGTGTGTCTGGGGAGGAACAAATTGTGTAGATAAATTATCGGAGCAAAGTACAAACAGTGTTCTACCGGAATTTTAATATAAAGTAATAAATACAGGCCACAAGAAGGAACGATTTTCGTCAGCTAAAGAAGTGGTTCCTGTAACGCCTGCATCCATGTTGAACAGCTACGTGTGTTCCACACATTCCGTTCGCAGATCCACACATTCCGTTCACATTTCTCACAGATTATCACAACAAATAGCAAATATTTTCCTGAGCTGTGTAATCGTTATTTCTTTGTAAAAGGTTCACGGTGTGTTTTTTGTAACTCAGAAACTGAGTTTTTAAATTTTAATTAAATGACTACCACAGACTCTTCCGCAGTTTCTGTGACAACACGATTTCAAGCAGACACACATCTGCAGTAGAAACTTTAAACTAACAGTCACAGCTTTGCTGCTCAAACATCAGAAATCAAAGTTTTTGTTGACTAATGGAGCCGTCTAAAAGAGACGCCATACTCTGAGTCAAACGTCACAAAACCAAAGCACTCTGTCCGCAAAGAGGCAAATCTAAGACGCCCTAAAGAAACAGAAAGGAGTAGTGGCCTATATTAAGAGAGGGTCATCAATTTATGTTCTTAGGGCAAATACGAGTAAAAAGTGCGAGCCGAGTTTCTTCCGTCAGTTTTAAAAACTTAAACAGTAGATCCTCTTATCTCCAGAATACAAGCCAGCCACATTAGAAGTTTACCCTTTCGACACTTGTCAGCTATTGAAAGGCAGTCCATTATATGGTCTCCATCTCGCATTGTTTTGCTTATCCCACTGTGCCTGTATCATGCAATGCACGGATAACTTTGTACGCTGAAAGATAGCCACAGCTGCCGCCCACATCCGTTTACTTCGTCGTTCACTAATCACTTAACAGTCCGACGCTGCATAGACTAAGCTTTCGGAAGAAATCAATGTCCCATTTTCTTTACTCTCTATTGCCTTAACTCTATTTCCCACTTCCGTTTGTCCAGTGTTCTGCTCCTCCACTCTTATCTCCTTTCTCCGTTCTCCCAGGTTACAAGGCATTAAATGCACTTACACATTTATCGTATCAGCATGACCCTATATCTCGAGTTATTAGTTACAGCTGCGTAAATGTATACTCCGTACCGTCCATTAATCCTGAGAGATATGCCGAAAGGGAAACTGAAGAACCTTTACCAAAGAACAACGTTTTAATACTCTTTCTTCATATGTGGGTCCGTTCGTTCCACGTTCGTAAGCTTACGTAAACTAATTCTAGGAGTTTAGTTAGAGGGAACCAGTTGTGAAGATGGGTCCATGTACTACAGGACGGACGGTGTTTCTCCTTAACCCTTTAAAGACGAAGCGTATATGTTTTACATAAGGACTCAGTGCGTACCGCGCTGTAAACACTCCACTTCGGTTATAAAAACCAATCTCTTAATGTTTTATAAGGCAAAAGTTGCTGTTTGTTCTCAGATCCGTACAAAACACATAAACGCAATGTGGGCACCACGTAGAAATTTTTAATGTTAAACCTGGTCGTATGTAAATTTACTGCTAGGCTCTAAAAGGTTAATTTTTCGAAAGTGAAAGTTTCGTCCATGTACGAAGAAGGACTGCTGACAATCACGACAGTGCTTCAAAAAACTTTCTAATGAATTCCAGGTGACAGTTTTAAGTTGCTGCGGCTACAGGAACGTCAGGATTACGAGGGCGGAATGTCTCCGTCCTCAAAAGTCTAGCCCAGTGCTTTCCAACACGAAGAAACACCAAAAATCTTTTTCACATTCCGAAGAACCCCTACCTATGAAAACATTTAACAGTCCCGGAACAAAGCTGCAGTTCGCAGCACACGGAACTTACCCCAGTAGTGCCAAATGCCAGAAAAATTTCCCGCGATATTTCGACGGGTATTTCGAATTTGTTGTCGTATGCAAACATGTTTATTTAGACTCCTATTCTTTCGACGATTTCTTGCAGACCCCGTAACGGTGTTCTGAGGAACGCTGGTTGGGAAACTCTGGTCTATACCTTGAAGATGAAGGTACTATTCTCCTTCGAAACTTCGAGGACTACCCAGTGACACGGCGTCATATCTCAGAAGAACGTAAGGCCTATCTCATTCATTATTGGACAGTCCCAAAGGTACTGCCGTTGCACGTAATAAAACAGTACGAAGTTACGAAATCATGCGTCCTGTGGAAGAAGCATTTGACGGAATTCCAAGGTAGTCGATTTCTCGTATCACAATCTCTACAACATTTCTTGAAGGATTACACCGAACACTAAAATTCCGTCCGTAATTTCTTTGTATTTCCACGATACCGTTCACAATTTAAAATCCTTCTAAAAATAAATACCTTCTCTCCCGTAGGTTAGGACGCCATATTTACAACAAATACTAAGTACCCACTATTGCTTTACGTAAGCTTAACAAGACGAAAATTCCTAAAAGGGGAAAGAAAAATAAAGAACTGTGTTAGTCCGTTAGTGCAGGTCTTTCACTTTAGTTCAGTAGACGGGATGCAAACGTGCAGAATACAGCCTCAAAGGACCGATCGACGGTAGATGCTATCAAGGACACCTGACCCCACTGTAAGAGCGAATTTTTCACCTCCATTCTGGGCTTACATATGTTTGGGAACTAGAATAAAAACAGTCCGCTATTCTCTCTCCTGTCTCCCTAACCAAATTTCTCCGCAGTTTACGCATCCCACACGAACTTCTGCAGCACAAGAACTTGTGAATGGTGTTAAGAGCTTGAGGACTTAACTGCAGCTGGGAACACGGCAAAGGCTGTGCTGATGTACTCGTCTGGTTTAACCGTTTCTTTCACGAAGCAGAAGTTGTGTCTTGCCAGACACGTACTGTAGGAGCAACACACAGCCGTTACTGAAGTTCTACGGACGTATCGGAGAAACAGAAACATGATGATGACACCCATGTACACACATATTAAATAAAAGTTCCAAAAAAAAGGTAAAATGAGGAGTGGAACTATCAAAAGCACAATGGCAAGGGGACTTTGAACTTGATAAGTCTTGAAGTCAAATTTATTGAAACATTCAACAGACAGACAATATACGTATACAGGTAACATTAAGGCACGTTCGCGTAACCAGTCTCGCCGTGGAAAAGCAATAAGTATTACATATTCTGAGTGTGTGTCTGTAGCTTAATTGTGCAGCATGCTCTGCGCATGCGTAGTGTTATATTGTCGTCTGTGGCCTGTCTGTCTCTACCATATTTTTCCACATTATCTCATAAACGGCGCGATTTTCGGAACAAAGTTACTGAATATGAAATGTGTGTCTTGACTTTCTCTAAAACTTTTGTCTGAAACGTTTCTCATTATAAGAAAAACTGAGCAAGATATTATCAAAAATATGCGCAGGTCTTCATGTAAAAACTACCCATACTACATGTAAGATTTTAATAAAACTTGAATTTTCTTGACATGTTTTCGAAAAATACTCAAATATCAAATTTCATGAAAATCCTTTCAGTGGCACCCGAATTCTTGCATGCGAACGAACAGACACTCAGACAGACAGACAGACAGACATGACGAAGTTAATAGTCGCTATTCGCAATTTTGCGAATGCGCCTAAAATAGAATCATTTAGGCTGTATGCGTACGCCGTGGAAGAAGCTTTATCGTTGAGTAAATATATATTCCATTCTCACACATTAACGTATAAAGATGTAATTTTCACATGACTTTGAAAATGATTCAAAGGAAATGGGTGTTAAGAGGCTGGAGAAGAAGAGCTAGGCATACAGACGCCTGGAGATTGATCCAGAAGGAGGCCAAGGTCCTGCATGGACCGTAGAGCCAGTGGAAAGAGAGAGAAAGAGAAAGAAAGAGAGTATTCGCCTACTTACACAGACGAAAGCACTATGCTCGAAATGGTATAAACAAAACAATATAAATATTATACAAGAGTACAAATAAGTAATTATAAATGTGTAACTTCAGTAGTGCTTTACGAAAACACAGATCAGTCCCCGTTTTTCTGGGATATGGCGTGGTTTTCTGCGCGACTGGTGCCTGACGTCTCGAGAGAGGACGGTGGTCTCATCTTTACGGGACCAAATGTCCAAGAAGACCACTACGCTGCGTCGAAATTTCGGACAGCAATGACCAGTAAAGCTGCAACACATCCCAAAAAAAGGGGACACAGCAGTCACACTGCTGCGAAAGCCTACAAGCTGACAACATAAATCCGTGTTACACCCGGAATGGCCTAGTCGGTACGGCGAGGGGACTATCGACTAGTCGCTTCGGGGTTTCTATACTCGGAATACGTAAGTGACGACTTGCTTCGTGAGACAGCATATATAGGATCTGTCTATGAAAGCTAATATTAACCCTTTAAAGACGAAACGTAATCTGCTCTATATAAAGACTATGTGCGAACCGCGCAGTAAACACTTTCAACCTCGGTTATAAAAAACGAATGAGTTGCTGATGTTTACGGTAAAAGTTGCAGATTGTTCTGAGATCCGTACAAAATACATAAACGCGATTTGAGCACTATGGAGAATTACTGAATGTTAAACCTGGTGGTACTTAAAGTTGCCGCTAGGCTTTAAAAGGTTAAAATTCGACCTAAAGAAACAAGGTTTCATCTGGGTAAAAACACGAACCACGTTTTTGCTCTTACTTATCGCATTGTGTATGATATTACATCTACAATTAATTATTTTATACACCTAATATACATTGATTCCTAATTATCTATGCGAATAATTTGGAAGAATGCGATCGTAGGCTTATTTTGAATATCCCCACATTTGTCTGGAAGAACTGAGGGAAACCACGAAAATTCTCAGCGAGATATCCGGTTTCCTAATAACTTTGAAACCGGCACCCACCGAATGAAAATCAGGGGCGTCACCGATCGGACAGGTTTGTTCGGCGACAGTTTGTGAACGGTACGGCTACCGCCTGCATCCCGTCTGACATGGGGAATTATCGCTCCCAACTTCCCACTGACCCTGCTACTTGGAATTGGACGTAACATTACGTCACGATTCACACTACGCGTTCCAGATGCAGCCTATATTATTTCCGTTTTAGACAGGTTATGCTGCAAGTACCTTACACATTTGCATCTCTATATTTCAATAAGGCATGAACAACGGGTAGGAAAATCCTTCACAGTTTATGGATGCAACTGGCATTACTGTTGCATGTCGTACACAAATTCCTCACAAGACATGTTTCTCCTTTCAATCGTGAGGGATCCCAAAGTCTAAACAGCAGTTTTTTCTTTACAATTCCACAAGACAGACTCACTGAGTGCTGCCCACGTCTTAAAGCCCAGCTCCGGGTCCTTACGCCCTTCCTTTATGATTCTTTTCTTCAGAACTTCCTTTATTTCGTTTGATTCCAGACTTATGGGCATCTATAAGTTCTGTCAAGCGTAGTAAAAGCTAGCAGACATGTTCTGGCTTGCTTCCCCAGTTCTATAATTCACTAGGTTTTAAATTCCCTTCTCTAGTTGGTAAAGAAGTACAGGCTTACCGTTTCGTGATTTCGATGTGTCTGTAAGTACATCTTATTTGTTCTTCCATTAATATCAACAAAACTTATAAATACTGTCTTCTGAGATGTGACACCTTCCCTCCATATTCAGTTTTTTCATTACATTTCTACAAGACTACACTGCGTCAAATCCCGGAAGACAATACTGCGCAGAGAAACTTAAAGGAAAATATCAAACCTAATTTTTAAGTTGATTTACAAATCTATATGAAAGTTGCCGTGTAACATGAGATCAGCGCTATTTGCGATTTTACGCGGCGCAGAATGGCAGTTCTTACCGACCTTTTCGGACAACCTGTCGGTTCCATTTTCAAGCGTTAAGATTTCTTTACCCTTGAAGATAGGACCGACACTTCGTCCGAAAGGTCGGTAAGATTTACCATCCCACGCTGCGTAAAACCCCAGAAGAGCGGATATCTCATTTCCACCGTGGCGGAAGCCTGAGAAATTACGCAACTGGTACAACACCCAGCCACTTTTAGGTAACTCTTCATTAGTTTGCCAGACGTAAATCATTTGCAAGGAGCGGAAGCAGCAATAAACGTGGAAGCAAAAACACAAAGGTTTAGCAAAGGTCATCTGATTAGAAACATGTTACTTCACGTCTTCTCCTGAGGCGTTTCCACTACATATATCCTACAGCGTGTTTCTTTCGCCCGCACGATTTATGCTTTCAGCCCATCGTAAACTACATCTGGCTGCCTCAATAACAATGCGCTCTCTCTTCTCATATGATACCTTAAATATATAAATTTTTATTACCAACCACTGCATAACAATTCTTTTTACTGCTGTATGTTTCGGTTAACCATCGTAGCCGTCATCAGGGAGTCATTTTTCACAGACGTGGGCAGCGTATAATATGTCAAAGAATGGTAATAAGGGTAGATGAAACATGCAGGTTAAAAAATAATTGTTCTGCAGAGATTGGTAATACAAACTGGCGTGTAAAGGAGCCGCACGGTACCTGCATGACATCAGGTACATCGTACGCTAAACTTCACGGATTTTATTCCTCTGGGATCCGACAAGCCTGAATACTGAATACTGGTGCTTTTATTTTCAGGTCTATACTTGTACATATCGCCCGTTAATACTGAAGAACTGCCCCCCCAATGCTTTTAACGCCGTTTAATTTAAAAAGTCATCCGCTTTAAATGTAACATATTAACCTTTATCCTGCTAATGTGGAATATATGGTGAGCTGCTAATAATGCCAGCACCACTAATGTGTAATATTTGGTGACCTACATTTGGCAAAGCTGAAAGGAGCCTCTTTGTCTCTCTCTCTCTCTCTCTCTCTCTCTGCACAATGTCTCAACACTGAATCAATCGTTTAAGACGTCCTATGTCATATCTGTGTGCACACACTTACTCGGTAGCCGAGTATGTGCAGAGAGACAGAGAGAGAAAGAAAGACAAAGAGGCTCCTTTCAGCGTTGCCAGATGTAGGTCATCAAATATTACACATTAGTGGTGCTGGCATTATTAGCAGCTCACCATATATTCCACATTAGCAGGATAAAGGATAACAATATTGCTCGTCCCGTGCGTGATGATTATTCAAATATAGTACCTGTCCAACCATCGCACTATATTGAATGTCTTTACATTAAAACACTTAATATTTTAAAGTCTTGGTGCTACATGTTTCGATCGTGTAGGCTCGTCATCAGCGACGACTCGTTCAAAGTAAAAACTAATTAAGAGTTACACACACAGCTTTTACAGTAGGATATATGTTGTAGAATAAGAAATGGTTGACACGAAGTCTTACTTGTATTGATCTGTGTCTTTGTGTGGATCTCACAGACATCAGCACATGTAAGACTTATGTCAGTCAACTATTTTTGTTCCACAACATATACTGTTAAAGCCGTGTGGGTAAATTTTATTTAATTTTTAACTTCCATTAAGTCCCTGATGATGATCCTACAGGATCGACACATGTAGGACTAAGACGTAAAAATATTACAAATGTTGTAATGTAAAGACACTGAATATAGTGCATTGGTTGTACAAGTATTGTATTTGAACATAAATTGTTAATATAGCAATTTGGTTCTCCATGATTTCATAGAGAACGTAAATCTACGGAATGCTGATTTTAATTGGATAAATCCAGTTATAATTAGAAACAAATCACAGACGGTTACTATGTAACAAATTATCAATCAATTGATTGGTTCATGGCAGGCGGGTCATGGTGAAGGCTCTCAATTTAACAGCATATAAATCTTTTGCTAAGCAGTGTAAGGACAATGTATATACCATTATGGAGATTGCAGTGTTTAGCGAATCGATAAGAGAATGGTAACTGGAGGCAGTCACGGCTTACTTAGAACACTGCTTCGAATGGTTATTACAAAAAGCTTTTAGGATGATACAGGACCGTAGACAGAACTCAGCATCTCGACAGAAGAATACTGCAATCAAAGTTGCATTCTTAAAGAGCCTCATTTTGAAGCACACTTTGTCACAGCTATACTTCCCTTTGCCTTTTGCGAAGGGAATGGATACTTGGAAGCCAGATGTGGGATTTAAACTGAAATTAGTCTTTCTGTGGATGCACAGACGTTCTGTATTTTATGTCTTTTATTCTGGGAAAAGATGTGTCGAGATTGTGTCATTGTAGACACTTTGCAAAACTCAGTTCCGCATACATGTTCCCGGCAATTTTAACTGACAGTGTTGCAGTCTGCAGACAAGTCTGTAATTTCGAGATACTCATTTCTCTAGGTCATATTCAGTATCGCACCATAGCGTTTAACGCGAATGGAAATACCTCATAAGAAATACATTTTTTTCCTTTCATGCTCATGTCTTATTTTGTAAGCATGTACTCACTTTTAATAAAAAGTACATAGCATCGCTAGACTGTTCGCTTATCGCATGTCTGAACTGCCCTTTGCTTAGGTCCATTATCTATGCATGTTTCCTCATTCAAATAAAATGGTATGTTCTAATTAACTAAAGGAAAATCCGGAAATAGGAAGAGAAAATTAATTAAGGGAAGAACAAATAAAAAAAGGAAAAAAGGGAAAACGAGAGAAATATCGATGTCACAGAGCCATTAAGCAATAAATTTAAATGGCGAAATGACAGACAGGAAGAAAAAAGAATGAAAATGGGACAGAAACAAAGGCAAGCCACAGAGACAAGCTACTTGAATAAAACCAATCACAATTACTTGACCTTTAACCTACACTTCTCGTTTATAAACTAACACAAGTACATGTATTTATCCAATACAACTTTCTAAACACTTGACCGAATTTTGCGAAACACACTATGCAACCTATGCCAATGGACGCCAAACCCACGAGCAAACTCAATAACGAGACGGCGCAAGCGCAACAGTGTGAGGATCGAGTGACAATACCGACGACTAGTGTCAGGTTCAGGAATGACGTATGGGAGTATATCGTATAAAACCATGGTATTTCTGTTAAGGCGACATTCTGTGGAATGTAAGATAACAACATCGGGTTTGCAGGAACTATCTTTTGCTTTCAGTCTGATAGCGCTAACAAATGGACCAATGGCGTTAGGCGTGTGGGATTTGTCATATAAGCAGATCATACACATGTTGACACATTAGGTCACAAATATTGTTTATAAGTCAACAAAAAGCACGCCAACGATGCAGAAGTTGAGGTAATATCTGAAAAATTAAAGCAAGGTCTGTATGTGAGTATTAAGTTACTTACAAACGTAACACAAATTACAATAGTTGTAATGACGCATCTGTAGGGCGAGAGCGGGAGGCAGACTTCAGGAGTTCTGTTCGAAACCCGTACTTAACCTTTTAACGCCTAGCGGTAACTTTACGTACCACCAGGTTTAACATTAAAAAATTCTACGTGGTGCCCACATTGCGTTTATGTGTTTTGTACGGATCTCAGAACAAACAGCAACTTTTGCCTTATAAAACATTAAGAGATTGGTTTTTATAACCGAAGTGGAGAGTGTTTACAGCGCGGTACGCACTGAGTCCTTATATAGAACAGATACGCTTCGTCTTTAAAGGGTTAATTCTCTTATCCAATGAATGGAATCCGACAGAAGGAAGAATCCAGTCTCAGCATTCATTAAATTGGGACAATGAACTCGTACGTCATCCAACAGACGACAAGGGAATCTAGCGCACAGCAAACCGCATCTTCATCAAGAAATCAAAAGAAGAAAGCACGGATGTACAGACATAATGGAATAGCTTCGGGAAAATTTTCAGCACGGCCAAGTCAATAGAGAACTCGGTAGAAGGACAAAGCAAACACAAGGGATGGTGACAGACACTAGAAGGGAGGGAGGTTCGTTGCTCTCAGAACCTCAGTGTACAGCGTCTAAAACTGAAACTCCGTGTTGCGATCAACACACAAGACCTGAAATCAGAAATCAGGATCAAGATATGTCAACGTTTACATTTTGCCCTGTGAAGCTCATTTAACGATGCTCACGGTAAGGCTGAATATACAGCGTGTTGCGAAAGTCAACTGACATGGCCCTTCTGTTATTAAACCTGACTGTCAAATGACTATCGTATCATTCTGTATACTATCAACGAAATGAAATGGGTGGTGAATAACAAACTGCAAGCAATGTGGTAGGAAGGGGTAGTGACTTCTTATTTTAAGGTACTTCTGCAGCATTTTTAGGGATAACTGGCAAAAAGTGTCAAAACCTCAGTTAGAACTTTCGTATCCTCTAATAAATTTTAACTTGGCACATACTAAATGCAGGAGACAGAATTATCACCCTTCAAAATATTCTGCAGTTTCGAGGTTCGCGATAGAATAGTTCATAATCTAAAACTTTAAGGATGTTATTTAACGACTCTACTAATTACTACGCGGGGCACGCGGTGGCGCAGTTGGTTCAGGCACTATGTTACAAGCCGAAAGGTTACATGTTCGAATCCCGATGGTGTCACTGAAATTTTTCATTGACATAATCCCTCCGACTCAGCCTCTAACAGAAATGAGTAGCAGGAATATTTCCTGGGGGGCGGGGAGGGGGCGGTAAAGGCGGCCGTTACGTACGGCTGACAACCTTACCACCTTCATATGCAGACTGTCTTGAAATCTGGGAGCCTCGAATTCCTAGAACCCTCAGGGCCTGTCCAGGCCTGTGTAGGGATTACTTTTACTAATTACGAAGACTACATAACGTTGACGATAGGTAAACGAGCATGGATAATTGCTGGCACAACACTGGTACGAGAAATTCCACGTACGAAGTCAATCTGTCCCGGTGTCACTTCTCGCACCACAAATCCCACAATCATTTGCCCAGAATCAAGCTACGGCCTCGGAGGTGAGATGGACGACAAACTGCTGAGCCATGGCACGTCCCCTGCAGGTATCTATGTATTTCAAGCCTACCATACATTGTCACACAGCGCTGTTTAATTAATTGCGCCAGCAAGTTCAGTTGACATGACTTTAAATAAATAACAAAATAGTGTGGCAAAACAAGACAAGCGGACACGCAAATAAATGAATGAGTTCCCATTTGCTATAGGGTTTGATGTTTCTTGGTTACCCAGCTGACAGGGCGGTTCTTGCATTGTTTAATGACGCTTTGCTAATCACAGATTTTGTATAGCACCAAGAACAGGGTAGAAATATGACTTTACCCCCAAAAATTGTAACGTAATTTATATAACTTTGACGATTCTTGGTTACCCAGCTGACTGGATGGTTCTTGTGTTATTTAACAAAGGATGACACATTCTCGTAGCACAAAAACAGGGAAGAAATACCGGTGAGTCCAAAAAATTTATAACCCAATTTATATTACCTTATTTATCGTTGTAAAGCCGCACACTCAAGTGGTCCACTAAACGTTATAACTAACCAGCTAGCTTCGGCACAGAAATTGACATTCCTAATGAAAATACACTTCATAATTGCTTGGCTGAACGTCTTGTATTGGTACAGGTAGCGTTATTTCTGTCCATGCATGAAGGTACATGTGAGAGTAAAAGCACAGCTCCACTCATTCCCAACCTCAGCCGTACACCCGGGTGAGAAATTATCCTCACATCGCGGTTACTACGTACCCAGAGTAGAAGTTCCCTCTACCCACTCAATGGGAGGCTGAGACCTTCCCAGAACCAGGCTGGATGTTTCGGAGAATATAATAATCCCTTGCTGCTGCCAGAAATAGAACCATAATTACACAGTTTCGGTACACGTGTAATTAACAGTAATGAGCTTTGGGGTGTGGCATTTGAGAGTCTCACGGAGACGTGACGTCATATGAGAGAGTTCTGTCTTGGAGGTGCCAAGTTCGAAACTCTAACAGGACACCTACTAACCTGACTTTTCTATAATTTTCCTCAGCCATTCCAGACATAGACCGAGGTTTTACGTACAATTAAACCATCTCCACTTCATTCTACATGACTGCCAATCTATTTGTTGCTATTAGTAAAATGCCACATGGGGAGCATAGCTTTGAATGGGGCCGAAATTTTTGACACCTGAGAAATCAAACTAGAAATACCTTAAAAGTTTTCAGACGTGGTGCTGGAGAAGGATGGACAAGATAAGTGAGACCGATAGTGATAAAACTGAATTTTACATAGAGTCAACCAAGAAAGAAACATCCTATATAAAACAAAATAAAGGTTTGGTACTATATAGGGAAGGAACTGCCTTCTGAAACACGTTATCAAAGGAAAGATAAAAGATAAGATAGGAACGATGAGAAGACGAGAAAGAAGAGGCAAGCAGCTATTGGTTGACCTCAAGAAAAGGAGAGGATACTGAAATTGCAAACAGGACCCACGAGATCGCCCTCTGGAGCACTCGCTTTGAATGAGACTATGGACTCGCAAGAGATACTACGCAATACATGACACCGTGAGCTACTGGCATACACTACAGATTCAAGTTCACGGTCATAGGCGTCAGAAAATAAAACCTCGCCTTAAGGAACTCAGATTTAAGGCTTAACGCACAAAACATTGGGATTCCATCGATGTGTCTAAGAGAATTTAACATTTGCATTTTATCACAATTATAACAGAGATTGTATCTGTTCCACAAAATGTACGGAAGAATAACCGCGCACTGTCAGCAGGAAGCAATCTCTTATCACATTAAGACTTTTAGGTAGTAGTCTTAAGCTCCAAGCTACACGTTCCGATTCTACTATAGGCTATAACGAAACTGTATTTTTCTTCCTGAAGCTCTGAAGCAACGATATTATGTTCAGAACAAATATCCAACTAAATCCCTGAAATTCTAGTCACGTGTCTGTTCTGTTTCCGACAGCACGCCGTATTCATGTCGCAAGCGAGAGAGAGAGAGAGGGGGATACATATACAGTCAGAGAGAGACGGAGACAGGAAAGAATAAATTGTACTTTTTACGAAACCCGTCTAACCTGGATCACGGTTGTTTGATCGTCTATCTGCAAGTTGTGTAAAAACACAGTATTATGGTCGGTGGCTGTGTTCATTCGAATGAAAGTGCACGGAGAGAGTACAAAGTAAATCAAAACTATTAATTATAAAATTATGAAATTTAGTTATTTTTGCTGGAACGTATTATTTACACGGGCATTGACAAATACAGAATACACATGTCTTCAGGTTTTCACGGCGACAAAATTGTATGAACTCTTCTCGGGCTGATAGCCGTGTCAATTATTTAAAAACCTCCGACGTTTCAGAGACACACTCAGTCTCCATCCTCAGGGAAAGTGATCTGGCTTCTCAAATCAAAACTGTCGCTTATACATGCTGTGGCCGGGGACCAGCAGCTGGTAGCTGGTCCCCGGCCACAGCATGTATAAGCGACGGTTTCAGCTGCTGGTCCCCGGCCACAGCATGTATAAGCGAGGGTTTCAGCTGCTGGTCCCCGGCCACAGCATGTATAAGCGACGGTTTCAGCTGCTGGTCCCGGGCCACAGCACGTATAAGCGACGGTTTCAGCTGCTGGTCCCCAGCCACAGCATGTATAAGCGACGGTTTCAGCTGCTGGTCCCCAGCCACAGCATGTATAAGCGACGGTTTCAGCTGCTGGCCCCCCGCCACAGCATGTATAAGCGACGGTTTTGGTTTGAGAAGCCAGATCACTTTCCCTGAGGATGGAGACGGAGTGTGTCTCTGAAACGTCGGATGTTTTTAAACAATTGACACGGCTATCAGCCTGAGAAGAGTTCATACAGATACAGAATAAACGGACACTTACATGGACAAGGTATATATTTCAATTCCTCAGACACGAAACCAGTCACAACCAACACTTTTCTTCGCTTTATTAAAAATCACTGACCGACCAGGTTTCGGCTTATACAGCCACCATCAGGCTCCATAAAAACATGAATTAAGAAACTCTACGTCACATGAAGGGAACGCTTTCCTCTTTCAAAACTTGAAATGAAGTTATATAAAATACACAAGCCTATAAGCCTATAAGCCTACAAGTCGAAACCTGGTCGATCAGTAATTTTTAAGCCTTTAAAGACGAAGCGTATCTGTTTTATATAAGGACTCAGTGCGTACCGCGCAGTAAACACTCTCCACTTCGGTCATAAAAACCAGTGTCTTAATGTTTTATAAGGCAAAAGTTGCTGTTTGTTCTGAGATCCGTACAAAACACATAAACGCAATGTGGACACCACGTAGAATTTTTTAATGTTAAACCTGGCGGTACATAAAGTTACCGCTAGGCTTTAAAAGGTTAATAAAGCAAAGGAAAGTGCTGGTGGTGACTGACTTCCTGTCTGAGGAACTGAAATACAGGGTGTACACAAAAGAATGGTGCGGTTTCAAAAGTTAACAAGAAATTTATTTCTCATCTTACACGGGCACAACGTACACCGTCAGCAGCGGCAACTGTCCAAGTTTCTCATGCGTTAATCACAGTCCTTCAATGTGTGCACCCTGGGTCACACGACACGCATTCACACGGTAATAAAATTCATCCCAGACTCGGTGTAGCATGTCCGCTGTAATAGTCTGCAGTGCATGCGTTATCCGATCACGAAGTTCCTTGAGGGACATGGGCAATGGTGGTATGTTAAAGCTGTCTTTAACGAACCCCCAAAGAAAGAAATCGCATGGTGTTAGATCCGGCGAACGGGGTGGCCAAGGGAGAAGGTGGTTGTCTCCTGTTGCAGCACGTCCAATCCAGCGCTGTTGAAGAACACGATTGAGAAGCACTCGTACATTCGTGTGAAGGGGGGGGGGGGGGGAGCACCAGCCACTTGTAGAATGTAATCGTCATAATTGGTGTTCAATTGGGGTAACAACCAGTTTTCCAGCATCTCCAGAAATGAGTCGCCAGCCACAGTTGCTTCAGTGAAGAAAAATGGGCCGTGCACTTTCTCGCGGGACACCGCACAGAAAACGTTGACTTTTGGAGAGTCACGCTGGTGCTCTATCTGTGCATGTGGCTGCTCGGTTCCACAGATGCGGACACTGTGTCTGTTCACCTTGCCACTGATATGGAATGTGGCTTCATCGCAGAAGATAAGTCTTTCTACGAAATCATTTTCCTTCATTTTCAACTGCATCTTCTAGCAAAAGTCACGCCTTTTCACTTTGTCTGCTGGTGTAAGGGCCTGCACCAATCGCATCTTGTACGGTTTAAAACATAGCCGCTAACGCAACACCTTCTACACCGTCACTTTTGGCATGTCCAATTCCCTGCTTGCTCTAGCCACTGACTTGCGGGGACTTCGCTGAAACGCCGCACGCACTCTTTCAATGTTGTCATCAGACACATGAGGTCGACCAGGACTCTTGCCTTTACACAAGCATCCAATTTCCACAAACTGTCGGTATCACCTAGTTATGTTATTCCTGCATGGTGCGTCTTTTCTAAACCGTGCACAAAACTCACGCTGCACTGTAATCACAGATCTGGGCACCTCAAAACGGAGCACACAGAATGCCTTCTCCCGCTGCGACGCCATCTTGGAAACTGGCACCGCGGCCCCGCAGTAAGCATGAGAAGCGAACTGCTTGTAGCGCATGAGAAACTTGGACAGTTGCCGCTGCTGACGGGGTACGTTGTGCCCGTGTAAGGTGAGAAATAAATTTCTTGTTAACTTTTGAAACCGCACCATTCTTTTGTGTATACCTTGTATATACCTTTTATACATACGCCAACTGGAATGTTCAACATGAAACTTACGTGGACCTTAACTGACCAATATGCCTTTCGAATCTAGCAGCTCTTCCTTCATGGGTGTGTGGACTGTCGGTTATTTTGTCTGGGTTAATATGACAAAAGGTACCGACAGGAACTGGTGAAAGACATTTGTCATATAGAACAATGGCCCACGTGACAAGTTACTAACACGTTCTTACATTAACCCATTGTATCTTTAAACCTGACATGTGACGTTTAACTCTGTAATTACCGACCTTTCACTGCGCTCGTTGCGACAAAGATGTAACGAAACTAGATCAGTATAAAATTTTGTTTTGTACCTTTTAACCATTTAAAGCCTAGCGGTAACTTTACGTACCACCAGGTTTAACATTAAAAAATTCTACGTGGTGCCCACATTGCGTTTATGTGTTTTGTACGGATCTCAGAACAAACAGCAACTTTTGCCTTATAAAACATTAAGAGACTGGTTTTTATAACCGAAGTGTAGAGTGTTTACAGCGCGGTACGCACTGAGTCCTTAGATATAAAATAGATATGCTTCGTCTTTAAAGGGTTAAAACAAACTGTTGAGTTGCACTTCTAATGTAGCCTTCTGGGTTATCTGATATTACCATTATCTGCAGAGTAAGCACCCAGAACATAAACGCATCACTTTACACCTCGCAAAATAATGTATATATTGCATACAATAAACGAGAAAAGTTTACAGGAGTCGCTGATGCATAAAGAAGTCAATAAGGTACTTTGGTAAATAAGTTCCCAAGCGGAGCCTTCAACTACAATCCACCTTCCAAAGTTTATTTCAGGAAATTAAGTCCTCTCCCTCGAGCCAATCTTCTCTTCTTATTGGAATGTCTTCGCCTTCTTAATTGGACTCACTGGCGTAACAAAGTCTAAGAGAATGCCGGGTGTTAAGATTCGCTTGTTTGGGAACCGGGATAGCTCAGTCGATATAGTGACTAGACTACAGACTGAACGGTCAAGGATACGGGCTTCGGCGCGAGCCACGAGGATGAGATGCCTCTCTTATCTGCAGTGGCTCTGAGACCCACTTTTCCCTTACATAATGGAATCCAGAGGCTTTTCCCCAAAGAGTAAAGCGCCCAGAGCGTGAAGTTTACAATACTCCTCCACTGGTGCCGAATTTAAAAATACTTAAATCTATAGCTGCACTCCCCCTTATCTCTTCATGGCGTCGTCCTTAACCTTTTGAAGCCTAGCGGTAACTTTACATACGACAAGGTTTAACATTAAAAAATTCTACGCGGTGCCCACATTGCGTTTATGTGTTTTGTACGGATCTCAGAACAAACAGCAACTTTTGCCTTATAAAACATTAAGAGACTGGCTTTTATAACCGAAGTGTAGAGTGTTTACAGCGCGGTACGCACTGAGTCCTTATATAAAACAGATACGTTCCGTCTTTAAAGTGTTAATTAATTACACGGAAGTAATTGCTTTATTGCCTTTACTCTAATTACTGTACATTTTTTCCGACCACGTCGCATTAACTATTGACAAAAGAAAGCACCCACCCAATACTCTGTTTGCATCTTACTTATGTGTATTTTTACACCCATCCCTAATTCCAGGCGGGTCAACTTCCAAAATACATACTAACTAACTAACTAACTAACTAACTAACTAACTAGCTAGCTAGCTAGCTCCATGGAGCAGAGGCCTTCTCGAGAAGCTAACAGTTTCTCAGCTAGTCAAGAAATTTCCCGCAGTTTATGGAATCCGGAGGTTCATTACCGCATTCACAAGAGCCTACCACACATCCCTATCCTGAGCCAGCTCAATCCAGTCCATGCCCCATCCAACTTCTTGAAGATCCATTTTAATATTATCCTCCCATCTACGCCTGGGTCTCCCAAGTGGTCGCCTTCCCTCAGGTCTCCCCACCAAAATTCTGTATGCGTTAAATGAAGTAACGAACAAAAATAAACGTGGTACTTGAAGCACCAGGAGCCGCAGGAAAGACAAGGAACATCTGAAAGGCTTTAGAAACTGCTGTACCTGCCTGTTATACGGATAAACACTGTAGTATTAAGGTATGGCGGTGTACAAGTGAAAACTGAAACCCAAGAACAATAAACAATGTCCTGTTTGCTCAGACTATGAATAAATTATCTAACATGTACTTTGCTACTGAATTTCCTATACATGGGGCAGCTTATGTACTATTACTGGTTCGTAAACAGAGTGAAATCAACCTCACAGGCTTCAAATAAACAGCAAGTGGCTTAACCAAATATTTTGAAGAGCAAGGCGTCATAATGTCAACCTAGACATACGGATGTTTGTTCTTATCGAGGTGTTTACACACAAATCAACCAAGAAAGTTTGTAAGGAAGCGTCTGTCTTGAATCCTTCATAGCGACTAACTTCAAGCAAATATTTCATTGACCATATGAAGAAATGTACTCAGTACAGGAAAAATTTCTTTGTCAACGAGGAATCATTTCCGAAGCAATATATTCTACGTAAGCCAAACAGAAGCCCTTCATGATTTTACTGACAGCATGCTCTGTTCTTACAAACCATTCGACTTGATATCTAACCAAGCACGAATTAACAAATTTAATTACTCATTCAGTAAGATCAAGCAACTCTTCTGCTCTTTCTGCTAATCTCTTAACCCTCTTGATCGCAACGGTAAACATACATACCACGTACAATAATGTTTAAACCCTTTCATTCTGGGCACACAGTGTTTATACATTTGAAATGATGTCCACAATAAACATCGATCATATGTTAAACAGGAATAACACGCTGGTCTTAGCAATGTACACGATGGTTACTGTGGGGTAGGAATTGAATGTTTCAATGTGATAGGTATTTATTTTATGCTTAGAAGTGTTAAAAAAGGTCCGTACAAACTCAGTGTCCCTGTTCAATGACGTGCTGTAGGCCGGAACACTTCATGGGGCTCAAAATGTGACAAGGGGAACGACAGTGCACGAAGAGACGGTATCTTTGTCTACGAGGGAACAGAAGACGGGAATAAATTTCGTCTGACAGAGTTGATTAATTGACAGAATGCATCCAATCCATCAGTCCTGTCAACAGGTCGAACGCCACGGCTGACCTTTCAAAGCAAATTTTTCTTTCTGAGGTCAGCTTTCAACAAAGAAAAGCAACTGCAACAAGACGGGTAGTATGTGTATAACATTGATATGTTAACCACTTGAATATTAAGTGGAGGTACTTTTCTTCCCAATGCTTCTCGAATTTCGGAAGAGCATTGCTTTTTGGAAGGTTTCCAGGCCTCGCCCATTTGTCTTTCTGAAAAGTGCAACATGTAGATGAAAATGAGTATGGAACATTGTTAGAAAGATGATGACAGGGCAAAACCAAAGTACTCGGTTGAACACTTAAGACCAACCTGAACTGTATTTACTTAAGTCCGTACCGCGCAGTACACACACTTGGTCTCAGTTAAATGCACTAATCAGTCAATGCTGTACAGAGAAATAATCGCTGTTTGTTCTGAGATACACACAAAACACACAACACCCCCTCTGTGCAAAATGTATAATTCGTGTCCAACTGAATAACACATCAAGCAACTACCAGCCTGTAAAGGGTTAACTAAGCGGCCAGCTAAATAACTGTGCTAATACTGGTATCGAATGCTTTATTCTTGTCACACCTGCACAGCGAAACACGGAAAGAAAGAAAGAAAGGAACAGAGGAAGATGAAGAAAATAAACTTAGACGAACTAAAAAGTAGAAAGGCAGAAAATTTCAGAAATTCTTCACGTGGACTTACTTAGAGAATGTACTTGATAGAATCAGCCCGTAGTATTTTCAACAATCAACAAACATACAATCAAATTTCCGTCTAACACACGTGTGTATTCTATACTATTGTCGGTAAGTTCCGGTCCGCTTGGATGATCATCATCACTGTATAAGATTTGTGTCTACGCATATATACACCTAACCCTTGTTTAAGCACCACTTGTGTCATACCTTTTGGCTTTAATGCTCATTTCCAGTTTACATTACCTCTTAATTTACGCCCTCTCATTTTCGATTTAACGCCCTTTGGCTGGTTGCGCTCTATTACTCTACGGCCTACGTAGTCCGTCATTTCTTATAGAAATATCGTTTTTTATTTACGCCTTTTTGGTTTACGCCCTCTTTTTCAGGAACACTAGGGAATGAAAAGGGCTTGTTGTACACACGCTTGCTTACGCTTTTATCTTCATTTTAAAAGTTTTTCTACAAAATCATGATGATGAACCGTAGGTACTGAAACAAGCTGCTTGACGACGACGACGACGACGACGACGACGTTGTGTTAGACGACATCTTGACAATGTTTTTATTAAAGAAATCTACCAGTCGACAAGTAAATAATAAATATATTGGCACTATATTAAGAACAGCGCTCGAGATGCTGGTGACACAAGCCTGCCACTATATGGGCTCTCACACGACCAATTCATATTCTTCGAATTATGCTAAATTGATCATCTTGCTCTTTGAAAATCCACCTGCTAACAAGAAGCCTCACTTCCCACCTCACAGTAAACACACTACAGCTCAAAATAACCACATGTTTAAGGCTTTTCAGGGACATTATTCCTGTTTGTTTCGAGAACCATAGGAAACCCACGAATATATTGCGTGGGCAAAGAGGATATTTCTGTAACGTTGCAGGGGATATTACACATACTAACAACCACACTTTAAACGACTGAAGGTTACTGTCAATATAGCGACACTGGATTTCGCATTTTTCTTAAAACAAGACAGCACAAAACAGCGAAAGCTCCTACTCGCTTTTCTCTTTGTGGCTGTGTGATACTAGTTGCATTAGTAAACAGACATCCAATAATGTGCGACCTCAGCGTTATGTAAGATGAACTTCATTCCCAGCAGAACGGGGGGAATCACCATTCAATCTAACACGTGAGCTGCAATTGATACTGCCTTCGTACTGTGCGTTTCAAAATAAGGATTTCGCTCAAGTTCAGGTTTAATTCCGGACCAATTCTTGTGCGATTCCTGATGAAGCGCACTGGAGCAGGCATCTCTTCCGTTTCCTCCGTTTTCCCCTGTGACTGACCATTCTACAATTGCTGCACCCCCATATACAACTGTGCCATTGCCCTGACCCAGCCGGACATTACCTAATCGTCGGCCTTTAACGCTATAATTCATTTAGGCAATAAGGAAGTTAAATTTATTTTATGGGTTTGTTGGAATTACCAGCGGCTTTTTTGAGCATTATAACAGACGAAGACAGGCCTTAAGCTCGGAAAAGCTTGTTACTGAGACGGTATTATGTAAAGCAACGTTGTTTGTAATGCCAACAATATTTATTGAGAAAGTTAACTTTTAACCTTTTAAAGCCTAGCGGTAACTTTACGTACCGCCAGGTTTAACATTAAAAAATTCCACATGGTGCTCACATTGCGTTTATGTGTTTTGTATGGATCTCAGAACAAACAGCAACTTTTGCCTTATAAAACATTAAGAGACTGGTTTTTATAACCGAAGTGGAGAGTGTTTACAGCGCGGTACGCACTGAGTCCTTATATAAAACAGATACGCTTCGTCTTTAAAGGGTTAAATTAGGTAGGAATCGAAGGTTTACTGCCGTATAAACAATACACATAACCTGTGGCGCACACCCAAATATCACATATGTACAGAATTCCTATACATGAGTATCTCAAAACACAAACACAAATATATGCAACCTAAAAACCATAACATTTATTACGAATGACATAAGAAGTATCAGAATTGAAACATCATTTACTTATGGTAATTACTTGTAGAAGATGTCCGAACATCAACAACAGCAGCGAATCGATGCTACCAGGGTCCTCAAGAATTATGAAATCAAGATACATATCGAAATACATAAAACTACAGCTACATATTAAATGATTAAACCTGTAATGCTATACGCTTTCGCAATATAAGCAATGACAGTGCAAATTAAATAATTGCTTAAAACATCGGAGCGGAAAATATTAAGAAAGATATGTGGCCCAATAAAAGATCAAAATGACTGGAAAATCCAGACTAACGACGAATTGCAGATTATGTTTAGAAAACCAAATACTGTAGCAACAATAAAATTTAAAAGACTAAAATGGACTGGCCATCTAGCATGAATGTCAGATGAAGGAGCGTAAAGACAGTAAATCTACGGGAATCAGACGGAAGAAGAAAAACAGGAAGACCAAAATTAAGATGGCTAGATTCTATTTAGGATTACCTGAAATAAATGGGTGTCAAGCGATGGAGAAACTTCTGCAATGGGTACCATTCTGAAGGAGGCGCTCGTTAAACTCTTTAAGGACCGTACGCCAATGAATAAGAAGATAAAATCACTGCACGTTCCAAGTGCGAAATAAAAGTGAGACACTGAAGCGCGCGTTCGTAACGTTAAAATTCGTGCTACATATAAACGGCAATGAACTTCGACCTTCAGATATTAATCTGACAGTTCCACGCCATTACGTTATTTATCTGGCTTTGTGATAACCACAATGTTTTCATCAGGCAGTGTGAGTTTCAACAACAGCCACAAACAGGAGACGAAGTGGTCGTGCAGCAGAGGGAAAGTGAAATGAGCGGGAAATCATGTCAACGACTTGTCAAGTTGACAGGACTGCGGTTCCGATCAGTAGACTTCCTGCACGTAACACAGGCAGGTCACACACTGTTATGCAAATTAATATTGCATTTATAGCAAATACAATGCAGCTGGGTCCCTACAGCGAATCGGTAACAAAATTAAATTCCGGAGGATCGGTGTTCTATTCTAGGTGGTCTAGAGGTCTTTCTCTTCACCACAACGTAAAATTGGCTCTGGGTTCACCCACTTTCCCAGTCATTGGGTACCGGTAGACCCCTCCCCGAACGAAAGCACCTGGGATGTGCACGTGAACACTCACATTTTTCTGGTTAGAAACAATGGAATTTCTCATCATCTCCCATGTAAGTCGCCATCTATAATGTTCAAAGGTTGCCACGCAATTCGTTCTTTATTTTAATGGCTCTGAAGCATTAGTGCCTCGTTTGAGACACTATCAACTACGATATTTGGGTTTCTCGCGGCAGTGTTGCTTCACTTTCAAATGTTTTGCAACATTAACCGGTGCCGGCTCCTACATACTTACAGACTTTTCGAGGGATCGTATTGCCTTCGAAAAGTCGGTCAATATTTACGTGTCGACAAGACATAATAATAATCCAGCAGACTTTAATCTTCACCTTATTACTTTTTCGTAAACGCAGCCTGAGTTAGCTAACACTGCGAGGTATTAAGCAAAATATAATATATTCTGAGCATCACAGTACATCCAATCGCACACAACAAGCACTGTTAATTCAACATATTTCGGCCTTTTAGGCCATCATCAATTGCTGTGTTTGTGTTTAGTGTGATTCTTAGTATCCACAACACGAGGACGAATCGTCTTAGATCACTACATTCTATGTGCTTCTGGGAATTTGTCCATCAACCAGTGTTTAAAAAATACCAAACACTAAACAGTGTTTTAGACAAAGTGCATGTATCGTTCCCAGGGCACAAACGTACAGGAAGATGTATTCAGTTATGCCCGATAGTTCAATTGAATCTAACCCCTGAGTACCCCGTATCAGTTCAACCAACACCACTCGTAAGTTAGCTTCCGATTCAGTCGACGAGTTGTCATAGCAGGTATCCCATCTTTTTTTCCTGAGTTTAAAATTCCTACTTTTAAAAATTTAACGATGGCCGAAATCAAAATATGTGTAACAGCAAACATGCTACATGAGAGGAGACCAGAACGCGGCTTGTAAGCCGAGTGCGGCTCGCTCGCGCATGTCCCTGATGTAGCTCGCGCAAGTTCTCAAAACATCGCGCAAAAACATTCCTGAAAGAACAACTAGCGCATTTAGTAGATTACCCAACTAGCAATACTCCTTATGTCCCTAACAGAAAGTGATGACTGCGTTTTATCAGGCAGTGTGCAGTACCGATACCGTACCAATATTTAACCCTTTAAAGACGGAACGTATCTGTTTTATATAAGGACTCAGTGCGTACCGCGCTGTAAACACTCTCCACTTCGGTTATAAAAACCAGTCTCTTAATGTTTTATAAGGCAAAAGTTGCTGTTTGTTCTGAGATCCGTACAAAACACATAAACGCAATGTGGGCACCACGTAGAATTTTTTAATGTTAAACCTGGTGGTGCGTAAAGTTACCGCTAGGCTTTAAAAGGTTAATGGTAACTATTGCGGTAATTTTGACTTGATAAAAAACAAAGTAACTCCACCCTAAGTTGTGTCCTAAACTACTGCTCCGAGGCCCGTCTATATGGCCACCCCTGTAAATAAAATCGGCTGAACTCTGTAGGCTCTATTATCTAGCTGCCCTATGGTTCGAACCCAAGAACGCTCCCATCTCACCCGGTATAAAATCTGTGATCATCACTTGCACAGTAAGATTTATAACGCTAGAGAAACACAAAAAGTTTACCAGATGTTCACTCTTGGTTTAGTACACCACAATATTTTACCACGAATTTTGGCCACCCCTGTGCGGGAAGTACCTGACGCGCCCTTAAACCCGCGACCCTGTAGCTGCAACAACTACAGACTGCAGAATCATTTATCGAATTCCATAAAGATAACAAATATCCGAGTGTAGGGTACCTTGGCTTGCAGTCTATCGTTTGTTTAGAGCTCGCAAACTAATTTAACGCCAACAAACACTTCCACGTCGCATTCCTTATCTGTCTATTATGTTCCAACAATGCAAAACACAACCACACAGCACAGGGTTAGCCAGCTAGGCGAGCATCGAAAGACGCTGTTTATTGAGCAAAGTAAGCAGAGCCATGTCTTTATTTATCAAGTCAAACGTACGGTAGCAACACTGCTCACTGCTGAAGGGAAGGCAGCCAGCGCTTTCTGTTACTGACAGAAAGAAACCCACTAATCAATTGATAAGATAAGATAAAACACATAAAATAAAATAAAATAAAAGACTGCGTTATTGCTGGCTTCGTATTTCTGTTCATCAACATACAACAAATTAGTTTGTTAGTTGTGAGTCCCTTTTCTTTAGAAAATCTTCCAAAGCGCCGTTCACTGTCAAATTATTATGTACATAAAGTAATTTAATGTTATTCTTTACAGGCAAATCACTCGAGCCGCACCAATGGCATTTCCGAACCACAGGAGCCACGCCAGCCGCTTTATGGTTACTCCTGATACAGTTTAAACACTTTTTACCTGAATTACGGAGATATGATCAAAACGCCAAAATGTTTCAGCCTGACGTGCCGTCATCAGTAGGCCGTCTTCCGAACACATGCGCCTACAGAAGTTTTACACATATCTTTTCATTTTAAAAAGCAACTCTGCTCGTTGTCCTACGGTTTATTGTTCGACATTATTCCTAAAACAAGATTATGACTGTGGATCCTATCAAGAATGTATCAAAATCACGGACTAACCTTAATCAAAGAGTAACCTTACTTCTCAGTGTTCGAATTACGGTTTTCTTTGTTGCTCTATGGAGCAAATAAGTCTGAATGATACAATTGTTGAAGTCAATAAATGTAGTATTTTTAGAATTGTAAATAAGGTTATAAAATTGTAATTATATGTGTCAGACAGCAGGCTCCTGAAGATGAAAGCAACTAGTCGAAACATGTTGGGTGTTTGATGATTTCTGTAAATATTACATGGCGATGGGTGCTACTTTCACTGACAAATATAACGAATTTACTTCCTAATTTTTACGTACGATTTCATAACACAAAGTTTAGTGCGTTTAGAAAATCAATACACAAGTTTTCTAAAATCATAAACACTCTACAAATGTGACGTGAGTGATACTCCGTTTATGATGCATACAGTCCGACAGTGGTTATAAAGATCCAAATAAATGACAGCATAGAAGCGCACGTTTTCACATTTAATCAGATAATTTCATTCGCTATGCAGATCAAAATTTCAAAAAAGTTATTTCGACATTCCGTAACAATTGGATATTTCACGGCTGCTGACATGACAAAGGATGATACAATTACAGACCAACAAGTGTACAGTATTTCATATAAATTTTAATCCACGCTGAAAAAAAGACAAATCCATATGTTTTAACCGGAAGTGTTCAAAGACCGATGATACTTATGTTACTTAGGCATAACGGGTATGTTTTACATCACAGTCGAGCTTTGAGAAATACAGCCGCACTGTAAACAGAACTCAAGTGACAGAGTTTTGTGTAAACGCGAGCATTTTAAAGCCATACTTGAATTTCCGTTTCCACACAAACAGGATTCTTTTTGGCCTTCTGATTATGTAAATTTTCAAGAAAGGTAACGGCACTGTATTAGGCAGAAATGTTGTTAGTTACAAAATGCTTTAACCTTTTAAAGTCTAGCGGTAACTTTATGTATCACCAGGTTTAACATTAAAAAATTCTACGTGGTGCCCACATTGCGTTTATGTATTTTGTATGGATCTCCGAACAAACAGCAACTTTTGCCTTATAAAACATTAAGAGACTCGTTTTTATAACCGAAGTGGAGAGTATTTACAGCGCGGTACGCGCTGATTCCTTATATAAAACAGATACGCTTCGTCTTTAAAGGGTTAATAGGGCCAGTGTTGCAGCAAGTAGAGAACACTGAATTAAACGTGAGAAGACGATCGACTGATCAAAGGAGGGAATGCGGAATTTAAAATAAAGTAGAAAAACAAAGATCGATGGATAGTTTAAGTGCCTCTTCCGGCGCTTATTTTACAGTGTCAATGGAAAATTCTTAAACTTGAGTCAGATTATAGAGGACTGCAGTTCAGCTTCGTCATAAAGTACGCACTGTAACTTTACTACAGCCGTTCGCACGGCCAATAAAATGAGCCCTACAGTGACATCTATCGTCAGACCTACTAATCACACCCACATTACTAAAATAACTTTTTTAGAAAACAAACGTAATACCTTACGGTACGTCTTCAACTTACTAGTGGTGTCTTTCTAAACTTCTCCGATCAAAATTTTCTAACTTCCTATTCTTCGCCTTCACCTAGCGCAACATATTCAGCCTATCGTAATATCCTCGATATAAAAATGTTGCCGTATTTTACGTTGCCACAGTGGTATTGATACAAAATCACGTCATCTTGCATGTTACGTTGCGTAGACTGGTAAATCGTCAACGACGTTTCGGAAGAGCATAATGTCTTCATCTTCAGACTTAAGCAGCCACAGAATGTGCACGTAATGAGGTAACTAACTGACCAATATACAATCACATCCATAGAAAGAGTACTTACTGAATGAGAAACCAACATTTGTTCAGTCACGGAACTCGAAGGTTCATTACCGTGTTAAAAAAGCCTAATCCTCACACTCAAATCCCACTACTTTAAAAAAACAAATTAGGCATTATAACTGCAACTCACCACACTTTGCAGTGCGAAGACCCCGGTGCTCCAATATCGCATATTATCCACACTGACAAAGGCGCCATATCTCTTTTTATCATAGATTTCCACAAAACGTCCTCAGACATGACGACTTGACACACATTTCTAATGTAACAGGGATATTATACACAAGAAGGAAGCAGTTTAAATTCTCAAGATGCGAAATAATGAAAAGGTCTGTCACTTAAATTCTCTTCCGAGGCACACAGTTAGTAGTTAACTGCTGCTGCAGTCTCTATAAACAGGCAAGAAATATCACACGAAATCTGGCATAAAAGTTAACTTTACATTGACGTCGGCGTGCCGCAGCCAAAACAGGAACAGGGGTCTGCTTAGCCTCACGAATCGCACAACAGCAATGGGAGTGACTGCTCTCGCCACGCGGGAATCCCTCCACTGCGCGTGCCCCCAAGCAACACAGTGGTCTTACGCATGGGTGGTGGTGTGCTGGCCGACAGCGTAAAGGAACACCGCTGTTGCACTAGCGGAGATGTGTTTGAGCAACCGTTCCTTCTATCTGTCTACTACGTAACGAAGTAAGGAACTCTAAAGCAGCAAATTTCTTCTACAGAAACTAACATTCACTCGGATAGTCAATAAATTGTCCGTTATCTGTAACAACAAACTTTACTATGTTGGCAAACCAGTGGCGTATCTAGTTTTTTAGCGTCTGGGGTGAGTAATTACAATGGCCTCCCGTTAACAAATTCATGAACCTTGAAAAAAATTGGTAATCATTCGTTGAATTTCCTTCGATTTGGCTTAATAATTTAAAAATTTTGGGGTTAGAAAATCAAATTTCTTCATTTAAAACGTTCACTTTACCCCCCTTTAAAATCTGCCGCCCGGGAAGGACGCACCACTCGCCCTCCTCCCTCAGCCACATAATTACGCCCCCCCCTCACCATTTTATCCTACCCTGAGTCACATGAGTCCATTCCACATTTCATGCTACATTTATTTAAGCACCCCTAATTCGTTTACACTTTCGGCCTTTACCAAGCGATATTTACCGATTCCGACGGTAAGCACGGCCCATCTCATTCATTCACGCTTTCTTAAAGAGCAAATATGAATTTCCCCATAACTCAATTCTTTCAAGTCCTCTGTGAGTCCATGTCATGCAGGCCCAGGACTCTGGTCTCAAACGTCCTAAGTGCGTAACGTGTAAGGGTTGAGGTTGTCGCGTAAGTAAAAATGAACTTTACTTTCTAATAAAGTCCGATGCAGTACAGTCTGATAAAATTGTACGGCAGTGGAACCTGTTATTTCCAACATCATGTATGACAGACGCAGCATATTCTCCCACAACGTCGGTCCAATTCTAATAAACTGTATGTTTCTACATCCCAATGGAGAGTAATCCTCCTCCCAAATTTAAGTTCTCACAAGTGAGACATACTGTCACTCGATACCATAGGGGTTTAGTCATATTTACAGATGTAGACACATTAACCCTTTAAAGACGAAACCTATCTGTTTTATATACGGACTCAGTGCGTACCGCGCTGTAAACAATCTCCACTTCGGTTATAAAAACCAGTCTCTTAATGTTTTATAAGGCAAAAGTTGCTGTTTGTTCTGAGATCCGTACAAAACACAAAAACGCAATGTGGGCACCACGTAGAATTTTTTAATGTTAAGCCTGGTGGTACGTAAAGTTACCGCTAGGCTTTAAAAGGTTAATTTATATTTTGTTATTTTTGTGAATACAATGCTCAACACTTAAATTCACCAAAACATAAATCTGTCGCTGCCCACGCCATGAAAACGGATCGTGACACCTACCGTACCTCACCATGAATCAGCACAAAGTGGAGATGAGTTGTCTGTCAGCTTCACGTTCCGGCTGCTTTGCCTCAGGGGGGGAAAAACATCTGCACCCGTTGAATAGAAGGCTGGGTGGGCCCCAGTCTTGGCTTGGACGTTTCGCAGAAAATGTTTTCCTCTACGGCTATTCGAACCCCAGACTGTTCACCCCACAACCTATAGCGACTACGCTGTCATGTTTTTAATCAAATACACCCGTTCAATTGAGATAACAAATCACAGTATTTTAGACAAAGAAATTCACTGCTTACAAAGAATGGATATGGATCGACTGCGTAAACTAAGGGATGGCGTCCCGCCGAAAATGGATATATCGAATTGCCGCACAGGCTCAGATCCAACTACACGTAGACAGACAAGAGGATAGAGAAAGAGACTTTAAGGCAGAAAAAAAGTACATAAAAGGCAAACTGACTGAATCCAAGAAATATGGCTGCAGGCTGGCAGATTTATTTCAGGTCTCCCTTCGTTCTACTGGAGACTGGCGCCGCGTTACTGGAATACTGTTGCCCGTCATTCCGAGAAAAAGCGGTGATCTCATCTTCCAAGGGTCGCAGACATTTCGACTTCCGAAGATGAGACCACTCGGTTATCGTGAAACGTCGGGCACCAATCATCTAGTGACGCGGCACAGGATCCTCAACTACGCCGCTGATAAAGCGTAAAAACCTCAAGAGACTTTTTCAAGTTGTTTGCTTGTGACTTCAGTAACCTTCTGACGCCTGATGTTTACTTACCGCCAGGTTAAATATTCAAAATTTCTGCGTTCTGCTCACACAGTGTAATTATTTGTTTTGTATGGATCTCAGAACAAACAGCGATTACTTCCCTATGCCCTAACCGAGACGGAGTGTTTACAACGCGGTACGAACTCAAATTTGGAATATAATTCAGGTTGGTGTCAGTTGTTTAAAGTGTACAAAGCGTCAACGTCGTGCGAGAGGAGGGTCAGAGAAAAACAGAGCATACAAAACACAGATGGAGGAGGGACTGAGGAGACAGTGCGAGAAATTTAAAGCGGGATAGCCCAATTCTGGACCTAGATTCGAACCTGTGACCTCCGAAATAAGAAACAGACCTGCCAACGACCCTATTGCCTTGTTTGGAGAGTGAAAGAAAAAGGACAGGTATACTGGCGGCTACAAAGAGACGGCCTGATAAAGGTACGGAGAAGAGATCGACAGGCAGAGAAGACAAACGGCTGAAAGGCTGACATACTCTGGATAAAACTGATATAATCTAAAAATTGTTAAAACAGTTACACGGATGAAGTACAACAGACAGACAGAAGAAAGAACGCAAAGGGTACGAAAAAGGTGGGAGGACTGTACCTCCTTCAGGATAGACCAGCGTGTCCCCCAGGGAGGTTCCCGCGGAACCCCAGGGTTCCATAGAACATCGGTAGGGATTCGGCCAGAAATCGTGGAAGAAACACAAACATTTTAACAGACCGCCAAAAATTCCACATATCCCTCGAAACATCGCGGTTTTTTTTTAAGATTTACAACGCTGCTGTAATCTCCGTGCGCTACCAGTTGCCCCTTTGGTTTCAGACCTGCAAACCTTTTCATAGGTAAGAAATTATTTTAGAATTTCCTACATGGAAAACAGGTTCGGAAAGACTGGTACAGACAGCAGGTTGTGGGCCAGATGTGGGACGGGTCTGGGCCCAGTTTGGGTACCGCCGTAACCTCTAGACCGACCCTCCAGGCCAACCAGCCTCCTACTCAACATATACCGGGCAGTTCTTTCTCCGAGATAAAGCCGCCGAGGTTAAGAATACGTGGAATTATACCTCCACTCCCCCGTACGTCTAACAGTATGCAGCCCTATTAAGCGTATGGAATAAGAAAGGGAAGATCCAGTAAACGGATTAATTGATAGGTTAGTTGAATGACAGAAAGGGTATACAGAGAAACGTAAAGAAGGATAAATAAGGTTAAAAGGAATGAAATTGCACCCACGCTGCTCTTTTGTTTCATTTCATTAGCGTCTCAGGAAGGGCTGCTCTAAGGAATGAGTCAGAAACCGAAAGTGTCTGCCAGCACTCCTACACTGCATCAAGTACTCATGGTGTCCCTTTGTGGTAATAAACTTACAGCTAGTACAAATGCTGCTGCCTGGGTTGACCAATTTCATCAAGACAGTCGAGCCTGCCGCGTTAATGTCATTGTTCGCAGCGTCTCCTCGCTGTGTAATAAGTTAACTTTACAGCAACAGTTTCAACGTTGGCAGAAGGAGAGAGTGGAGAAGTCATTCAGGTGGGCTGAACCGTACTGCAGTTCCGTAACGTCTGTAGACGGGCCGAAACATATTGCTTAACAATTTCAAATAAAATAAGAGTTTTGTCCCGAATGAGCCTGAGCAAGTACGCACCAAGAATTCTTCAATCGCGGAGGCGGTGGGGGGGGGGGGGGGGGGGCTGACCCTGAGGCTATATACGTATTTTATGTCTGATTTTAAAAGCCATGTTCTAAAAATCACGTCATAAATACAACTGTAACACGACACTGTTTGCAACTGTATTTATATACATACGAATATAACTACATGTTCCGTGACTCACTCACCTAATTTAAACAACAACGTCTAATCTTCTTGGTTTTTAATTTCCTCTAAGAGATCCTAAGTTTTTTTATTTTTTATTTTATTTTTTCTGAAAATTCTAATGTACTAGTCATCAGCCGATTTCAGTGGCTGATTTGGGCTGAAGGGTATGTCACGTAAAACCTTTAATATCATCGTGTTTACAAAATCTGTGTTTTTTAAATTTAGATTTTTGGGGGGAGGGCCTGCACGGTAGCCCCCCTCCCACCCAGCGAAGTAACAGGTTAAGTTGCATGAAGTTTACATAAAGTAACACAGTGGCGGGTTCGTGTAACCACTGTTGCAATGGAAACACAACAATGCATTACGTGTTTGTCCTTTTTGAATTACACGTCACTGTCGACTATACAAAAATATTCAGTGTTGCACAACGATTTTATGGCGAATTTATGTCGCCGGCAACAATAAGACGTACGTAGGTCTCCATGTAAAGTGCCCGATACTGCATTGAAACGAAAGAACGTTCCCTTGCTCATGACCTTTTTTTAGACGTACAATTCGTTACGCAGTTTCTCAGTTCGTTTGCCATGAAACATTTTACGAGTTCCGACGGAAAATAAACTGAGGCATGTGTATATATCTTTACCTTAGTTTCCCGACATGCAAATCACATCTTTTCTGCACCGTATTACATTGTTATCTGTGGGGTGTATGGGCTGTACCATACGTTTCCACATTATTTCACACACAGCACAATTTTCGGAAAAAAAAAATTATTGAATGTAAAACGTGTATTTTGATTTTCTCTACAACTTGCGTCTGAACCATTTCTCATTATAAGAACAATTCGGCGAGATATTGTCACAAACGTAGTGTGGTCTTCATGTAAGTACCCGTTATTCTTGTCCGATGTTAATTAAATTTGAATTTTCTCGACAGATTTTCGAAAAATTCTCAAATATCAAATCTTTACGAAAATACGCCCCGCTTGAGCCGAGTCATTCCAAACGGACGGACATGACGAACCTAACAGTCGCTTTTCGAAATTTTGCGAATGCCCCTAAAAAAAGAAAATAAATTCTGAATAGAAAATAAACCAAGATGAGACGTAAAAGGCACAAGAATTGAAAGACTTGTATCATGAAACCTTTTATGAAATACAAAAAAAAATACACAAAAAAGTAACAAGAACATCACAACACGAATTCATCTTTTCCAAAATATCACGTTTCAAAGACTTCAAATTTATGTTTCAAGTATGAAGACAATCCTTCTAAAGCCTTGTGTGGGAACGATACAATTTGTGAATTTTCTTTCACGTTGACTGAAACAGTCCCAGTCACACGTCGCTCTATTAAACCCTTTTTTCTTGACCTCTATATATTTCCACCCAGATTAATGACACAGCTATTGAGTAGTGGCTCAACTGTTATAAGAAAATTCATCTATCATATTGAAGTCAAAACATCCGAAATAAAAGACG
Organism: Coptotermes formosanus; assembly: GCA_013340265.1. Lineage (NCBI taxonomy): Eukaryota > Metazoa > Arthropoda > Insecta > Blattodea > Rhinotermitidae > Coptotermes > Coptotermes formosanus. Next base: position 597,245 of record BLKM01004603.1, read on the forward strand.
AAAAACAACAAAATGAATATTTTAAACTCAGAGCTGTGTGTTGCAGAGGTTCGGCTACGGGCTGTGAAACGAACAATTCGTGGTCTGAATCCCGGTAGATAAGATTTTTCCCTTCTCCGAAGCTTTAACGCCGTTTCTGGGGCCCATATACTGTACCCCCCGTATTCAATATGAAACAGTGGTCTCTGCCCGAGCGTAAAGCAGCCTGGCTATGAAACTGATCACTCACATCTACGCAGTGCCGAGAGTAAGAATGAGTGGAGCTCTACCCCCTCTCCCCCAAAATGTCTTCATGGTGCGCACAGCGTCAAGTTCATCTTAATTTGTGGGCTATAGAGGAACAGAAGGAACTCACCCGGTGGCGCGAATACGCCGTGGAGTAGAGGACGGGCAATGTCGGAAGGAAGGCTGTTTTAAAATACTGCAATATGCTGTGCGATCTGAGGAATTCAAAACAACAAATATGAAGATTTCAGTCCTTTGGCATGACTACTGTTCTATCTTCACAAAGAGGGCAGCAGTCTCCTCAAATGTCTGGCACGTACCCACCAAATTACAGAGATTCATATTCCAGAATACAGTAGCCACTATAATTACCGCCACGCGAACCTAAAACCTTGCAAGTATTAGCATAAACCGGGTTTTTGAACATGAGAATATAATATTTGACGTTTTAGAGGCGATAAAATGACATCAACGTATCAGACTACAAAACAGCATAATCAAAAGGCTGCAGTATTACTTCTCTTACATCTGCTTGTCACCTACATAACGTAATCTGATCCCAGCTTCATTATAGAGTAAAAAATTTTCATTTGAAGTACAGTAGAGCTCCATGATTTAGCAAATACAGATGATACAGCCTTACGCGAGAGTGCTTCCTCTTCGTTGCGGACTTATACCCGGAACCTTCATAGCTGTCCCAATTATAGCTATGTAATTGGTGGCTCTGTGTGCAGCTCCCTTTTCGCAGAATTTGCACATTTTTTACGAGAGTTAGTGTATCTCTTTTTCATGTACGAAACAAATTATCAAATTTACTGATAACTTTAAGTTATGAGATCTGACACCATCACGGTTGTCTTGCTGACGCTTGAAGTCGCCTGCGATATACTGCAGTGTACGGGGACAAATAGTCACTGACGGTTCGGAGTAGATTATTACCTCCATCTTCAGAATCGAAGTAGTCATTCCTTTAGAATACTCCGATCTTTAAAATCGAGACAGAAAACTTCTTCGAAATACTGGTGACTGTTTACTAATAAAGCAGGACCGTATTCCAGAAGACGTGACTCTTCAATTGTAATTTGGTTTCACATAAAGCTTACAATTGCAATGACAGGAGTTGCGAATAGAAACGACTGTCGCGGTCCAGTACCTAGCATTTCTGCGTCGTATTTGGGCAGTTCTGTGTTCAAATGAGGCCGCGAATCTAGCCTCCTAATTCTCCTCAGACCTTCCAGACACACGCCGGTACAGCCGGGAATGGAGTCCCGGCTGCATCGCTCATCATTCCTTATTCCCTGTAACTTCAGTCGAAAGGTGAGTGGCAGGGGACTAACAACACATCCCAATCTCGTCCTTACAAGTTTCAGACGAACTCCCCAATTTTTAACCTTTTAAAGCCTAGCGGTAACTTTACATACGACCAGGTTTAACATTAAAACATTCTACGTGGTGCCCACATTGCGTTTATGTGTTTTGTACGGATCTCAGAACAAACAGCAACTTTTGCCTTATAAAACATTAAGAGATTGGTTTTTATAACCGAAGTGGAGAGTGTTTACAGCGCGGTACGCACTGAGTCCTTATATAAAACAGATACGCTTCGTCTTTAAAGGGTTAACTCCAGGCTTTAGTGAAAGAATGCTGCTTCTAACGGGTAGGTAAAGATAACCTTAAAATTGTCTCGACAAAAGACATGACGGCTTATAGGGGGTGGTGTAACTCCACTCATTCTTAACTTAGGCATTAAATGAGTATAATCAATGGCCAAGAGTCAATATCACGCCCCGGCCCCTTTACCAGTGGAAAAAAAACAGTACTCATTGAACAGGAGACTGGGTGAGCCCCAGAGCATGCCTGAATGTTTTGCAGAATATAAAAACCTCGTGCATCTGCAGGGGTTCGAATTCCGGACAGCCGAGTCAGTAGCCTAGTCTCTGTACCTTTCTAAAAGGGACACACAGTGAATTAACAATTACTTAATTGTTCTATCAGGAACACAGTGCCATTTAGGTTCATAAATATCGAACGACAATAACGAGCAACAGTTGGCTCGCTCGCAAGCTTCTCCTAACAGGCTACCTTGTTTTGGTGGAGATGATGCAGAGCAGGAGAGGAGAGAGAGCTACAAATTGCAACGGATCTATCTAGCCTGGGAACTGGAACAAAGGCTTGCCATGTACAGCACAACACTTGCATACTCAATCTGTAGTAGTACAAGTGCCAAAGGGGACTGCGAAATCAATACGCGAATGCCTTTGTTTCCCTACAAAAATCCTTGGAATCGATAACTCTGTAATTTGCTTTACACTTGCTTTCCTGGTATAGGGAAATCTTACGTCGATATAATGCGTGTTGCTTCAGGATTAGGAGAATGCAGCTGTCGATACCAATACTCCAGAGAATACGTTATATCTAAGTTCAGAATGTGAAAGTGTAATATATACAGATTGCCACACTTGGTGAATAAGTTATTTAAATATTTACTAAAAGAAGAGAAACTGCACGACATAAGTTACATCTAAGTTCCGTATGTAAAACTGTAACATATATATTGCCACACTTCGTGAATAAACTACTTAAATATTTACTAAACGAAGAACAGTAACATTTACGTAGGTCCAACAGGGAAATTTTACGAAATGGTGGAAATTTGAAAGTGCAGCAGACGTCAAGTTCCTAAGACCAAAATAAATCAGAGCTTGCTAGTATAACTCACAAAATCTACTTTTCTATTTTATACACCCCTCGTCAGTCACCACGTTTCATTAATATTACGTTATTACATACTATTATATACTATTTCATTTTTTGGAAACCTTTTTATACAAGTACCTAACCCGTTTACTTAAATTGGTCATATACAAACCGAATATTTTTCCCACCACCACAAATTCGTAATTACAGATTCACAAACGACATTTCACACAGCACGGCAATATAAATCTCGTACCAAGCTTTGTGTAAACCGGTTAAATCGAATCTTACGACACAACGAGGAAACGCAGACACAGCTACACGTGTGCGCATGCGTGCAGATTCGCAGAGAAGAACTGACTATCTCTTGAGGCCACTTAGTCCTTAAGAAATAAACGTAGGCTAGATACATACATTCCTCACTTGTAAAGCCGCTCTAGTAACAATATGCTTATTGCTGTTGCCTCCTGATGCACAATCTGCAGCAAAGTCACGCTGCACTAGGATTCCATTTATTTCCATCTAAGAGGGAACTGTGTGTAATGATAGGTTTCTGGACTTTATCCACCGTCTGGACAATAATATTAAATATTAAAAATATTACAATATTTTTAATATTTTAATATTATTGTCCAGACGGTGGATAAATTCCAGAAACTTATCACCAGACAATGTTATACACTATCGTCAAAACCTGTTAGAATTTATGTAAGAGGGAACTGATGGACAGAGACCGCGCGACACAGAATGATCGCCCTCTACTTATTGTTGTTCCGCATAAACAGCCTGCGGGAATCATTCAAATAGAATGGCAACAGCCTGTGCGAACCGATGGTCTGACACGAGCAGTTTGCCCGCATCATCACAAAATGACCTGTCACAAATTTCGAACTACAATCTCTCCATGACCCTTTACTTGCAAATACGGTAAAGCGTATTGACGTTTTCTTCATATCCAAGGTATATATTCATCCTTATATACAAAAACGTAAAGAGTTCCCTTCTGTCGTTATGTATGTTAGGTCGGACAATTTTAACCCTTTAAAGACGAAGCGTATCTGTTTTATATAAGGACTCAATGCGTACCGCGCTGTAAACACTCTCCACTTCGGTTATAAAAACCAATCTCTTAATGTTTTATAAGGCAAAAGTTGCTGTTTGTTCTCAGATCCGTACAAAACACATAGACGCAATGTAGGCACCACGCAGAATGTTTTAATGTTAAACCTGGTGGTATGTAAAGTTACCGCTAGGCTTTAAAAGGTTAACAAAAGATGGCGTTAAACGTTTACTATTCTGCCTTTATGAGTTTTAATTTCCAATCTGTAGCATAAAAAAGCAAAGTAGCAGTTACGAATAGGAACGGAATGTGGCACCAAGAAACTGCATTGAGATATACTGTTGGTGCAATGTTAAAGACGGTTTGAGTACCAAATATATACTGATGGGTCGCCGTTATCGCATCATGTTGAATAGCTTTGCATGTATGTAGATGATAAAGATGGAGTATTTCTTTTATAAAATTCGTCAGAAACTGCTTCATTAATTTGTGGGAAAACTTGTGTCTAAAGACACAAAATATTACACGCATTCTTTACAGATACGTACCAGGATCAAAAATTTTCCGTTGAAAATTTTTGATACCAGCGGAGATGCATAACTTGCCATTATCCAACCCCCGAAATATTACACACGGATACCATATCTGGACACCGAAATTGTACTACAGAAAACAGTAGAAAACACGTTTCAATAATATTCAACTGTTAACAGACGAGCTGGCGTTCTTCCAGCTTCATAAATTTTATATTTCTATGCAAACACTGTAAGGGAAGAGGACTTAAGCAGTCAAACTCCGAAACAGCGCCATTCTTCGTCTACTGCAATTTACAGCACTGCATTGGCGTGGTTTATATCGATGGTGGCGGTAACTCGAAATACCACATAATAGTGAATCTCTGTTCACAGACTTTTAAGGGCGCTATATCGGGTTGGCTGTGTTTACAAACAGACCACATTTCCATGACTTTTATTTGCTTTCTATAAAAATATAGCTGTTCGAAAAGTTGAAGTAAGTAAACGTGGCCGATTCCAACTGCCGCAAGGTCTAAGTCGTGGATCTCCGGCCGCTCGCTTGCTGGGATTGCGGGTTCGAATTCCGCCGGGGGAATGGATGCCTGCCTCTTGTGAGTGTTGTGTGTTTTCAGCTATAGGTCTCTGTGTCAGGCTGATCACTCGTCCAGAGAAGCCCTACCGAGTGTTGTGTGTCTGTGTGTGATCGTGAAGCCTCGACAAAGAGGAGGCCTTGGCCCAAAGGAGCTGTCGCGCCATAAAAAAATAAGTACGCCAAGTCTCTTGTCACAAGGGTGTTTCTGAGGTGACCTACAAGAATACTCTAGCCTTTTTCCGCAGTATTCTCCTACTACAGTCGTAACGACTCAAAGGGCTTTTATTAACTTCTTCCTTGTAGTTAAAAACACACAATGTTCAGAAAACAGACTCTTGATTTCTTCATCACGAAAAAACAGCTACGTAATAAAATGCACTGTGTCCACTGATGCAAAGAGAGGTATCAGTTCCGTCTAACAGATCCAAAACAACACGTTGTATCAATCTGCTACCCAGTGACGGAAGCAAGACTGGATACGAAATATTGCCTTTTTAAATTAAATACTGTAACATATGAAATGTTCTATATAAGAAGTGCCTCCAAAAAATTAATTTCTGTCTGTCAAAAAATACCCCCTTCCTATCACGCGCAGTTCTTAATTAAATATCTCAATATCTGACGGCAGACAACTGCTATGTGCTCCGAAATGTTTCCCTCCATTCCTTTTATTTCACTGATTTCCCTTTCAATTTGAAACTCCATTAATCTGATACGTAATCCGTACTGCACACCTGGAACATTAAATATCGTACACAAAGAGAGACAAAACTGCATTACATTCATTTACCTTCCACATGATTAATTCGTAGCTGTTTCAAGCTTCATTAAAATTCTGAAAACCATTTCCAGGCACACCAAATATAGTCAAACTGCTCAATCAAAACGCACTTTTGTTAGAATTTTAAAACCCGCCTACTTAGCTTGAGGTTTGTTATATAAATGTTAAGGACATACAAAATGTAGGCTTTACATTGTTGGGATGGGGGCACGCGGTGGCACAGTTGGTTGAGGCACTGCGCTACAAACCCGCAAGTCGCGGGTTCGATTCCCGATGGTGTCAGTGGATTTTTTCATTGACATAATCCTTCCGGCCGCACTATGGCCCTGGGGTCGACTCAGCCTCCAACAGAAATGAGTACCAGGAATATTTCCTGGGGGGTAAAAGCAGCCGGTGCGTAGGGCTGACAGCCTTACCACCTTTATGTGCCGACTGTCTAGAAATCTGGAGCTCTTAGGGCCTGTTCGTGCCTGTAATGGGACAGCTTTACCTTTTTACATTATCGGGATTAAATCCGTGCGCCACAACAGTTACTGTGATAGCAAAGTTATCGTATTATCTACCTATCGTAACCTTCTTACTCATTAGACTCGCTTTTCTGGGCGTATTTGAGGAAAGGAAGCCCCGTTATACAGGAAGTACAGCAGTCCCATTATCAAATATATTGTCCAGCTCAAAATGTTAACTCCGTTGGCTTTTAACTGTTATTATTAAGCACAAAATACCATAACAAGTTTACGTTGTATCGGCACCTGCATAACGTAAAAGATGGTTACAACTCTTCGTAGTATCGACATGGTTACTGCGTCTACCTCAGCCTCTGGCAGACACTTTACTTTCAGTAACACAGTCTATCTGCTTGCGTCAGCGTACAGAACGTCTCCTTTCAAATTAAAAGAGAGCAATAAATTCCGTTATTGACTCCTTACGCTCCATAACCACAGACGTTTTTCTAGGAATGCAAAAGAAAAGGCAAAATGACTTCTTGTGAATATCCTGTAGCAGTTTTCTTCTGTATAATAAAACACACAGAGGGCTTCCCAATTAAGCAACGAACTGGTACGCGTTGTTTCTCACGCCTAACATGAATTCCGATTGATTAGAAATCAACACAATTCACATAATGAAATACATCAGGGGCAAGCCGATCCCAGTGGCCGCGCGGTCTAAGGTGTAGGTCTGCGGCCGAGCGCTTGCTGGGATTGTGGGTTCGAATCCTATCGGGGGCATGGATGTTTGTCTTGTACAGTGTTTGTGTTGTCTGGTAGAGGTCTCTGCGACGGGCCGATCCCTCGTCCAGAGGAGTCCTACCGACTGTGGTGTGTGCCGGAGTGTGATCAAGTGAAAATAAACAACCTCGACACCTGCTGTGTGTGTAGGCAGCAGAAGTAAGGACTACGAAACGAATCAGGGGCAAACCACTTTATTCCACTAGCCTACGTGTTTCAGACCTGCAACACCATCTTCAGGAAAGACAATTAATTACTATTCGTAGTCCGACTGTCTTGAAATCTGGGAGCCTCACCCTCCTGGAACCCTCAGGGCATGTCCAGGCCTGAGGGGGGACTGCTTTACCTTACAAGAGTACGTAGGTCATATAACCCTTAATGCACCTAGTAACGGCTTCGTTCGTTACACTGTTAAATATTTCAAAATGTTTAAACACATAAACATATACCTAGCATGCGGTATGTGGTTTTCCATATGTACTGTATATACTGCGTGTGTATATATAAACTTACACAGACATGTTTGAATCCTATTATCACGTACAGCAAACCATACGTATTTAGATATGTTAACATACTGTGAAGTATTTTATACCTTAACAAAGTGCAATGACACTGGCTGCATTAACCTTTTAAAGCCTAGCGGTAACTTTACGTACCGCCAGGTTTAACATTAAAAAATTCTACGTGGTGCCCACATTGCGTTTATGTGTTTTGTACGGATCTCAGAACAAACAGCAACTTTTGCCTTATAAAACATTAAGAGACTGGTTTTTATAACCGAAGTGGAGTGTTTACAGCACGGTACGCACTGAGTCCTTATATAAAACAGATACGCTTCGTCTTTAACCTTTTAAAGCCTAGCGGTAATTTTACATACTACCAGGTTTAACATTAAAAAATTCTATGCGGTGCCCACATTGCGTTTATGTGTTTTGTACGGATCTCAGAACAAACAGCAACTTTTGCCTTATAACACATTAAGAGACTGGTTTTTATAACCGAAGTGGAGAGTGTTTACTGCGCGGTACGCACTGAGTCCTTATATAAAACAGATACGTTCCGTCCTTACAGGGTTAAGGCACAAGCACCATTTCCGGCTCACGAATTCGTGCGTACGCCATGTTGTTCTTACTGACTCCAGGAAATTATGACACTTGGGTGCACACTCCAATGGAGGACACACAGAGTGATCTTAAAACCCTACCCTCTTCGCTTTGACGAACTGGAATGTTCTAAATGGGAATGAAGCTATCATGAATATAATTAAATATCTGGTACCAACGCAGAACAATTTTCGCAGCCACGCCTTGTTCGTCGTCTTATGAAGCACGTGATGAGGTGGGACGGCATACGCTTGTTTATATTTAATTGCCTTGTTCACAGGTGGCTACAGCATTTCAGGCATTACTGTTAATGAAATTTGGACGCGAAAATGCCGACCGCAGTCATCAGGGGCTGGAGCGGAGGAGGAGCAAACAGACGGTCGGTCGGTCGGTCGCTTTTAATAGACATCCAGCCCATAACGTTCGCCCATTTCCATAGCAGGGCCACGGAGATAGCTGACTGCTTTAGTGTAAAAGTGACGCAAGCGGTACATCTTTATGTCCACAGGCCTTTGTCCTGACTGTACGTTCTTTTAACACGACGCTTTTTCTTTGTAACGATGTTCCTTAAACTGAACAGATTATATGAATGACATAAATATTCTTGTAAACGATGAGTTTGGAAGATACGGAAGGAAAATATTTTGTCTTATTTTATATTATTAACACAACAGTCATTTGGGAGGGCTAAGGAATGTCACTCAGAATTCCGGACGCAGAATAGGACCCGAAGACTCATGAATATGAATCAAGAACGCTAACTGCTCGACCTAGGTTTTAGATTTTTATTAGCACATAAAGTAAACCCAGTTTGTTCTTATTTAATAAAAGGATATTTCCGAGGGCTTGCGTTGTGTGAAGGACAGTAAAGAATAAAGAGGGGACAGTAAAGAATAAAAATGGGCCAGGATAGCTCAGTAGGCATGGGGAATCACTACGGGCTGGATGGCCCGCGGATCGAATCCCGGTGGTGGCTGATTTTCCGTACCCGTCCACGCCAGCCCTGGGACCCACCCAGCCTCCTGTACAATGGGTACCGGGTTCCTGTGCGGGGGGTAAAACGGCTGGGCTTGGCGTTGACCACACCCCCCCCCCCCCCCCCATCTAACGCCACAGGTTAAACAAAGAGGAAAGCTATGACCCTCCCGTTCTGGGCTTTCATGGCCTGTAACAGAGGGAATGTTAATTTTGTACCTTTACAGTAAAGATTAATGAAGGGAAAATGATGTGGGAGGAAACGATCCTAGCGTACTTTGTGCCTCTACACTGGCATGTGGCTGGAGAATTTAGAAAAACACGAAAAAGTCAGCACATTACTATTATTATCCGAATTTCTCACTTCTCAGCTTTAGCTGGGAAATATTCACCTATCCTGGGACGTATCATCAACAGGATTAGGCTCGGTGGTCTTATGTGTAATTTAGGAAATATCTTACAATTGAACATGTGCCAAGAATTACCACTTTTTGCATTTATATATGTATTATTATTATTATTGTTATTATTACTGGGTGAACACAAACATAAGAAGAAAACAGCAAGGAATTCAGAGAGACAGAAGATGAATACGGAAGAAAAAAAGAATAATGGCAAAAGGAATAATGAAAATACTAATAAAGAAAATGAAAGGAAGAAGATGAACAAATAAGAAAAGAAGTAAAGGTGAATAATGAAGATCGGTGCACGAAGACGTTTAGGAATAAAGAGATTGCGGATAAATAAATAGAAAGAAAAAATAATAAATATTATGAGAATAAACGTTAGATGAAAAATGAAAAGACGTGGAAGATCGAAATGTTAAACCATGGTTTTGCATTACACCCATACGTGTAACGTGCAAAGAACAATCACTTCACAGCAAATTCTTCTTCAATGATTTACGTCTGAAAGGACCAACGAGGAAGTCTGTGACGCGATACGTTTCGCGACTACATCACTCTTGTCCTGGCGCACGAGTTGTTGAAACTGCTCTCATGTGCGAACGTTAATTCCTCCAGTTCTCCGGTGCTTCCAGCCTTAATCAATAAACACAACCACCAGTAAATTACGTCACAGAAATAGTTAATCTCCCAGCTCCATGACTGTAACGATTTGCGAATTTCAAACGCGAACTGTAACACACATTTCCCTGAGAACAGGATGAATGCGCATAATGGAATTAGACACTCACGTTCTTATTGTGCTGCTAGAATTATGGGACGTTAAGACCGTCTGTTTTTTCAGCATTACACACTACCAACACAAATGAGTGGTCTGTAGAAGAACTTCAGCATCAAGACCAACTAACGATCTCCTTGACACATCCTTCCTAGGAATGTAATTGTCCCTCAGCTAGTCAACAAATTACCCACGCATTATAAAACCCGAAATTTTATTACCGTGTTAACAAAAGCTTGCCGCTAACCCGCATCCGGAGCCAGATGAATTTAACCCGTATATTTCCATCCCAGTCCTTTCAAATTTATTTTAATTTTAATTCCACATCCTCGCCTAGATCTTCCAAGTAGTCTCTCTTCTTAAGTTTTCCCATGATACCCCTGCACACATTTACGTTCTGTCCAATGCGTGCTAAATGCCCAGTACATCTCATTCTCCTTGATTTTCTCATCATAATATCTGGCAAGAAACATATATCACGACCCTCTTCATTATTCAAGTCTCCTGTAATATGACGCCCTGTGTATTGGTAGATATTTCCCGAAGTTTCGCAGGAATATGCTTCCACCAGCTTCAAGGTCAAAGGAGTTCTTCCATCGCGAAGAAATTACCACCAAAAGCCTAGACAAAATTTACGTGACCCAAAATATGAGGTACACTTTAAGAAAGACAAACACAATCAGAAGAGACAGTACGCTCAAGGGGACAGCAGGCGTGGTATATATACCTAACCTACAGACCCACTCGAGAAGTCTGCGATAGATTGTTAAGGGCGAACTGAGTGCAGCATGAAAGGATACTGAGATGTGAGTAAGGGACCTGAAGCACACAGTGACGTGTAGTCCACATTCTTCAGACGTGAGTTCACACACTCGTCTTCAAAAGCTCACTCATGCATGAGAAGGAAGGGGAGCAAAATTTATTTCTTGGCCTCTGACGTCTATGGGTTCATGTGGCTTAGGGTAAGGTCTACAGAGGCCTCTGCTGATCATCATAACGAACCTCTGTATTTCGTAAGAGACGGACGAGAATACCTTGATCATATGGGCGACTGCCAACCTACGGGGCAATCTTCTGTTCAATTAATTCAGTTAATGAATTTGAAACAAGTATTTCAGGGAAGAATGACGTCTATTTCGCTACTTCATGGACTTCTATTACAACACATATGACATTATTACTACCGTTATTTTAAGTTATTGAGTTCACTATACGAATATAAATCCTGTCCACGTATGTTTATGGAAAGCATTAAAAGCTTCGCACCGCCGCCATATTTTTAATTCTTTGCATACGCGTAATTACCTTCACAATCTGTTGTAATATCAATACCAACAATACTCTAATAATAGACTGGTACAAATAAAGTTCCATGCACGCTTAAGGCATGTAGAGGCAGAATATGTACAACTCCACTCATTCTTAATTTTCTCACTGGATGGAGTTGAGTGCTTAGATTGACGTCCTGGCCGCTTTAACGCCGATGACAATTACATAGTGGTCTGCTTTCCCAAGGGGTAAAGCGGCGGGGGCATAATTTTCACCACTCGACTCCACCTGGTGCTGAGGTCCCCCTGTACGCCTTCATGGCGCTGATAGAGACAAATTTACCTTCACCTTAGTAATCAGTGGTGGTCCCAGAATAGTTAAGGGCGTATGAAGAAAACAAACATCTCTTTACGCAGTCGTGAATACAGCCACGAATTGTCAAGCCTACAGCCTAGACAAAATAATGTCATGTTTTACAGAAATAACATCTAGATGCCTCACTTGGAACACATGTGGGAAGGAACATGAGACCCGTTCGCCGTCCTGATGCGGCAACTTCTCCGACACATATGTGTGGCGTATAAGCAGAGCAGAAGCCGGCAGGCGATAAGGTTCTTCAACCTTTCCGTAGGCTGCAAAAGCGTGAAAGTACTTCCTATACCATGCTGACCGATATCCGAAACAGCATTGCTTTGTTTGAAATTGCCCAGCCTTCGCCCGCTTGTCCTTCTGATTAAAATAGTTCCAAGATGAAAAACTGTGTGAAGACTTAGTGGAATAATACTGACAACGGAAAGCAGAAATTCTCGGAGAGAGATTAACCCGTCCCATTGCCACTTTCTACACAACAAATACAGCATGGACCAGCGAAGGATCAGACGCAGACTTTCGCGGTGACACGCCGCCGACGAAACATGTGTTCCGTAGCAAGGAACTCTGAAACACAACATTTACGCCAGGTGTGAAGCCCCAGACACCTATTTGAGAGGAAATAAAGCGGGCCTTCAGAACCAGCCTGGGTGTTTCAGCTAAGAGAAATGGCTCTTGCCCCTACCGACACGCGAATCCCGAATCCCTGACTGCTCACTCTATAACGCAATCGTTCTACCGACTCTGTTACACTGGCTTCAACACCAGAACAATGCAGGCCTCACATCTGTCTCTGAAGCAACAGCATTTACGTGTTTTAAGCCTGTAACACACAGTATAGGACTGACCTCCTACTTAAGCAATCTTGCTTGGCTACTGGCGCAACCGACTGCTTAAGCATGGCCATATGGGAAGGGTAGCTTATTTTGTATGCAAATGTTTCGTACATTTGTATAAGACTATTCCTCCCGCGGCCATTAAAAATTCAGCTCCACTCCCTTCCACCGTCGACCGCGGTCAAACGAGACGCTTTGTAACACAATGTGGCCCCTTTACAAAGACAAACCAGGTAACGCTGCTTTAGGAACTGATCGTTCAATAACGTGAGATCCCACGGAACTCATAAATAAGCAGTGTGAGCACAATGCCACACGGAATACTAAATTACAAAGAAAAATGCTGAGTGTTTGAGTGTTAAGCCGAGCCCAGTGGTCGCGCGGTCTAAGGCGTGGGGCTGTTGCCGGTCACTTGCTGGGATTGCGGGTTCGAATCCCATCGGGTGCATGGATGTTTGTCTGTCTCTTGTGAGTGTTGTGTGTTGTCAGGTAGAGGTCGCTGCGTCGGGCTTATCACTCGCCCAGAGGAGTCCTACCGCGTGTGGTGTGTCTGAGTGTGATCGTGAAACCTCGACAATGAGGGGGCCCTGGCAGTCGTGCGATAGAAGAAAAAAATCCGCGTCTTAGAGGACTGAAGGGCTGAGAAATGGTGGTTCGATTCCCGGCAGATACAAGGAAATATTTCCTCTCCAAATCATTCAGACCGACTCTGGGTCCCACCCATTTTAATGTAGCGTGAACCGCGGCTCTTCCCCTGTGGCTAAATCGGCTTCATACTGAAGTTGACTCGTCACCTGTATCTAATGCCGAGGCTACGAAAGAGTGGAGCTATATCTCCAGTTTCCCATACGTCTTCATGGCGTGCAGAGAGGTTGTTTTCACCCTTCCAGCACGTGGCGTGTATAACAAACACTACTACGCCTTGAAAGCTGAAGTGTGTGACACAATTTTAGCGTCCACCAGCAGCTGCCGACAGTGAGGCACTGTACTTAACGCTCCTGGATTAATTGAACGACGCAGTCCGCAGGGCCACCTTCGTTCCTGCTGACGTCATCAACGTGTAATAGCTACCGGCGACCAGACTGGAAACGAGATACGGTTCGTCAGGGTTGGGGAGGGACGTACGGGTCCCCCCACACCCTCCCTAAATGTCCGGCTGTAGTGAAAAGACGTTAATGAGATTTCGTAGCGCCAGCATAGGAAGCCTTCACGTCATTTTGTTCTGCAATAATACTAACACTTCCGTTTAACATTTTCGTTAGAGCAAGCAGGCTGACCGGTCAGAACAAATCACGTGATTACGGCACTTACTGTGTCATCAGACTTCAGCCCAAGCGCATAGCCACGGGTAGTGCAAGCGTTTGCACTGCACCCGCAACAAATTGGGCAGAATGTCACAGACAGACATGCTGATCAGTAGCGAGCTCCGTGGAGAAACTAGCACGAAGCCAATCCATGAAATAAAGCACAGTTGCGACTGGCAGAGAGCGCCAGCAACGAACGGTAGACATGCGATAGGTCCGCACATAAATAATGCGGTATAATGCCAGTTGGGGTGCTATATCAATAGCGTGGGTGCGTTGGTCAGAGTGCTGTAGTGCATTGCACCGCTGGGAACCCTTCCGTCTGCAGTGGTCCAGACACTTCCACTGACACCGTGACTCCGCTACGTACTGCGGCATGTGCCTGGCGCCTTAGGCTACAGTTCGGAAGGCTGGCGCCGCATGATACTATCCACAAATCGTACTACTGTGATACGTAAGCTCGCTTATTCTAAAAAAAAAAAGTATGCACTACGTAACAAACTAACTCTAGAATACCAAAGAAAGCGCTGAAGCATGCTGGTGCATTGCTGACGCTACAGGCTTGTGTTCCATAAGTACCCGGGTTCACAGCAAAGTAGGACTACACATTACATAGCTTTTGTTGTTTTTACACGTCTTCTACAGACAAACGATAAAGGAGTAACTTCAAGCAGTTTACTATATTTTTACGTTACATTAGCGAACCACCTCATTAAGATTATGCCTCGAATACAGCCTGCACCTTTACTGCTGTGCTGACAGCTGGATTAAGTAAAGTAAGTTCATTTTCACTTTGATACAACAAAGGAATTATACAGTATAACCACGTTCCCTAAACCAGGAATTCATAATTACGTACCGTATGTGACCTCCACTGGCTGTACACCTACGATTACATGAAATTTGGATATTTTCCACTGTACACACGAGTTGTGCGTACAGTGGTTACAAGATCCAGTGAATTCAACCTTTAATGTGATTTTAACATATGGACGACTAAGTAGACCTTAAACCAATGAACGACCCCCTGAAGATGACGACCTGCTCATCGAAACATATGTAGGGGCTTATATAAGTTTCATTATAAACTTTCCAATAGTGCGTTACTTCGTATTTGTTAGTCCGTGACGAAAATGCATCGTTCTAATAATATAAAACTCTAGCCTGTATGTTGTTCATAGAGTATACTTCCCTACTCTGAAAATAAACAGTGATTATATCCTCTTTTAAATCCTATCGGTAACTTTACATATGACCATGTTTAACATTAAAAAATTCTATGTGGTGCCCACATTGCGTTTGTGTGTTTTGTACGGATCTCAGAACAAACAGCAACTTTTGCCTTATAAAACATTAAGAGAATGGTTTTTATAACCGAAGTGGAGAGTGGTTACAGCGCGGTACGCACTGAGTCCTTATATAAAACAGATACGCTTCGTCTTTAAAGGTTTAAACAGCAATAACACTTTGTCCTTTTCATAGGTATACCGTGTACTTACTGTAAGACATAAATTGAAACTTATTACTCACGTAAATTTCAGGTTTCAATTATTAATCTCCTTCTACAATAGCGTAGTTAAATATATAAAATTCTTTGCAGAAATAAAAAATGCGGAGATAAAACACAATAAGAAGTCTTCCATCAATCATTCGCACACTAAGAAGAGATGACAGGTCATCGTTTTGTTAGCTCGGCGGGCCGCATATTGAGCAGAAAGCTGACAATGAATTCCTTATAGGCTAATGAAAGTGCCAAGAAGCACTCACCAAGTGAAAACTTGTTTAAACTAAGATTTACGATACTAAAATTTGTCCCTTTGATTAATGCGTCCGATGTTCTTTTGTTTTCTTTCCGACAGCAAGACAAATGAAAGGAAACTTGTAAGCTACTAATTTTGGACTTCGCTGACATAAAGTTATATTAAAAGACGCTTGTACCAGGAGAGACACCCAGACCAAAAAGATGAAGAATGTGGAAAAAAAGTTTTCATATAGGAATAGAGGCGGCCGATGTCTTTTCTTCAAGGGACCGTCCTACGTATTCGCAGAGACTGTCAATTTACTCTCTCAACACTACAGTTAGTTTACATTTTACACGCAGGTATTTTTATCTTACACAGAACACAGTGTGCTTGTTTGTAAATAACAACCAGAAACTCAAACAACACAGAGCAGAAAAAGGCAGAATTGTTGGTGCTGAACGTTGCGATACATATATTTACCACTAGGCTTCAAAGGTTAATCATCTGCATTGGAAAACAGAAACATACATTTAACTTAAGTATTATACTTTATATAGGGTATTTTCAGATACTGGACACCCCTAAGAACGAAACGTAATTTGTTGTATTCAAAAATCCAGTCCGTACCGCGCAGTAACCACTGCCTCGGCTGTGAAACCAATTAGTTAATGCAGTACAGGGCAAAAGTCGCTGTTTGTTCTGAGATCCACACAAAACACATAAATACACTGTGTGGGCAAAATGTGAAATTCCTATTTAAACCTGATGTTACGTAAAATAATCGCTAGGCCTTAAAAAGTTAAATACACTTACACAGTAGTACATACCAACTGCTTAAGTACCAAAGACACGACCGACAGGCAAATATAGGATGGGATACGTCAATCAAAAGGATCCATAACTTGGCGATGACAATATTCGGAACAGTGACTAGGGTGCGGGTAGGCCGACCGGAGAATCGGGGTTCGATTTTCAGCGCTGGCTGAAACCTTTACCCTACCCCTTTTGTCGAGAATGGCGCTGAGTTCCATGCAGCATCTCACCCATTGTGCACGGGGGGGGCCCATGTGTTTATGGTTAAAGCGGTCGGAACGTGAACCTAACTACACACCTGGCTTGGTAAACTGTAAAATATGTCGCTAATCCCCTACACATTTTTTCAGTAATTGTGCTCAATTAATTAAACAAAGGGCAGCTTCACTACATGAAGAGCCTTCCTCAACAATATTCATAACCTTTTCAAGCCTAGCGGTAACTTTACGTACCACCAGGTTTAACATTAAAAAATCCTACGTGGTGCCCACATTGCGTTTATGTGTTTTGTACGGATCTCAGAACAAACAGCAACTTTGCCTTATACGACATTAACAGCTTGTTTTATATAACCACATTGTAGTGTTTACTGCGCGGTACGCACTGAGTCCTTAACTAAAACAGGTATGTTCCCTCTTTAAAGGGTTAAACAGGCCTGTACCGACATCCACTTACGTGTCGCTCACTAATTCACACCATATTATTCAACGCATGAAGTACAAGGCAGGGCTAACTTGTACCATGCCAGATGCATACGTCATCGAAATCTACGCTCGTTTGGAATTCTACGCAGCGTAGAATTATATTTACCGACGTTTCATGACAACCTGCCAATACCATCTTCACGGGTCAGGGACGGCTTGACCCGTGAAGATGGGACAGGTTGCCCCGAAACGTCGGTCATAAATGACCATTCTCCGCTGCGTAAAACCTCAAAAGATCGCAGATCTGATTTACATCGCGGAAGAAGCCTGAAATCACGCGCATAAGTCATAACTTGTAGCGATGCGTAAGTAATGAGTTAAATATCAGAGAATTCGCGAAGGTATTTGCGTAGCTTAAAATGTCTGTTCAAATTTACACGTTTCTACATATTTTCAGCTCCGAGACTATAGTTTCGCAGACAATATGGCTTATCGACTTGACTTCTCCAATTTAAATATCACTTGCACAAAGGCTAATGAAAATCCAGCTAATTTGTAAAGGCCAAAACACGTTCCGAGAAACGCACATCAGACAGGTTGCGAAACAGAACATTATACGAGATCATAAAATACATATTCTCATGAGATTTTATTGTCTATAGAAACGTTCCACCATGGCTTGATAACTATCCCTATCCCGAATCACAGCAATGCAGCCCATTCCTTCTCAGCCCACTTATTCAAAATAAATTTTAATATTATCCTACCACCTATGACTAGGTCTTCCAATTGGACTCTTTTCTCAAGCTTGCCACCAAAACCCTGTATGCATCTCCCCTCTCCCCATACGTGCTACATGCCGCGCCCATATCCTTATTTCATCACCCGAATAATATTTCGTGAGGGGTACAGTTTATAACGTTCCTCGTTATGTAGTCTTTTCTACTCCCGTGACCTTGTCATGGCTTAATAAGGCATATATTATCCCTTATCACTATGACAGCCTTAGTTTTGTCCTATATGCCAGTTCTTCACTTAATATTCTCGTATGTCACAATTTTCTTTCGTTAAGAATTTTACTCAACCAACGCACGTGGCAAGACAAGGTAAGTTTACTACTTTGTCTGTAAAAAAAAAAAGATTAGGGAAAGGAAAACTATTTCACTGTACCACCAAATCCTTTATCCAATATTTTATACACTGTCTTACAGCTACCCGCAGAATCTGGAGCCACACACAACTGCTGCTCCCAAGCGGAAAATTAATCCGTACTAAGTTTATACGAAAAGAGTCGCATCCCTTGCTGCACCTGAGTTCAGTCTCCAGTTTTCAGCTTGATTCGCAAGCGTCAGTAGAGTAGGCACGTGTGACCTTAACCTTTTAAAGCCTAGCGGTAACTTTACATACCACCAGGATTAACATTAAAAAATTCTACGTGGTGCCCATATTGCGTTTATGGGTTTTGTACGGATCTCAGAACAAACAGCAACTTTTGCCTTATAAAACATTAAGAGACTGGTTTTTATAACCGAAGTGAAGAGTGTTTACAGCGCGGTATGCACTGAGTTCTTATATAAAACAGACACGCTTCGTCTTTAAAGGGTTAAAGTAAGGGGCGGATTGCGCTGACTTATTGAACGTGAATGATACTCAGCAGTTGGTACGGTGACTAGCATACGGGCAGGGGCACCAAAATGTTCTTCTTCACAGCGTGTGCACTGGCTCTGGTGTTCATCCAGCCTCTTTATCCAGAGGGTATCTGTGGCCCTTTCCCTAGGGATACAGTGACCGGGGCCTAAACCTGACCACTTACATCTACCTAGCGTCTAGTTTAAGAAGTCGTGAAACTAGCCAGTTTCCCACATGCCGACATAGCGTAATGTATAATTATGCATCACTGACTCCACATAGCAGAGTCCTTCTTGGCAGTCTGACAGTTCTTCAGCTAGCCGAAACATCCTCGGCATTTTGTGGAACCCGAAACTTCGTTACAGCGTTCACAGGAGCCCGCCACTTATCCCTATATTGGGCCAGATTAATCCAGTCCACGCCCTCGCAAATGATTTCTTTCATATCGCATTTTAACACTATTCTCCCATCTACATCCGGATCTTTGCAATGTTCTCTTTCCTTCAGTTTTCCCCATCAAGAATTATATTGTTTAAGTGCTCAGTTAAAATTTCGTCCAGCAAACTGACTGACTTGCAATTTATCGTGGTTTTCTCGCTATTTCCACACAGATGCTGAGATAATAGCACAGTATCAGTCCAAACGCGCGACGCTGTAGACTAAATCTGAGCGCCTAAAAGCATTGTTAAATAAATCATAGGTAAATAAATAAATAAAATTTTACATCCATAGTTTTTCCTATGCTTCATTCCTTCTGTTCCTTCGTTTTTTTTACAGCTGTCACAGCTAAAATTTCACCTATGTATACACTGTGAAAGAAAAATGCACGGCCAAACGTACGGAAGGTGAACCTACAGGACAATACAAGAAAGAATACATTATGAACATCGGCCCTTTGCAGCATGGTTACAGAGCTACTGTCTCCTGATAATTAACCCTTTAAAGACGAAACGTGTCTTATTTTATATAAGGACTCAGCGCGTACCGCGCAGTAAACACATTTCGTCTCAGGTATAAAAACCAATCTGTTAATGTTGGCTAAACCACAAGCCACTGTTCTGAAAGCCATACAAAACACGTAAACTCAATACCAGAAACACTTAGAATTGTTGAATGTTAAACCCGGTGTCAACTAGAATAACCGCCAGGCTTTAAAAGGTTAAATAAAACGCTCCAAGTGCACATCTTGAGCTTCAACGCAGGACGCTGCACGTCTGACCAGTGATATCCTGACTCGCTGGAAAATTCCAACTGTCGCACCAATCATCTCAGATCCATTCTGTATTCGCTGTTGTAAGTCCTGGACGTCACTGACTTCTGAAGCACAGTCAGTATGTTTTAGACGTCCGCAGTGATAAAAATGTAAAGGATTTAAATCGGGGGAACGGGCAGGCCATGCTGTTGGTCCGTCTCGTCCTATGCATTGCTCCGGAAACACGTTACTCAAGGACTCGCCAACTGCAAGAACAAAATGTGTTGGAGCATCATCACGCCTGAACTATAAATGAATCCTAGTGTGCAGATCCACATCTTACAACACCTCCAGCAGGACGTTCCGTAGCAAATCGTGGTAAACAGCCCCAGTCAGACGTGGTGGAAGGAAGCAGGGACCCAGAAGACTATCTCCTGTAGTGCCAGCAGGAAAACACAAAGTGGACACTTTGAACATAACATTTAACCCTTTAAAGACGAAGCATATCTGTTTTATATAAGGACTCAGTGCGTACCGCGCTGTAAACACTCTCCACTTCGGTTATAAAAACCAGTCTCTTAATGTTTTATAAGGCAAAAGTTGCTGTTTGTTCTGAGATCCGTACAAAACACATAAACGCAATGTGGCCACCACGTAAAATTTTTTAATGTTAAACCTGGTGGTATGTAAAGTTACCGCTAGGCTTTAAAAGGTTTCGTCAGAAGACCGTACCTCAGAAAGCACGCTTCGGAAGACCAATGTTCATATTCCGCCTCTTCTTGTGTTGTTACGTAGGTTCATGTTTTGTAGGTTTGGCGACGTATTTTTCTTTCACCCTGTACAAATAAACACACGGGACAGGGACTTTCTTCAATAAATAACACTTGTTCCGCTGGTCAGAACAGTTCTCCTGTTTTATTAAATTCGAAGCTTCACTACTGCATTGAAAACAGTTCTCCTGTTTTATTAAATTCTAAGCTTCACTACTGCATTGAAAACAGTTCTCCTGTTTTATTAAATTCGAAGCTTCACTACTGCATTGAAAACAGTCTTCCCGTTTTATTAAATTCGAAGCTTCACTATTGCATTGAAAACAGTCTTCCCGTTTTATTAAATTCGAAGCTTCACTATTGCATTGAAAACAGTTTTCCTGTTTTATTAAATTCGAAGCTTCACTACTGCATTGAAAACAGTTTTCCTGTTTTATTAAATTCGAAGCTTCACTACTGCATTGAAAACAGTTTTCCCGTTTTATTAAATTCGAAGCTTCACTACTGCATTGAAAACAGTTTTCCTGTTTTATTAAATTCGAAGCTTCACTATTGCATTGAAAACAGTTTTCCTGTTTTATTAAATTCGAAGCTTCACTACTGCATTGAAAACAGTTTTCCTGTTTTATTAAATTCGAAGCTTCACTACTGCATTGAAAACAGTTTTCCCGTTTTATTAAATTCTAAGCTTCACTACTGCATTGAAAACAGTTTTCCTGTTTTATTAAATTCGAAGCTTCACTACTGCATTTAAAACAGTTCCGTCGTAAGTACGTACTCGTATTTATGTGGATAAAACCGACAGCGAGATCTCAGCGCAGTGTCAAGGCTATGGACTGAAATATCGGCAAACTGGGATCCGATTTCCGTTAGCTGCAGATATTCTCTTCTGTATACGACACGGGCAAGCTCTGAGACCCAGGGAGCCCCCACTTCAATATATGTCGTGGGCTTTCCCTTGGGGGGAAAGCGGCCACGCTATAACGCTGACAGCTGGCCTTCATATAGCACTGAGGTTATAAGCACTAGCTAACACGCACATTTTTCAACATGCCTTCATGGCGTGGTGTTTAACTGAACACTGGAATATTTTTATCGTTCCAGTTTGAAAATATTTTTTCCGACATAAATATATAACACACCAGTATTGGATTTCATAGCAGTTTAAAGCATTATTTTAGATATATAAAAATTAATTTCAAAACCACAGTAATCATAATGCGCTTTCATTACAAAGCCCAATACGATAGCGCTGTTTATTGTAACAAGAAAGGCACTCTATGTGTAACGTAATATTTAGGCGCGTTCGCGTAACCATTGTTGCTGTGGAAAAGCAAAAACTTTTATGTATTCTGAGTGTTTGTCTATAGCCAAAATTATGCAGCATGCAAAGCATATGCGCCGTGTTATACTGTCATCTGTAGCCTGTTTGTTTCTACCACATTTTTCCATATTATCTCATACACGGCATAACTTTCGGGAAAATTTTATTGAACATAAAATGTGTGTTTTGATTTTCTCTACAACTTTGTCTGAAACACTTCTCATTCTAAGAATAATTTAGCAATATATTATAATAAATGTACATAGGTTTTATGTAAAGTACTCGTTATTCTTGTCAGAATTTAATAAAAATTTAACTTCCTCGACAGATTTTCGAAAAATCCTCAAATATCAAATTTGATACAAATCCGTCCAGTGATAGCCGACTTTTTCCGTCGGACGGACGGACAGGACAGGCAGATGTGACGAAGGTAACAGTCGCTTTTCGCAATTTCGCGAAGGCGCCCCAAAATCACACGATATATATTAACCCCTTAAAGACGAAGCGTATCTGTTTTATATAAGGACTCAGAGCGCACCGCGCTGTAAACACTCTCCACTTCGGTTATAAAAACCAATCTCTTAACCCTTTAAAGACGAAGCGTATCTGTTTTATATAAGGACTCAGTGCGTACCGCGCTGTAAACACTCTCCACTTCGGTCATAAAAACCAGTCTCTTAATGTTTTATAAGGCAAAAGTTGCTGTTTGTTCTGAGATCCGTACAAAACACATAAACGCAATGTGGGTACCACGTAGAATTTTTTAATGTTAAACCTGGCCGTATGTAAAGTTACCGCTACGCTTTGAAAGGTTAATAAACTGAGTAGCAAAAATTTAGAGTTATATATTTTTGCTGCTTACAGTATATATAATAACTACTGCGACTGCGACACCCTAATGATGTTTTTTCCTCTTGCGCGTTGCATTTACTCTCAATTCAATTTTGTTTTTAATTGAAACCCCAGACGCGGATGAGCCATTTACACTGACGCGTGGCATTCAACGGTGTTAAAGGAAATGTGACAAAATAGCCGTGTAAATTGCCCTATCGTCACCAGTGGAGCTAATCGCTAATCTGTCGGCCATTCACGGCACTCAATTTGCATGTCCGACGTACAGGGTGATTAAGACGCATTCACGGCTCAAGTAAGTCCCACTCATTGTTCGATACTAAACTGAATGCCATTACTGAACACGGCGTTCGTAGCTCGTCGCAGCCAACAGATGTAGAATGATAATTCTTTCAGTATTTCTAACGGTTCACTGGTTATCATTTGGAGGGGAGGTGGGGTGGCGAATTCGATTTTCAGACCACAAACCTCTGTTACATTTACACAATTTTTCTCTCATTTCCTAACGAAAACGTGATGTCACTGAACACACCAACACTTTACATTCCATGCACGTTACGTTTATCCTGCACACATTCTAACATGAAAGTAAAATCAACCCTGTACACGCCATATAGGCGCATAGGGGGAGAAGCTGTATATCTCCACTCATTCTTAACCTTGGCGCTGGGTAGAGAAAAAAAGTGGTTGAATGATGCCTGGTCGCTTCGTCCCCAGGAAAGGACGCCCGTCCCCTTTCAATGGGAGACTGTGCGGGCCCCCGAACTGGTCTGGACGATTTATAGTAGAGAAAAATACCTTGACCTTGTGGGGATTTAAGGCCTGGATCATCCTGGTACACGACACCCTAAATGCGTGCGGTTCAGAAGGCGTGGTTAAGTAACCCGAAAGTGAGTCTACTGATAAATTTTAATGTTTTCATCTGCACTGTTTTATTGCAAAAGTACATTAACCCTTTAAAGACGAAACTATCTGTTTTATATAAGGACTCAGCGCGTACCGCGCTGCAAACACTCTCCACTTCGGTTATAAAAACCAATCTCTTAATGTTTTGTAAGGCAAAAGTTGCTGTTTGTTCTGAGATCCGTACAAAACACATAAACGCAATGTGGGCACCACGTAGAATTTTTTAATGTTAAACCTGGTGGTATGTAAAGTTAGTGCTAGGCTTTAAAAGGTTAATAAACAATAATAAGACTATCAAAATAGAACTCCAGTTACGCTGGTAAGAATACGGCCTTCTTACTTTACGCTGGTAAGAATACGGCCCTCCAACTTTACGCTGGTAAGAATACGGAACTCTAACTTTACGGTGATAAGAATACGGAACTCTAACTTTACGCTGGTAACAATACGGAACTCTAACTTTACGCTGGTAAGAATACGGCCCTCCAACTTTACGCTGGTAAGAATACGGCCCTCTAACTTTACGCTGGTAAGAATACGGCCCTCTAACTTTACGGTGGTAAGAATACGGAACTCTAACTTTACGCTGGTAAGAATACGGCCCTCGAACTTTACGCTGGTAAGAATACGGCCCTCTAACTTTACGCTGGTAAGAATACGGCCCTCTAACTTTACGGTGGTAAGAATACGGCCCTCTTACTTTACGCTGGTAAGAATGCGGAACTCTAACTTTACGCTGGTAAGAATACGGAACTCTAACTTTATGCTGGTAAGAATATGGAACTCTAACTTTAGTTCTTAGAAGGCCATTACCATCGTGAATGTTCTGCACCAACAAACGTACACAGCTGCCCCAATGTTTGAGATATGTAGAGATGCATAATTTGGCCAATAAAACTGCAGTTGTTTTGATGGCCTTATTGTAGTGTGTTGACGCAATTCATGTCTCTAAGGCAACTGGCTGAGCAGATAACATCAGCTTTTTATACGAAAAGTAAACAAATCAGTCATGGCTTCCGTATGGAAAATGTAAACAGGAACCGCCTCTCAAATTGTAACCAATTACTAGAATATAAATTTTTGTAAAATACAGCTCTGAAACTACCCAGATTCTAAGCACAGAAATTGTAAGCAGGATCTATGGCTGAAGGACTAGGCGAGTAGTAACACAGAAACTGCAAGATGTGAATGCGCTTCTGATAAACACTTACCGCAACTGAAGACGCAATTCCGCGTACAGAATACCCATTATCTTGTAAGAAAAACTTATGATATAAAAGTGTCATCACGTATTCAATTAACCCCTTAAAGCCTTATGATTAGTATACTTACCATCAACTTTAGCGTTAAAATATTCTACGTTCTGCTTGTACAGAGTACAGGTCTACTTATTTTTTATTGATCTCAGAACAAACCGCTATTACTTCGCTACACAGTAAGCAGTGGTTTGTATAACCGAGATAGGGTGTATCTACTGCGCGGTACGAACTGAATCTGTAAATACAATTCAGATAACTTTTTCTTCGAAGGGTCAAAGAAAGAGAGATGCTTGATTTATCTGCCGCCCCCCCCCCCCACCCACAGACATGCAAGGTATTATTTACAGCGGAAATGGTAATTAGTGCGAAGTCTGGGGCACGGTGTAGTCGGAGATTAAGCACGTGACACAGTTGAACATCCTCCTGATGTTCAGCACACGTGTTGCTGGCTCTAAGCCCCTGGATGTACGGACGTAGCAGGCTACTCTGAGGAACTAACTTATCACGGGAATAATACTATTAACAGCAGATCACGCCCCTTCACATTTTACTGTTGAAAGTCTAGACATAACTGCATGTGTTAATGGCTGCACGTTAACCAACACACGCACGTTAACGCACACAGTGTTGTTATATGTTTTGATTATTTGTCGTTGTAACGACAGTACAATGTGTTCTCTGAGAGTTGGGACATGAATATTTATGTACGAGCATAATGTGAAAAGAGTGCCAGCCTTCAAAAGGTTAATATATCTCTGTTTGGCACTTCATATTCAGCTTCAAGTCACACAGCTCTCCCTTAATAATTTATCTATTTATTTATTTATTATATATTTTAAGCAACTGATCATTATTCAGGCAAACAAAAGTGACGCTGATGCCGCACAAAATAAGAAATGCATATACGATTTTGGAGGGAACATCTGAAACAGCGGCCACTCGACAGATGCAGACGTTGATAGAAGGGTAACACTGAAGTACCTTCACTAGGCAGACCTCGGCTTCAGAAGTTCATAGCCGCTCAGTTATTTAAGAAATCCCCCGCTTCTACACAACCAGAAACGTCATTACGGGTTTCACAAGAGGCCGCTATGTCCCTGTCGTGAGGCAGAAGCATCTGGTCAAGACCATCTCTAACACAGATCTTAATGTTATCTTCCATCTAAACCTTGTTCTTTCAACTGACGCTTTTCTTCAGGTCTCCTCACCAAAGTCCTACGTGCACTTCTATTCCCCATTATACGTGCCACATTTCGCCGACCACCTCGCACTCCTTAAGTATAATATTAAAATAAGAATTAATCTTTTAAATCCTAGCGGTAACTTTACATACGACCAGGTTTAACATTAAAAAATTCTACGTGGTGCCCACATTGCGTTTATGTGTTTTGTACGGATCTCAGAACAAACAGCAACTTTTGCCTTATAAAACATCAAGAGACTGGTTTTTATAACCGAAGTGGAGAGTGTTTACAGCGCGGTACGCACTGAGTCCTTATATAAAACAGACACGCTTCGCCTTTAAAGGGTTAAAGAGACACAATGGGATGATGCAGGTTGGGTTCTTGCGGCTCAGACCACTGGCATGTGGCTGCGTTTTGTAGACACGGTAATGAACCTTCGATTTCTACAAAATGTGGGAAATTTACTAACAAGGTCAGCAACTAATAGCTTGTTAAAAAGGGTTCTGCTGCGTGTATTTACTTATTAATCATTAATTTCACCACCACCACGACTGCATCAGAAAATAATAAAATGTCTGTCACATTAAAATGGAAACAGGGAACCCTATGCAAGCATGCGTTGCATTAAATAGAGATTTGTATCAGAGGGAATGGCGAATCTGGATTTCAACGCATTTGGGATAATTGCACTAATCTACACAGAAACAAGCTGCCTTAACTGCCTACAATTTGTGTTCAAATGAAAGCTATAAACATCGCGATCTGGTTCAAATGTCTACTGCAGAGGCAGAACGGACGTTTCATGTGCAATGGCAATCGTATTGGCCACAGTCATTAAGGTTAAATAAACAAAATCTACTGACAAGTTCTTAGTTCCAATAGTTTCAGTGCTGTGTTCTCAGAATAAAGCGCAACAATTTTAATGTGACAATAAATTATAAATTTCCTTCAGACACAACAGTTGTATTGTATTTAATAATGTATGCTACATGTTTCGGCCATATTTTGACCATACTAATTCATGAAGATGGTCAAAATATGGCTAAAACATGTAGCATACATTATTCAATACAATAAAAAACTGTTGTGCCTGAAGAAAACTTGTAATTTATTGTCAATTCATAACACAACTGGATAAATTCCATCAAAATAATTTGGATGTGACTAACATTTTACGAAATGGAAAGAAAAATATTTTCTTTTGTTTGTAAGCAATGTCACATTTACACTTTGACTAGACTGAACAAATTCGTTGACATCTGAAGGCACCTGCCCGACCCTACTATTATCCAGGACACTGTCAACACTGAAATTCTTTCATGGTTCTCCTTAGTCATTCCAGATAAAGTGTACAGGAACTGTCACTAGGCCACAAATGCTGCCCGCCACACGTCCTCTGAAGTTACGCACTACTCGTTCTGACGTCAGTGAGAAATGGAGGCTCTTTCCCTGGGGCAAGACGACTGGGGCCTGAACCTAAATATTCACTTATATCTAGCGCCTATGGCACGAATGAGTGGAGCTATATTTCCATTCTTAACAAGTGTCATTGTAGCATGTATAGAAAATTTACCCTACTGCCATTCTTCCTATCTTTTGCCGCTACAGCGTCCTTCAAGACCGGTCAAACAAATACCGCAGTGGCTTTACTAATATTCCAACGCATTTTAAATCACAAGCGAATGAACAGCGTGGCCGAAATAGCATTAAACGTACCAGTAAAATATATAAACTCCATCAGAGTACACATTTACAAGTTCATTAATTTATAACCTTTGTTCGCCTCAGTATTATTTAGAATTAAAATCAGACGCTATGCCCAGAACTTGTTGCTGTAGCGCAGTGCCCCTGAACCCGTAGCTACCAGGC
The DNA here is from genome assembly GCA_013340265.1 of Coptotermes formosanus. NCBI lineage: Eukaryota > Metazoa > Arthropoda > Insecta > Blattodea > Rhinotermitidae > Coptotermes > Coptotermes formosanus. The sequence continues at coordinate 625,569 of BLKM01004603.1, forward strand.
AGAATGTTGCTTTCGACGCAGCGCTGCACTGCCCGCGGAGTCATTCGAAGTTAAAGAACGTCTTTAAACCCTTTCCCTCGAACAAGGGAAAATATAACACCAAAGTAATTTTGAGAACTTATAAGCAGTTTATTTATGGAGAAATATATTCCACTCAAAATGTATTTCTTAAAAATCTGCTGAAACAGTACTACCCTAGGTTATGTGGTGAATTGAATTCTTTATCAATTTTGCCTTTTATTATCAGTGTATTTTTACTGCACATAATGTACAGACGAACACGCAGACACAATTATACGTACAATTACTCCTCTACTTATTCATGTTCCACGCTGTGTATAAAATTCCACGTTTTCCTCAGACAATTTTTTTAATCTGCCCGTGCCACATAAAAGGTCGAGCAGACGTGCTGTAGCCTACACGGGTTCGACGCAATAGAATTTCATATAGTGTCTTCGGCCTTCCTGTCGATGGGCAATGAAAAAATCTGACCTACCCAAAGTGAGGCTCAAATATATGGACGTAACTCTAAACTGCAAACATACACCATTTATACACTCTCATTTTATGCGCCACTTCACAACATTACAACCAAATCCAACGCGTCGATATATTGTAATTCCCCACCCATACACAGCCTCCGCAGACAATGCAGCAGTACGCCGGGATTATCGGCAACATCTCTGGCTCCACTGTGTTGCAGGGTAGGCTAAGCAGATCCGTTAGGCGCACGGTTCGAGAAAGACGTTTTGACATATGACCGATGAATAAAAGGAGGGTGCAGAAATTACATATTGCGACGCTTCACAATTACATTCCATCCCTCCACCCAAATATCCAATTCCAAGACACTGCACACACCGCAAGCCGGGGCCTACCATTTGCCGGGCTTTTAAGTCTTGTTCTGATATACACAATTGGTAGGAAGGTCTTGGTGGGGAGACCTGATGGAAAGAGACCACTTCGAAGACCTAGGCATAGGTGGAATAATATTAAAACGGATATCAAGAAGTGGGATGGGGACATCGACTGAGTTGCTCTGGCTCAGGACAGAGATAGGTGGCAGGCACTTGTGAATGCGGTAACGAACCTTCGGGTTCCGTAAAATGCGGGGAATTTCTCGACTATCTGAGGACCTGTTAGCTTCTCAGGAAGGACTCTGCTTCATGGAGTTTATTTGTTAGGGCCCTTGGATGCTAGATCGGCCGTCCTAAGGCCTACAGCTACGCAGCGCAATATAAACACTAAAGGATAAGCAGACTAAAGTCAGGGAATGCTTGCTATCAATCTGTGCAGAATCTTTTGTGTTCCAGGTTGCTATCCAAAAATACAAAGATTAGGGTATACAAAACTATAAGTTTATCTGTTGCTTTGTACGGGTGTGAAACTTGGCCTCTGACACTGAGGGACGAACAAAGGCTGAGGACGTTCGAGAATAGGGTGCTGGGGAGGATATTTGGGCCTAAGAGGGACGAGGCGACAGGGGAGTGGAGAAGACTACATAACGAGGAACTTAATGATTTGTACTCATCATAAAATATAGTCCGGGTGATAAAATTGATGAGATGGGCTGGGCATGTAGCGCGTACGGGGGAAAGGAGAGGTGCATACAGGATTTTTGTAGGGATAACTGAGGGAAGGAGACCACTTGGGAGACCCTCGCGTAGATGGGAGGATAATATTAAAATGGATCCTCAAGAAGCGGGATGGGGCATGGACTGGATTGAGCCGGCTCAGGATAGGGATAATTGGCGGGCTCTTGTAAATGCAGTAATGAAACTTGGCGTTCCATAAAATGCACGGAATTTCTTGACTAGCTGAGGGCTGTTAGGCTCTGAAGAAGGACTCTGCTCCTGGGAGCTAGTCATTCCCTGCGCGTAATTAGGACAAACGATTGCAGTTTTCGATAGGCAGAAATCAGAACACGCCTTAAAATTTGTAACCGCTGTGACAGGTAATTTGTACTCAGCTTCTAATATTTTGCTAAAGGGATCCCTATAGAGGCCTAAGGCCCAAGGGTGAGTAGAGGTACAGCTGTACCCTTCCGTTAGCCTCTCCGCCAGAAGGGCCGGGACAGCGTAGTCGGTACAGCGACTCACTACGGGCTGGAGGGTACGGGGATCGAATCCCGGTGGACGCGAGATTATCCGCAGCCGTCCAGACAGGTCCTTACCTTTTGAGGATGCACAAGACGGGAAACTTGGGAAAGCCGGGAAAGAAAAGATGAAAAATGTACAACATTTAGTTCTAAAAATATTAAAGGTGAATGAGAAATATCTTTTATAGAAGAATATTATCAAAATGAATCTCGGTGAAGTGAGAGTTCTGATGTGTGGATGTTACAATGCTGCCGCGCTGGGTTCTAACGGCGGGTCCATATTGGCAACGGTAATGGATTTAATAGTGTCATAAAACAGCGAATTTTTTGACTGACTGAGTGAAGTCAACTGTTCGATGTACTGTGCATTGCCATTATTTCCTCCAACCGTTTAGAAACACGTGAGCGCTCACTAAGGCATGTTAAAGTTGGTACGCATACAGACCAGAATTTCCTGATATCAGGTTCCGCTGCGATGTGGATGGTATCTGCGCTCCTGTGGGATATTACGCAGCGTAGAGTGGTAATTCCGTACCGACGTTTCGGGACAACGTATCGGTCTGATCTTGAAGCGTATAAACTTCTTCTTGGATTTCTTAAACTTTGAACATGGGACCTACAGGTTCTCCAGAAACTTCGGTACAAAATTTACACAATACACTGCGTAATATCTCACAAGAGTGCAGATACAAAGACCAGAATTTCACTTAACCTTTTAAAGCCAAGCGGTAACTTTACATACGACCAGGTTTAGCATTAAAAAATTCTGCGCGGTGCCCACATTGCGTTTATGTGTTTTATACGGATCTCAGAACAAACAGCAACTTTTGTCTTATAAAACATTAAGAGACTGGTTTTTATAACCGAAGTGGAGAGTGTTTACAGCGCGGTACGCACTGAGTCCTTATATAAAACAGATACGCTTCGTCTTTAAAGGGTTAAATATCGTAATACGTGTTTGAGGTACTGAAATTCAAGAATCACGAAATGATTACTGTGTGACAAATTCAGGTTGCATTCAAAGAATATAAGCCATAATCCGTACTTAAGAAAATATCTGAAGACAAAGCTGTCCCTGTCCGCGCCATAAAGGCATATAGAGGGAGTGGGGACATAGCCCCATTCTTCTTCAACTTCGGCACTAAATGAAGATGACTGTTTAGATTCAAGCCCCGACCGCCTTACCCCCAGGAAAAAAGTAAGAGGCTGTGTGGGCCCCAGAGCCGGTCCGAACACTGGTAATGATGCAAAAACCTAGCCCCTGCCCGGAATCGAACCACAATTCCTGGGTCGTCTAGACCGCAACCTGCCGACTACGCTATCCCTTCTCTGCACAAAAGTAAAGCAAAATAATACTGGTAACATATACGTAAGACCATAAATATATAAAACAGAAGTATTTTGTGGGGGCTGCTCAGAAATCATTTTACTTAATGGGAACACATATTGATATAATTCCGCTCCGTACATATTTCGTTAACTATAAACATTTACTGATCTAATTACAATCCTATCTATCACACCCACATAATACCCAGCTTTATCTGGGATCGCGTCGGGCACTAGCGACGTCACATAATGTATCGTTCGTTACGCAATGGATGTGTGACAGAAACAGAAGAACAATGCGTTGCGTAATTCGGCCGCTGCGTTCGCTGCTAATGGGACCAGAGCTTCCCTTTGTTTCTAGTTATCCTGGCAGCAGTTTTTGCCAGTTCGAAGCGCACTCCGCTTTTCTATAACAAAACACGGACGATCATGTGTAAAATCTCTTTCTGATCTATTAATACTTTTATTCTCACACTGCTTTAGTATACACATGACAGATATGATTGTATTTGGATATCCAAGTGAACAGTTTTGTTAATATTTACGTTCGATTACTCATGTAATTGTTCTCCGCTGACATTTATTTCCCTGAATATATGCTACTTGAAGTTTTTCTTTACTGAAATATTTCGTCCTGAAATAAAAGTTAAAACTCAACAAATGAAAAATGCAATTTACCAAACAGTGTAATGGTCAACATTCGAAAAACAAGATGTGTGAGATATGTAGCAGGCACAGGAAGTGCCAAAATTTGTGTATATTTGAGTTGGTAAACCTTAAATATAAGTCCAAGTGAGACTAAACATATATATGAAAGGATATATAGCAGAAAAACTGTCAGAACTGCTTTCGCGTACTTCAAGTCGGCACTGGCAAGCTAAGGGCCGCAAACAAACGCTACTTGCTTGACCAGCTAAGTGACTAAACTGCCCCAGCAACAGTTTGTTAACCCTTCAAAGACGAAGCGTATCTGTTTTATATAAGGACTCAGTGCGTACCGCGCTGTAAACACTCTCCACTTCTGTTATAAAAACCAATCTCTTAATGTTTTATAAGGCAAAAGTTGCTGTTTGTTCTGGGATCCGTACAAAACACATAAACGCAATGTGGGCACCACGTAGAATTTTTTAATGTTAAACCTGGTCGTATGTAAAGTTACCGCTAGGCTTTAAAAGGTTAATACAGCAATTTTACTTGTTGTTTTATATGGGTGTGAATTTGTCTCTTGTTCCATCCGAATGATGAATTCTTGTACGTAAATCCAAAACCACTCACCGCATGTCGATTAAATTGGTTCTGGACTTCTATATTTCACTCCGTTTCGTATTGGTCTCCTGCAACTCTTAACCTTTCAAAGCCTAGCGGTAACTTTACATACGACAAGGTTTAACATTAAAAAATTCTACGTGGTGCCCACATCGCGTTTATGTGTTTTGTACGGATCTCAGAACAAACAGCAACTTTTGCCTTACAAAACATTAAGAGATTGGTTTTTATAACCGATGTGGAGAGTGCTTACAGTGCGGTACGCACTGAGTCCTTATATAAAACAGATATGTTTCGTTTTTAAAGTGTTAATATACGTTAACATCAAACGAAAAATTACACACTTTTTCAAAAAGTTCCAATCGACTTGATTCAGATATATATGTGTGTGTATATATAGATATATACTGCTTCTACTTCGAAAGGCTGTCGGGAGCGCTTAGTCAGTACAGCGACTTACTATGCGCTCGACGGTACGGGGATCCAATCCCGGTGGAGTCGAGATTTTCCGTGTCCGTGCAGACCGGCTCCAAGGCCCACCCATCCTCCTACACCATGGGTACCGGGTATTTCTTTTCGGGGGTAAAGCGGCCGGGGCGTGGCGCTGATGACCCATTCATTCTAGCGCTGGGATTGAGAATGGGTGGAGTTACAATTTTACCTCCCGTCTCTGCTTACATTGGCATGTTACAGGGTGACCTTTACCTTTATTTCAAAAACGTTTTACTATGCGAAGGAATTGTGGGTATATAACACCGCTGTGAGAATTTCAAACCGGCTGTGGCTCCCCCTTTCCCCTCCCCCCCCCCCCCACAGCGTCCTATTTAACATGTAAGGGTGTTCCCTCCCAGGGATCAATCGGCAGGTGCGTGACGTTAAACACCGACCTCCATCCAGTGCCAAGGTTAAGAATGAGTGGAGCTATATCTCTGTTCCCCCATGTGCCTCCGTGTTGGGCACAGAGGCTACGACACTTTACACAGTATAAGATGTCTTCACCTATGATGAAGCTAGCACGATTCTTCGAAACGTTTATAATTGGGTATGATTTCAAATAATGCATAAGGCAAAAGAGCACAACCTGAACGTGCCATTTTGCAAATCCAGCTGGTCTTCTGTCCCGACAGTGTAAGTTGCATGTTACTCCTAAATGATGCTAACAACCCGCTATGTTAACCCTTTAAAGACGGAGCGTATCTGTTTTATATAAACTCAGTGCGTACCGCGCAGTAAACACTCTCCACTTCGGTTATAAAAACCAGTCTCTTAATGTTTTATAAGGCAAAAGTTGCTGTTTGTTCTGAGATCCGTACAAAACACATAAACGCAATGTGGGCACCACGTAGAATTTTTTAATGTTAAACCTGGCGGTACGTAAAGTTACCGCTAGGCTTTAAAAGGTTAAACAACTCACAGTGCTGAACATCGCAGTCTCACGTTTCATACATTGTAACGCTCTTTCCACGTAGATGCCACATTCCCTTATGCAGTTTTGTTCTGTTTATTATGTGATATACCGCAAACAGCTCATTGCCCAGCTACAGTGAAGGGCACAGAGCCCAACCCAACCGGAGATTGTCTTTCAACCGACTAGCGAAGTTTCCACCTCACAAAGTCCCTGGCTGACACATAAACCCCAAAACAAAACCAGCACCACAACCGCACCCTCACAGCCCTTTCAGATTACCATGAAAACAAAACACATTCTATGTGATTGTGCAACGTGATATGTCTGTTTTCTGTAGTCTGAAGCTCACTTAAGCAAAGCAAAGAGCGCGAAGCGTACGACAAAACACATATCAACGTTAATTCGGTGGAAACTACTACACCACAGTCGACAAAGGCAAGTCCTGCCCGCTAACATTCTATTATATGACTTGGAAATTAAATTTGTGCTGGTGACCTCAATGCAGGAAATTTATTTAAGTTTCTTCAAATTACGCCCATTGGCATTTTTACTGGCTTGAATTCACTTTAAGCAACTTTATCACTTACTAGTTGCTGTCAAGTGGTACTCCAGGTTGGTATTAGAAATGTACGGGATTCAAACCGCAGCCTGGAGGGCGAAATGTCCTGAATAAAATTTCTCTTGGTTTTCTGAGTCTGTCTGTAAATTGTACGGCCAAGACTGCTTACGTCGACACATTCTGTAACTCGCGTTTCGATCACCTTTCTACCGGTCGGCACTGTATTATACGAGTCACTGACAGGGTTGCCTTATTATTTTAGCGGTGAAGGGCCCCGCAGTAGACGCTGTGGACGCACCGAAACCTTAAGGCTTCTCGTTTTTACGTTTTTTCCGTGTAATGAAGCACCGGTGGAACGAAACTGACACGGAAAAACCGAAATACTCGGGGAAAACCTATCCCAATTCCACTTTGTCCACCACCAATACCACATGGGCTGACCAGGCATCGAACCCGGGCCTCCGCGGCGGGAGGCCGGCGGCTAACCGCCTGAGCCATGGCACGGCCTAGGGTTGCCACTTACTGTGTGTACAGGACAAACCAGACAAGTGTTTTGCAAAATTTTTTATTTACCAGTCACTTATGTGTAAATACATGGAAATTACTTTTCTTCCGTTCTTTTCGTTAACTCCAAATTAATATCCGAGACCTAGCATCGAACGGACCGTCACAGATAGCAGGTAGAAGGTAAAGGTTTCCCTGTTCTTATTTAAGCATTACGTACTGAATTCCTATTGGCAGTGGACGTACAGATGTTTATATTCTTAACCCAATTACTAGATGAAGATAGGTGACGATATTCACGTTCCGGCCGCATTAATCCCGGACGAAAAGCCCCTGGTAACCACTGAAGAGGCGGCAGTATGGATGTCACAGCAGGTCTGGAAGCTCAGAATAAGTGAAAACGCTCTTGCCCCTTGCTGGAATGTAGGCCTAACTTCAATTCCCCGTTCTTCTGGCCCGTACCACAGTCACCGGACTGACTGAGACAATGACCAAGCAGGAATTTACTGGCAACTACTACGACACATTTGACGAACTACAGAATGTCCGAAAAAAAGAGTGGCTGGGTTTCAAAGGCAAATGTTTGGATAATGACGAAGATACTCAAGAAATAAAAAGCAACGAATTAAAGAGTAAGTCAAATATCTTCTAACGTGACTTGGAGTATGTTTTCTAGTGGAGAATCTAAAGAGGCAACCATTAACGTGATGACTCTGTTTTATTGCAAGGTACATCCTCCCAAACCCTCACGATTCCTTTTCGGCACCCTGTATTATGTGTAACAATTACAGAATGGAATACCATAGGAGTTAGATCTAAAGAACGACCAAAAAATAGATGGAAAAGGTAAAGTGCTAAATTATTTAGAGAAATTAAAAGTGAAGACCTGGACATATCTTGTTAAAGAGAGGGAGGCCTGGTATGACAGTGCAGAAGGCCAAAACCCACAAAGGGTTGTAATGGCAGCTGGAGGAGGAGGGGGAGGAGGACGAGGAGGACGGGGAGGAGCAAGAGGAAAGGGAGGGGGAGAAGGGGGATGAGGAGGAAGAGGAGGAAGGGAAGGAAGAGGAGGAAGAGGAGGAAGAAGAGACATAAGAAGAGGAGGAAGAGGAAGAGGAGGAGGAAGAGGAGGAAGAAGAGGAAGAGGAAGAAGAGGAGGAAGAAGAAGAGGAAGAAGAGGAAGAGGAGGAAGAGGAAGAGGCAGAAGAAGAGGACGAGGAGGAAGAAGAGGAGGAAGAGGAGGAGGAGGAAGAGGCAGAAGAGGCGGAAGAGGCAGAAGAGGAGGAGGAAGAGGAGGGGGCAGAAGAGGAAGAAGAGGAGGAAGAGGAGGAAGAAGAGGCAGAAGAAGAGGAGGAAGAGGAGGAGGAGAATTACGTGTAACAAGCGACGAAGCAACCGGGAATTCAGTACACTGATTATGTGTTAGAGCGTTCAAATTAGATGATTCTCTGTGCAATGCACTTTCCACAAATTAATGGAGTTCCTCTTTTCAGAATGAAATCGGTTCTGAAAGATCAACTAGTGCCAACCTGACAACAAGACAGAAATTCAGGGATACGCTCCAGGGGGTATATTGGCCACGGCGAAGTGGAAGGAGAGAAAGGATTGATGACAACATCGATTTCCTATATTCAGCCGGAAATGTAATGTTCACTTGTGTCTAATCCGTGTTATTGCACACATGTGGAAGCAGACGTCACTCCATGTTTACGGAGCCTCTGAAAACTGACATCCTTCCGATGCTGAAATATCGACACGTGTTGACGCTATTAATGATGTTTATGCAACAGACCGTTTGGAACTCGCTGAATATAAAAAGCAAGTGACAAAACATAAGAAACGGACTGAATATGTGGAAGTTAATGGTAAAGTTAGGACCTATAAAACCTAGACTGAAAATGCAAAAGTTAACTGTAAAGTTATAAGACTTTCAGGATGTCAAGGCGATGAGTGGTTAAACTGTCCATTTCTAGGCTGCTGAAACGTGTATTCTTACAAGCAGATATTAACGTTTCGTAATAAAATGCTGCCTCCATCTTCAGGATCAAGTTGATTAGGGTAAAATTTTAAGTTTTATACGTAGACTAACAAGGAATATGCTTACTCAGGACTGGGTGCATGAGGGGAGGAAGAACAAAGAGGAAAGGCACAGATGCACTGTGACAAATTCGTACCTGCTCGGAAAATTCTCTCCTCCCCCATATCACCCACCCACCACGTTCGGAGTAGCATCGTTTGTCACCCAGCTTGTATAACAGTACCACGCCCTCGTCCTTATCATTTTGAACCCGAAGAACGAGGCACCAAGTTCCTCCGAAACGTCGGTATTCTAGCTCAAGACGATACGGCCTCACAGCACAAGTACATACCCAAGCATCACAAAATGGGGGCGTACAGGAGAAGCAAGTATACTGCGCCACGCATTTACCTTCTATGCGCTAAACAGAGGAAGGCTGTCAGCTACACGTTCCGGCTGCTTTGGTCGCAATCGAAGAGCCTTTATTACCCACTTATGGTGCTTGAGCACGAAGTTCTGAAGAGAAATATTGGAACTGCGGAAGCTGGAATGAGTGCGAATTGGGGGAAAAAAAGTACACCGCCGAGAGTGCTGAAATTTATAAGGCAGGCATACGACTTTAGGATGGAAAAAACTAAGAGAATGGTATTGACAGGGAATTAGAATGCGTGGAAAGAAACAATACATGCATATAAAATTCGGTACGGAACTTAAACGGAAGAAACCACATCGGAAATGCAGGGAAGATAATATTAACAAACAAACAAACAAACACATACTATGGATCAATAATTTTGTCACGAGACAATAGGATGTCGAATAAGTCATAAACATAAAAAAACATACAAAAATATACAGAATTTACATTGCAAAATACTATAAACATTATATATACAGCCTTAGAGGTCATTATTATAGGTCACCTGCACACATAAGAAATTCATCTACAGAGTAAAAGCATTGTGCATTTAAGTATCTTCTAAGTGCTACGTCAAATTGTGCCTTTTCATTCTTAAGATTGCTAAGACTGCGTGGTAAAGAGCAGAAAATTCTGATGCTAGAATAAAATGCACTTTTCTGAAAGCACGATAGCCTGGCAATTGGTCTATCAAGACGGTGCTTATTCCTTGTATTAATACTGCGTACTGATGGATTTGTTTGAAAATTTTCTTAGTTGTTAACAAAGAAGTTCAGTTATGAAAATATTAGATCCTAACGAACAGGACGTAGGTGTGGAAGTTTTGTAATTTATTGCCGCTCTGAAAAGAACCCACCACGAGACCCCATGCTGGGAAAAATAAATTCAGTCCCAACTCTCACATACTATTTCCCTAACGTCCTTTTCAATATTAACATCTAACATATGCTTCGGTATCCCAAATTGGCTTTTTTACGAGATTTTCCAACCAACTTATTTTATCCATCTACATACAATTTTTCCCGTGCGCTCCACTTGTCTAACCCATCTCATATTCCTTGATTTCATCACCCTAAAATATTTTGGCTAGAAACATAATAATGATTGTTTCATTGCGAAGCCAAGACAGACAGAAAGCAGGCAGAGAGAGCGACAAGTTTTATTTAAAGGTGCCATCAATAGCTAACATTAAGTAGCTTCGGTGGCAGCTGAATACTGTATGAATATGGAGCACTGCTGGAATGACACTTCCAGGGTAAACAAGGAACTAGGAGAAAACACGTCCTAGTGTTTCTCAACAGCATACCCCACATGCACTGGCCTATGACCCATTCAGGAACTCCGCGGTGAGAGGCTGGCGTCTGACACTCGCGATAAAACAAAGCATTTATGACACTAAAATGAGTTGCCAGCATAACATTTAATCCTATACCTACACAGGAGAAATAGTTTTAAGCCGAAGAGAAGTTTGAGGTTAGGACCGCTCTTTTCTACGTCTGTCGCGACCTGCCACCTAGTGAGCAACATGAACATTTTAATGAGCTAATGCATCCGGCCTCTTTAGCTCAGTAAGCGTGGAAGCGTTCCAATTGTTACCGACTTCACTCGTGGGTACGTGAAGTTCTTAAAAATACATCATCATGTTTCCAGAAGGCTAAATATTTTATTTAGAGTTGGAAATTTATCTTAAAACGCACCAATTGCAGTATACGCCGCACCAAAAGACAGTGGTGAGTGGGATGATACGCACATAAACACGACACTAAATTGGAGATCTCTAGCTTCACCTACACAGCCCACATTCCTTCATTAACATGCCTTTGAGTTTTAGTATCCTTTACAGTCATTACACAGTACCTCAAATAACAGCATCTCTTCAAATGTGACTTCTAAATACACAATGATGGACTTACAAAACGACAAAAATAAAATGGGTCTTCAACTTGGGCTGTAAGTCAACACCCAAAAAACCACCTCCAGATAGTACACTTATCTGTTGTTAATCAACAAATTCACTTTGAAAATAAATATCTGTAAGATCCTTCTCTGTGTGCGTGCGTGCGTGCGTGGTGTGTGTACTTATTTGCAATCAAGTGTGATTCCTGGGTATATAATTTCTACTCATCAGTAAAAAATCCCAGTTTCTTTACAAGAATACTGTGTGGCGAAGAGATTAAAATTATCAACTTATCATTGCAGGGGAGCATCCATCGGGAGGATGCCATGCTGCAGCCAAAGGCCCCAAACCCCCCAAAACCGAAATTTAAGAAACATAGATTTTGTAGATATTATGATATCAAACGTTTTACGTGGTTTCCCCTTCAGCCGAAGTCAGCCACTGCAATCGGCTGATGACTAGAACATTACAATTTTGACAAATAAAATAATAAAACATAAAAAAACAAGAAGATAGGACACTGTCATTGAGTCAGGCAACATGTAGTTATTATTTGTATGTATATAAATGCAGTTGCGAAGTGCTATGTTCTACTTACAGCATGACTTTTATAACATAATTTTTAAAATCAAACATAAACTATATATAGCTTGAGGGTCAGCCCCCCCCCCCCGCTCCCCAAGGGAAAATTCTTGGCGTGCACCTGGATCATTGCTACATAAATCTAAACAAAAGATCAATTCTTCATGGCTGATCTAGTAAATCATCTCTCCTACCCTGAAATAAATTCTGTCTACATTTGTCGATATTACATAATTTTAAACGTACGAAGACGACCCGTAGATACCCCCTACTTGAACATTAAATATTATGCATTTTAACCACCGAGTGCATTTATGTTTCTTTACAACTGTCAGCCATTATCCTAAACAACATTAACCGACAAATCTTCATAAAATAGCCGCTGTTTTATATGCTGTGGGAAGTATATTTTTACATAATATATAGACGAAGTTTAGGCACCCAAGGGCTAAAAGTTAATTCTGGTTCGCATTCCTGCTCCAAGTTCCGTTAGTTCTTCACACTAGATAAAACAGCACACTTTGTTTTGAGAAGCGAATAAGTACCTTATGATGACTCATTTATGCACTTCTGAAAGGATAACTTGATGCCAAGTGTCGAATTAAGAAGATATGCGTTTCAACACAATTCATCTGTAACCCAATATGTCTGCCACTCACCTCCACTGCAAAGCAGCTGTTCCGCTGCTTGGTCTGGTGGCAGCAAGTCGTGTGTTTGTCCGCCACGGAAGGTTAAAAACGTAACTTGATCTCACTCTTTTATCTTGGTTTATACCGTTTCACTACACCAAATAATTCTCACACACAATACGTATATTAATACCACACACTGACACAATCATATCCTACCACTTTCAGCAAATAATACCGGATTGTATGCAAATTAATAACTACGACGCACCAACGCCAAAGAAGCAACCACACTCGAGGGACTTCCGTCTTCTTATTGGTTAATATTCGGCTGATGATCGAGAACATTCTGGAACATTGTGGATGGAAGACATGCTCACTGCCGGGCGTAGCGAAACACTTGTAATTTGTCTGGGATTGGACGGTAGGCCTCGGGTGCATTACACACAAGTCAGTAGCAGCACTATTAACAGCAGCAGCTGTAAGTAGCAGCACTATTAACAGGAGCAGCGGTAGTAGCAGCAGTAGTAGTAATTTTTTTCTTGTGCTGAACTAAAATCTCGCCATGCATTCATGTGTGAGAATGAAGTTATAACTCAAAGCATTATTAGCCTCAACACTTCATACGACTTGCGTGGTCAGTTCCGCGACCAGGCCGCTTTGTCCGCTTCCCGCGCTGCTAGAGCGTGGGAGGGCCCCGGAACAAGCTTCGACACTTTCGGAAAGAGACGCTTCTGACCTTGATGGCAAACGAGGCAGTCTTCCAGCCCACATCCGAGTCACTGAAAAACTCGCTCAATGCCACACAGTACTTGAGGAAGAGCTTAGTTCCTCAGGTAGTCAAGAAGTTCCTCAAATTGTATGGCACCCCAAACCTCATTACCGCGTTTACAAAAGTCGGCCACTAGGCCCGGTCCTGAGCCAGATAAATCCCGTCCAAGTTATCACACTCTATTTCTTTAAGGCCCAGTTTAATATTATCCTCCCATCTACATCTAGGTCTTCTAAGTGGTCTCTTTCCCTTCAGGTTTCTTTATCCAAACCCTGTACACAGTTATCCCCACTGCAAGACCTGTCCCGACCATTTCATGCTCCTTGATTTGCTCATCATAATATGTTGAGGGGTACACATATAGCCTACTAAGTGGTGGTGGTGGTGATGATGATTATGATGATTATGATGATGTGTTACTAGAACGAGTGGTTCGATTCGGGCAGAGTGTGGGCCACAGATGTCTGTACAGTCACGTCCCATTAAGCAGTCAGCTTCCTATAAAGTGGTTGCATAGGGTGGTGACCTAAAGGTCAACATTTGATACCTAATGAGTACACACCACCAGAGAAGCCTACCTCAAAACTGGCCTTCCTTTCAGGATGTGGATCCCTGTGCACGTTTTCCTGCAGCTGTCCCTCAAGCAATAAATTCTACCAAATATCTGAACACCAAGCTAATCAACAGACAGCTGTGCAAGTTTTAACGCATGAAACTACTTGCTCTTGGCATTTCGATCAACATCACGTGTTTAAAATAAAAAAGTGTTTTAACTTCTTACATTAAAGACATACGACAGATGAAGTTCGAACAGTAAATGATTTCCAAATGTGATATACCATCGACAGTATCCCGCAGAATTCAAATTTTCTCATCATTTTCCCTGACTCAAACCACACAACATCAGCGTAGATCCTTGAAATGAGAAAATATGGCTTGCTTTCACAGAACAATCTGGTCCAGATGATAACGCTTCTGGCTTGCATTCTGGAGTGCCCCATTTCACCTCTCAGAGGGGACCCAGCTTTCATGGTTTCTCTCAGTGCCCTCCCCCACACAAAATTCCAACATGCTACCTTAACCCTTTAAAGACGAAGCGTGTCTGTTTTATATAAGGACTCAGTGCGTACCACGCTGTAAACACTCTCCACTTCGGTTATAAAAACCAGTCTCTTAATATTTTACAAGGCAAAAGTTGCTGTTTGCTCTGAGATCCGTACAAAACACATAAACGCAATGTGGGCACCACGTAGAATTTTTTAATGTTAAACCTGGTGGTACGTAAAGTTACTGCTAGGCTTTAAAAGGATAAATTATGCGACAACTGCTTCTTGCCACATCCTCAACAATTCATTACTATTAGTTGTGTTACAGGTTCTTTCATAAGGACACATCTAGTTGGGCCCTCTCCCCCTCTTTTCCCTCTGAAGACCAAAAAGACCCAGTTTTTGATGTTCTGGTATTGAAAAACCTATGACAATGGACAATGACCAAAACACTACAAAAGCTTAGGAAAGACTATCTGTTAAAAACTCTCATTATGTAGCCTTTTGTAACATTCTGTGTCTTCACTGGTCTCGTGACATTGACCCTACCTGCACTATCATTGACCAAAGTGTGTTACTTAAAAGAAATCAGGTGTATGTGTGCAATAAGAAAATGAAAACACTTCAACAAGCGGGATGCATTTATTGTGTTACAACTACATGTGCCTGTATTACAATTCAAATTTATTTACGGTTACAATGTAACCACTGTTTCATTCATCTACGGACCCTCATTTCACATTGAAAATATAAACTGTGATGATGTGAGGCATATTTTTAATTATACTAACTGAATTATACATTCCCATATGGTCTCTGATAGTATTTCAATTTTAAGTACTCTTTGTAAATTTTGATGCACTAAGTAACATAAGAACTGTTCTAAAAACAGAGTAACCAAGACAAAGTGCGCAGCATTTCAACTCATAATTACATTTTATATTTCCACTTGTGAAGCAAAGAATAAAAAAGGTTTAGTAAGTGTATGAGAATTAATCACATTTCCCATGAAAGCCATATTTGTTTTATTTTTTTCAATGATATCTTAATGTAACTTCAAGTAGACTACGTAAGGTAAGTACACTCACATTTATAAACAGAATTCAAATTCAGTTATTGCTGGTCAGTCTGCGCATTACTGTAAGTATGCTGTAAGAATATGCAAGAAACTATAGCCACATACTAGGACAATTCAATGAAGTGACTGTGTTGTATTCATCTGTGAAACATAAAACTGAAAACTTTAACTCGAATACACACACTGTACTAAGTGTTCCATCCTCCAACACGGATGTTTTGATATAGTCCCTTGACAGCGCCAATGCGATCACAAAGTTTAAACAAATGTAAAGAAATTTAATAGTCTAGGAAGTAGTAAAAGAGAACAATCACCTGACCCCAAGCCTACACCAACTTAAGAACTACAGGAAATGACACAAAAGTGACTCAAGTAACTCAGATAGTGACAGGTTAGTTAACACGCTGAGATACAGCACCCTATCAACTATGATTTTTTTATTTCTAATTTACAGCACCCGATTCTCCAGTTCCACTCTGGCAAAGAAAAACTGCTATAAATTATAACATTTTCTACAACATTAGTGATTAGACAAGCATTACAATAGCCGAGTAAATAAATGAAAAATCAGGTGCTAAATTATGCATAGCAGCCCAAACATGCTATGCTAATCGGATTAGAAGTGTTTAGAAATTATTCACAAACAAACAAGCATAATGGTATCAAACAGTTGGTCCCCAGCAGAATAATGCTTCTCATTACAGTACAACTCCAGTGAGAGTTAACAACTCACATTCTTTAATCTTTGTGTATCAGAATTTTGCATCAGTACTTCATACAACCATTGTCAAATATAGCTCACTAACTACAATGCACATGTTCAATGTGTTCAATAAATGCTGCAATGTGTGTGCAGTCTCATAACAGAGTGGATGACATTAGAATATATGAAGTTAACTGCAGATGAACTACAAGTTTTAGCACCAAATAGAGGAAATTACAGTGACACACTTTTCAATGAATTGGTCACCTAATAAAACTAATTCTAATTACCTGAACTTCCCATGTTGCAGTGTAAGATTGCATTTAGGACATCAGTAAACTGGATGCTCAACCCAAAAAGCAAATATGTGAAGTCAAGAGAAAAATTTAACTTAGTGAAGGAACAAGAGAATAAACTCTAAGAAATTAGAATATCTATGACACAAACTTATCTTTAAACAAAACCAATATTGGTTTGCAGGACAGAAAAACCTGATCTGTTGCACATGCCTGTGCTGCTGTTACTGAATTGCACACACTTGCGTGTCTTAGTCAGTTCCAACTAGACATCGTCACTCCCAAAATATCACACCACCTGCCAAGTGAAAAGAACTTTTGCAACAAATGGGGTAACCGCAATTATCCCATTCTTGCTTATTGTACACAGCATCACATACATCATAGACAATTCATTTCTCCCATATTTTTAATATGTGTTCTTCTAAGAACAATATTCAAGAACAGGATAAATTACTTTGTTGTCCCCTTCTCAGGATACTTTGCATGCCGAATTTCCACACATATATGTAAGGGAGATGACACAGTATACAATATTCAGAAAATCATCAAAAGATACATAATTCAATTTACTGTAGTATCCTGACAACACGATAATGCAGTATGTATGGTTAATATACATTTTCCTAACTATACAGTACACTGAAACTTACATCCCTCAGTTTTAAAATATCCATTTGTGTCCATATACATAATATTCACCCCTAATTTCTATATCTGCAAGTTTATGTAGGAAATACATCAATTTCTCAAATACTTATGCAGAAAATCATGTCATAATGTGACCCATTATGGTGATTATGTAATGCAGAATGCATTTATGCATGAACTTTTAGAATATCATACACTGAGAAACTTATAAAATTTATTTCACAATTGTAAAACTAGTTGCCATGTGAAAGTGGAAGACATTTCTCAAATTATGGTCTTCTGGGTTCTGCTGAAGCACCCAACTGAATCAAATTCAGTCACTGTGGAGGTGCAGACTGCACCTTCCTCCAAAACATCAAAACAAACCCATCACACTACAGGGCATGAAAACCTAGAAGACCATCACACAAATAACACCTACCATGAAAAAGTGAAAATTTGTACGGAAGACATTTGTTTTTCGGACAGGTACCTGCACTTGGGAACATAATTTACATCCCTTACCAGTGGAAAAATGTGTCTGTCCACTAACCATTACTCTTATACCATTCACAGTATTCACTTAAAGAAATGTTAGTCGTGATACACATGAGTTTGCCACACAAGTGTAGTACCAACAGCAACAGCTTTTGTCTGGAATAGCATTTCATGCAACATGTTCACAGAGAGAAAAATGCAATGAAAGTGCATATTAAGGTGTGTTACATGTGGGGTGAGGGGATGAATACTCCACATTTTCCACTTACTTCAGACTGTACACAAAGCTTCTTTTTCTCTCTCTTCCTGTAACATTCCTGCATTAGTGTTTCTGATTCTCCTTTATGGTTATTACTCTTAATAACACAAAAAACTTCACAAATACAAAAACACCTTAAGAGATGTGCCCCAACTCAACATATTCAAATGCACTATTGTCATATTTTGTGATTCCTTAGTCTTACTATTGGCAGTATAAAGACATATTTCTTCTGTGCATTATAAAAATTGTTATCACAGCATTTAGTTACATTACATGATAAACAGATAAAATAATTATAAAAATATAACCTGTACAATAATAGTATTGTAAAATATTTTTGTCACATGATACTGTTTCGTTGCTTTATTTTTAAACCAATGTACAAAACAGCTTGTGTTACCAGTTAAGGCTTTCCTCTAATCACTCTATTAGACAAATGTTTTCCAGCCTTTTGAATATTCCAGACAGCTTGACTAACCTTGTCTATTTCATTATCTACATTTAACAAACATTTTTCTTGTTTAGGTATTTTATTTAACCACAATCTAACACATGCCACACGTTTCAGTCTGCTTGACTGAGTCACCAATTTCAATGCAGTACCAATTAAAAAGGAATAGTGAGTGGTTCAATATACAGAACACAAGACATATGATCCAAAAAGACTACATTCAATACTAATATTCACAAACAATCCAAAAAATATTCATATATCACGCACAGAGAAACAATCTGTCAGATCACATTCATATCTTAGCAAAAGAAATTTACTTGCCATCAAATAGTTCTAATACATGTTTCAATTATTTATTCAATCACACATGAATAACCCAAACTAATTTCCAGCACTTAGTTCAACACTCAGTACTTTGTGGGTGACAAAGAATTTCTCTTGAATCTAGGACACAATATTCACTCACCTGACCCACTGAGATTCCACAAGCATTTCATACATCTTTTGGCACATGAATTAGTAGGCCTACAAGATTATTGCAATAACCTCAGAGAGATATCAACGAAGGACACCATATGTTAAATTATTACTAGAATCTTAAAATTAAGACACAAGAATAATAAACCATGTACAAGTGAAATAAACTGCCATAATGTTAGTAACTTTTCACCATTGCTGAATGCAGTATTGAATTCATGGAAATAGCTAAAGTTTAAGCTTTCTGTAGAGACCCAGATTCAATTCCAGGGTAGTCCACGTGAGGATTTATAGTTGCCAAAGTGACAATGGGCAAATTTTACTCCAGGTACTTTGGCACTCTTCTTTATCATTCCAGTAATACTTGGTAGTCATTTATTCCTGACCACCAGGAACTGGTACAATGAGGCCACTTAAGGACAGTTTCTCAATTGACTCAATCTTGTCAAAGTGTTGTCATTAGTACTAAACTGTGAATTAAAGCAATTTACAGTGTTACTTCATTTTGTTACACCATAACTCCTAGCATGATATAACAAATTTCTTCCCTTTAAAGTCAATATGACATAATTCAGTAGGATGCAAAAAAGGTTTTGTGCATGCCATTAGTAAATGTGGGTATCAACTGAACAGTAAATATCAATGTCCTTCAAATGATGATGCATCCTAACACAGCACCTGTTTTTGTCCAAGGCTTACTGTTCAGCATGATGTTCACTTGAAGCTTGCCTCACTGTCTGCATCCCCAAACCACCCCCGCTGCTGATAGCTCTCCCTCATCGTGGTAGTTGTTCTACTGTACAGAAGCTGAGTGCCAGGAGCTGGAATGCTGGAAGGCTGATGCTGACTCACACTGCTCATTGCCGTGGAAGTGCGGCTGCGGGCAGATCTTGGTGAGTGCTCGGGGCTGCTCAGGTCACCAGCATCCCAGTGTCGCCGTCCAGGCATACCCCAGTGCTCAGTAAACTCAGAAGCAGATCTTGCAAGAGAAGGCTGGCTTACAGATCGAACCAAGCTCCCTGTCTCAACACCCCTTCCTCCGTAATCTTCATCTTCAGATGCTGTTCCATGTCCTGCACCCATCAGCAGCAGATCATCATCATCATAAAACCGTCGAGAGCCTGCTGGGCCTTGACGGTAGTAAGAACTCGGCCCACTGGCATCACTCAAATTGTCTCCAACATCAGGGCGAGCAAAGTCAACCATAACTTCAGTCATAGAACGGACATCCATGTCTGAACGCAGACTGGACCGTGAAGTTCGGCGAGATCTTGGTACTGGGTCAACACCCATTGGACCAGAAGTTCCTTGGGGTGGAACAACATCTGGAACAAGTGTTCGCACGGATGACCCACCATCAGAATCATATTCATACAGAGTGGGTAGTGAACTTCTTCGGCTCCTGGTATCCCAATCAGTCTTGCGCCTGTAACGGGAATTAGAAGGTCCTCCACGTTGGTCAAAAGATGGCTTCTCAGGTGGAGCAAGAACACGAATAATTACATCCCATTTTTTCGGTTCGAAAAGTTTTTCATATCGTTGATCTTTACGGATTCTTTCGTAGTCTTCACGTACTGTAGCTTCTGTCAGTAGCGTTCTCAGAGTTGATTCTGTGGTGATGATCTGACGCCACTTCTCACGGTCTTCGACTGTGAGAATGGCTTCTTCTCTAAAGACCTCACTGGATGTTCCCTGGGGTTGAAGTTCCTCTGTGGGTGGTGGATTGAGAACTCTTATCAGCACATCCCAGTTAGGGATTGGCGGGTCTTGTGGTGGAACTTCAAGCGTACTCAAATAGCTACGTTCGATGTCCACTTGTGCATGATGTCGCTCTGCAGTGGGTGTTGTAGGATAGCCAGATGTTGATGAAGTTTCAGAGTAGCTCTCCCAGTCTGGACCAGGCTCACTACCCTGTGCAGCTTCTTGAGCATTGGGTGCTGGGTAGTTCCTGATCACTACGTCCCATTTCGGATCTGGTGGTGGCTGTGGCCTTGTATGGTACTCAGTTACCTGCCTCCTGTGGCGCTCAATATCTTCAATTGTTCGTTTCTCGGTGATAGTCCTTAAAAACACGTCATCCACAACATGGGATGTGATCTCAGGTCGACGAGACACAACCACTGGTGGTTCTAAGAGCTCAGAAGTGTTCACCTGATCATCAGTCTCACTCGTATAGTGCATGGATGGTACAATCGGTGGTGGGGGTGGTGGAGGTGGTGCAATGGTGGCAGTTGCAGGAGCATATCGCTTATGAGAGCTGTCGACTATCTCAGACATTGACCGTGTATCTGTCATCTCTGTATTGAGACTTGTTAAAGAGCGTGCTGAAGTAATGGACATGCGTCTTTGAGGAGCATCGATGAAGTCCTCTCCCTGTGACCAGTTGTCATTGTCTGGAATTGATCTCTGTGACAAAGTCTCTGCAGCCTCACGGGTGTGAATTTGTTCTTGTTGCCGGCGTAGGATGCGGGAATAAACGGGAGGAGTCTGAGCATATTTGGCAGGAGGAGGTGGTGGATGCAACTCTGGAACGTAGGTGAAGGTCGTAGCAGTTGTCTTAGGAGTATCCTCAAATGATCTGTGAATCTCTTCCCTCTCTAAGATAGTTGTCAAATTCCTTGCCTGTGTGCTCATAGTGCTCTCAACATCTGATGGGGGTGGTGTAGGTGTCGGTGGGGGTGGAGGAGCTCTTTTAACCCGGACTGAGACATCAAACTTGGGTTCTGGTGGAGGTGCAACTATGGCTGTTTCTGTATGTTCGCCATATCCTTCAGCATGCACAGACACCTTGTTGTCATATGATCCTGCTGAACTAACAGTACTTGGCTGACGTAAACTTCGGGTGTCCACATCTTCCACTTCAGAGTGTGCTGAGCTAGGAGATTCTGATGGGTAGTCGCTGGGCAAAGTGTCTGAATGGTCACCTTGGACAATAAGAGCCGTCTCAGAACCTGAGAAACTACCAGTAGCTGTGGCTGCAGTATGTGCTCGAGGAATCTTGAGGCCCTCAAACATAGAAATGTTGCCCAGATCTGAGACAGACAATTTTGTAATCTCAGAACCAGTGCCCGTGGAAGAAAAGGGTGGCCTCCTGACCACTGTGACCCTCCGCTTCTTGAGGCATATGTATGAGCACCCAAGACCCAGCAGCAGCAGTGAAAGGAATAAGATGGCACAGATGATCAGAAGAATGTGGAAACCTTTCAGTGGTGGCTCTGCTACAGCTACTGGCACCTCTGGCTCCAAGCTGCAAATTTAAAAGGGTAGCTTGTATTTGGTTTTACATAAATTCCTTTCATTCTAGCTATCTTTTTAAAATACTTTTATCTTAACATACACAAACTCTCTCTCTCTCTCTCTCACACACACACACACACACACACACACACACACACACACACACCTAAATATATGTATGTTTCTGTGTCACAACACTTATTTGTGTACAAAAGTATGCTGTCTGTACATTAAATGTAAAAAGATTAATGATTTGAAATATTTCATTTTTGAAAGAGAAATTGGATGGAAAAGTTGTGGGTGTTTTCATGTTATTTAGCAATATATTGTTATTGTTGTTATTATTATTATTATTATTATTATTATTATTAATTTTTACTAAAGATTAGGTGAGAAAAATGTAATATCTTGAGTAAGATGTGTAAAAATTAGATAGAAATTCACACATTGAGGCCTGCATGCATTTCACATTACAAACAAATGTTACAAAGAAAGATGCATAACCATACTTGGTTACATCACAAGAGGCTGTTACAGACTTTATGTTAAACATGATAGCAAACAAGTGGCAAATATTGTAAGCAACACACGGACAGTGTTAAAACAAGGGCACCGCTTGATGGAACTCGCGTCTGCTGGCAGAATTCTGCACTATTTTGAGTAGTAAACTGTCACTAGGTTCAGGTTCATATATTCTTTTGTAAAGAAGTAGAATTACCAAAATAATTCCCTGAGAAATATTGAAGATTTTCAAAATATTTAATCCGTCCATCGAAACATAGACAAGAGGACTGGTGCATGTACGAGAATCCATGAGAAAATAAATTTATAATTCATTTATTTTTGGTTCTTTAGGTTCTTCTCTATAACAGTGCACATTTAATTGTACTGCTGTCCCACTACTGTTTCAAATAGTCCCCGCCAAAATTGAAGCCTTTATCTTATCATGGTACGAGCTTTTCTATTCCCTGTTGATATCAGTCCGTATACTCTGTTACCAGCAATCGCGTAGCAGCTGTTTCCACCTCGCGATTATGTTTAGATTGTGATCGCCAAGATGTTGCTGCAGTCCTGGAAACATATGACAATCGCTTGGCGACAATTCCCCCGACATAATTACAGAAAGTGTGGGCTGCTTTGTTAGGAAATCAAATGCAATATATAAACTTATTTTCTGTTCAACCTTCGTATTTAGAATAGTGACGGACACTAGAACACTCCCTTATGACTTACCTTCTGTATCTTTGAGTATATTTTTAAGTTGATCATCCTGTATTATTTTCTGTAAGAGGGGCTTTGTGCCAACACACATGGAGAATATGCAAGAGAGTGTTAATGGTTAGTAGAGGCTTACATGAAGCTGGGGAGTCCTGCAGGTATCGGGGCTATAGGCGGAGGGTATCTGCAGACGATGGTGATCACCTCGTCACCGTCCATCTCCAGATTCGGGTGGAAGCGAACCACGACGTTGTTAGTGAAGACGCGAGTGGGGTCCTACGGAAACAGAGAACTTAGTACCAGAAAACACTCACATGGGAAGGGGCAGCGCTGGTGGGGGTGCCACTGGAGGAGGGTATCTGCAGACGATGGTGATGATCTCGTCTCCGTCCATCTCAAGTGCCGGATGGAAGCGTACCACAACATTGTTTGTGAACACTCTCTGAGGATCCTGCTGACACAGAATACAGCATAAGCCTGCACACTGTGGCTACGGCGGCTGCCGTACGGTGACACTGTGACAGTACGAATCCACTGATTTACTCCGACTCTTTATTTATCCGTCACTTTGTTCCTTTATTTTGTACTTATTTATGCATTCATTCAATTATTCTTGCTACCGTCTGCGAGATTTAATATATTCGTGGCTGTAAATATTAACGGTATTTTTTCTCTGGGATATGACGCCGTGTAGTACGTAGAAATGGGCAAGCTTTTTGGAGAAACCTTACAGAAGATAAGAGGCAGCAGTAAACTTAAACCGGATTGCATAAATTCACATCCCATTAGCACTCTTCCTTTTTACCTTTTAAAGCCTAGCGATAACTATACATACGACAAGGTTTAGCATTAAAAAATTCTACGTGGTGCCCACATTGCTTTTGTGTGTTTTGTACGGATCTCAGAACAAACAGCAACTTTTGCCTTATAAAACATTAACAGATTGGTTTTTATAACCGAAGTGGAGAGTGTTTACAGCGCGGTACGAACTAAGTCCTTATATAAAGCAGATACGCTACATCTTTAAAGGGTTTATGAGAATTGCGCCCTTCTGGGATATTACGCAGCGTCGAGTGGTAGTCCTCCACCGACATTTCGGGACAACCTATCGGTCCCATCTTCAAGGGTGAAGAAGTCCAAGAAATCACCGATTCCTTGTATTGTTTTTCTATTTATTTATTTACTTATTTATTTATTTATTTATTTGCCCGCTTATTTGTTCTTTTCTCTGTTTATTTGTGTACTTGCTTGCTCGTAGCCTCATTTATTTGCCAGTTTATTCGACACTTTCATCCACTGCATACGTCAGTAACATGATCACGCAGGACTGGAATATCAGGGCTCGATTCCTGGGAGGGACAGGAGTCCAGTGCTAATGTCAAGGCTGTATGACCTTTGACCTTAACATTCAGCTCAATTACACAAACAGCCCCACTTTGCGTTGCATTTCATCTATCTGTTCCACTAACACATTTTGAACAAAATGAAAGTGGTCTCGAACCCCTGACCTCTTGCACAGCAGGCCAGCACCTGCGACATAGACTACCAGGTACATTTTCATGGTTCATTCGCGTCACTCGCAGTCACTCTACGTTTCTACGGCAATAAAGGCTCGGGAGACTTGCGGTTCGCACAGGCGGGATGCTGACGACCTGTCATGGTACAACGTGTCAGGGTCAAGCAATCTAAGCACAGGCTTCTCTACTCAGATTGCTTTACCCTGAAGACAGAGGCATAACAATCTACCGAAACGTCATCAGCCACCTATCAACACAGCGTAACGCCCTAGAAGACCTAAGACTTTCAATCGTAATAAAAGCTTCTCTATAACCATTTGCTATTGCTCACATTTTTAACTTCGGGTTTTAGGCTGTGTTTGATAACTTCTGGGAGTCTGTGGGTGGGTGGGGCACACTAGGCGCTGTGAAGTACTGCCATCTCGCGGAATCTCTTTCAGTAGGCAAACAAAACATACACGTGCCTATCGTCACCGGACAAACAAGTTTCTGACAGATGCTGAATCAAGATAAATTTTCTCTCTTTCTGTATGAAAGAGCCTTACATACAGACATGAAATGGTATGGAACTAAACTCCCGTTTTCGTGCGGATGAAAGAACCGCATTTGTTTTTTTCATTTCAGAGCCAAACATTGGTATAAAAGAGAGGGCGAAGCACCCAGACCGTGGTGTATACACAACGACATAACAAATTCATAGTCATTTGTTCACATGACATTCTGTTTTTGTATTACACAAGGCAATGTCTCCCCGGTCACTCCGAGAAAGAATTCCTGTGCCAGGGCACTACGACGGCACGACGCTCCTGTGTTATTTTGCCCTGCTTAAGTACTAACGCAATTACTGGCACGCTAAACATGTCGCTTACTTTCAAGAAGTGGCATTGTGGTGTCAACCGGTTCACACCGCAGCATCTTTCTGAGAGACATCATTGTGTCAACCGGTTCACACCTCCGTTTCCTTCTGTAAGAGATCATGGTGTCAACCGGTTCAAACCTCAGTGTCTTTATGAGAGATATCACAGTGTGAACCGGTTCATATCTCATCCTCCCATCGTGCCACCTCCGTCACGCGACCTAATGGACATGTAAACGACGTCAGACGTCAAAGACGATCTGGTTGAAGGGCACAGAACTGATAAGGGGCCTCGAAGGTTATGAATATTTGCAGTGTGCCTACGATTTGTTACGGGAGTTACACGTTCTAAGAGACCAAATATACAGCTGCAATTTCAGCTGGAGTATATAAACAATAGCAGAAATTATGGGAAGGACTCAAGACGCCTGTTGTCTTACATACGTTTCAATTTATACGACACAACTATAAAGAACCATAAATTAGTAATGCAATAATTCAGCAATCCATGTTGAATAGCACAACTACCACCGACAATGAATTCTTTAAGCATAGCTTTTGAAAGTCTTAAAACATCGCCATCTTAGTAACCGTAAGAAACCTCAAATCAAACTTCGGGGTATCCCTATAGTACATTTCGTACATAATCTCCACACGCCCTGCTCCATTATTGCACCAGCTATCGCCAATAAACCAGGAGGGAAACATGGTTGACGGTCTGCTGTGTCACACCACAGTAGCGCATGTTAGATTATCAATAACAGTGTCCCCGACGAACCCTACAAGATGATAAAGTCTCCGAAGAAGCCGAACAAGATGCTTGTAATGTCCCCGACGAACTTTACAAGTTGATCACTATGTCCCCGAAGAACCCTACTAGGCACTCACAGTGGTCCACAAGAACCCTAAGGCAAGTTCATCGGGTGTCCCAAAGTACCCCAACAAGACGTTTACAATGTCCGCGAGGAAACCTAATAGGATGCTCACAATGTCCCCAAGAACCCTCTAAGATACCCTGTCCCCGAAGAATCCTAACAAGTTTCTCACGATGTCCCCAAGAACCCTGTAAGGTACCCTGTCCCCGAAGAATCCTAACAAGTTTCTCACGATGTCCCCAAGAACCCTGTAAGATACCCTGTCCCCAAAGAATCCTAACAAGTTTCTTACAATGTCCCCAAGAACCCTGTAAGATACCCTGTCCCCGAAGAATCCTAACAAGTTTCTCACGATGTCCCTAAGAACCCTAAAAGATACTACGTCCCCGGGTAACCCTAACAGATGCTCATCATGTCCGCAAAGAACAAGACGAAAGTGACTGTTTCCAACCCACCTGCTTGGTGCCACATCCCTTCAGCGGCAAGTCCAAATTATAGCTGATGCCACCTTTACCAACCACTTGACAGGCGCTGTTACGGTCAAAATCTGCGTAAGCAATGCCGTAGAAAGGATCGTTGAACTTGAGTTCCACCTGCATGGAGCCGGCACCGCAGTTCAGGGTTGCCTTGGTCCTGTTGAGGAATATGACGGACGACAGGTCATCTAATTTGGTCACTTTTCCGTCCAGAGTAGCCGATTCGGGCAAACCGTCGCCGGTGTAGGCCACATCATTGGCATGACTTGCGTAGTTAGATTGGGATAGGGCGTCAGGAACAGCCAGGAATAACAGCGCCGTCGTTGCGACGACGGACGTCCACCCAGGCAACATCTACAACACAAGAAGCAAAGCCTTGGTTATTTCAAAAGCCAAATGCATGTTAACACCTGAGAAAGGGGGAAACTGAGGATTTTATATCATGAGAAACAATTATTGGGCGCCTGACCTCCTTGCGGTAAAAAATTAGGGAATGTTGTGATGGGTTAAACATATAACCTGCATCGTCAAAAGAAATACATACTAAAATTCTGTAAGGAAACCACTGGGAAATCAATACTTGGAACACCGTAAAGAAGATAGCAGAAGAAAAATAGTTTGTAACAGTGAATGTTAAATGGGCCTGGTTTGCAGTCGTGGTCAGTTGTGGGTCCTGACACTCTGTTAACGGTGTTGAACACCCCCCCCCCCCCTTTTTTATGGTTAGTTACCGGTAGTTTGACTTCCTTAGTAGCTGGATGGCCATTCAGTTTGTCACAATGACATCGGCCACGTATCACATGAAAAATCAGACTCTCAGCGAAAACAATTTTTGAGATACGAGAGAGGTTGCAGACTTTACAGGCGGTGACACACGTATATGAAGGGACAGCAGAAAGGTTACTGGCTGAGCCACCAGAAGACTTGCAAGAAACCTGCTTCATTGATTCGTCATGTTATAAAAGTGTCTAAAACCTTTGCATCTGAAGTGACAAGAGTTTATTTGCTGGATAAAGTCTTCCGTTAAATAGGTTTTGTCGCGAAAAACAATACGTTTATCGTATGTTACTACACACAAGTGGAAAATTACATAGGCCAAGACTGTACACAGTTCAGTCAGCTCTGTAGCTTCCTCTTAGAAGACAAAACACGCACGGCCCACTCGTTAAGCCTTCATTTACACAGTCAGTTCAAAGAACGCAAAACAAAAAATGCGCCTTGTCTCTACAGTGCGTGTGGTGTAGCACAACGCCTTTTTGAGGAACAAGTAGCCTGTCTGCTCTGGAGGTCATCCTTGGACGTACACGATGTATCTGCACACACTACTAATTCCATGAAAGGTGGTGGCGGTAGGCGTGAAAAACCGTTGCATATCTTTTTGTATTTTTATTACACACACACACACATATATATAAGCTTCTCCTTTGAGTTGTGTGCATAATGTGTGATGTCCTTGTTTCGAGATTGCTGTAGTGTGTGTGTGTGTGTGTGTGTGTGTGTGTGTGTGTGTGTGTGTGTGGGCCTAACAAAGAACAGCACAAAACAGGTTTTCAAAACGTGTCAACTCTCGCAGTGGAGTGCTGGACTTATCCTGGAACTGCCTATGTCAAGTGCTAACTTACAAACACATCGAGAATTACGGACAAATGTCGAATTGTCAGTACACGCCGCAGTAACACATAATTTTCTGTCCTGCACACAGAATATTCAGGTTATCATGACAATACTACATGCTGTTACCCAATTATATGCCCCAAGCGGTAACGTTGCGGCTTGTATTCGGGAGATACCCAGTTCGAACCTCGGCCGATGTAATAACTACCCTGACGGCGGGAAGTCTTTCGAGTGAAACCTGTCCTAATGTCATTTAGTCCACCACAAATCCCAAACAGACTGGTATAGGGCTGAAGACCGAGTATCCGTGGTACCTAACCACCTGAACCATGACATGGCTTGCCGCCAGGCTTGTACTTCACCGCTGCTATATATAAACAACAAAACCCTAAGACCCGTACACACCAAGATTTCCGACCACGTGGCCTACTGCTGGAAAATGATTAACTACGTCAGGAATATCCTCGACATCGGTCAGAACAGTCGTGCTGATGAATATTCAAGTTTTTGGGATATGACGCCGTGTCAGTTTCAGTTATCGATGTTTCGAAATAAATGCCTGCCTCTCTCTTCATGGATCAAAAATTCAAATCCGCGAAGAATTGACTTCTTTCACACTAAACATAGAACCAGCCAGCTCCTCCAAAACGCAGGTAACTAATTACCAGTCGACACGGAGTCACACACAAGAACCCTTGAATATTGTCCAGCCAGTATTCCTACATTTGTCAGTTCTGTCAAAACAGTGAAGCAAGATTCGATGTTAGAAGCGAAACAAAAGCTACTTTTGCAAAGAGAACAACCGGACTCAGTTCGTGTTTTCGTGCGTATATTTAGTGACGTAACCAGTTAGTTCATCTATATATACACATTTACCTGGCTTCATGATACAGGTTTTCCTTGAGCAATTGGCACTTGAGGCAACCAAACAGATAAAGAAGTTTTCTGCTTTTATGCAACCCGAAAAACATAAGCGCAATTTCAGTATATATGAACATTACGATCTCCTCATATATGACGCAGTACAGTTTGGTAGTTTCGGAGTAACTTCCTGCCTCAATCTTCAGGGTACAAGAGCCAGAACTTCCAAGCTTCTCATATCAGAGCCCCTGAAGGCTGAAGGTTCTTCCAAAACGTCCGTAACAATCCACCAAACTACACGGCGTCAGACTGCAGAATATAACACAGACACGGTATTTAAGGAGAGGCTTAAAAGCAAACTGTACCGCGGGGGGCAGGGGTAAGTGCAATGTTAAAACATTTGTCCTCTACCCTAGTACTAGCAGGCTAACCAACTAACGGACTGTCAGATTGGTGAGTCATGTAACACGCAAGCCAAATAGGATACGTTCACAGAACTAGTAAGAAAGGCCGAAGGAAAGATGCCACTTGGAAGACTTAGACGTATATGGAAAAATAATATTAAAATTTATTTAAAAACGGATTTTCTATCTTTGAAACCGTCTATACCGGCTCTGGGAGCCACCCAGCTTCGTGCTCAATAAGTACCGTGGTTCTTTCCTGGGGGTAAAGCAGCCGGGGCGTGAAGTTAAATCACTCACCTGCTTCTAGTGCTGAGATTAAGAATGAGTGGCAGCATACCTTTACTCCCGCTATATGCCTTCAGGGCTTGGACAGGGAAAACTTAACACAGTGGACGAAAATGGCTTGATTTTATGTCGCTCACGACATGGACAGTGGCGGACTCTTGTGTATCATCACCATCACCATCATCATCAGCAGCAGCAGCAGCAGCAACACCATCACGTAGTCTGTCTTGCGACAGCTCCATAGCCTCTTCCAAAGCGAGTTCTCCACACAGTGCGATCTAGTGCTTCCTCTTTCAATTTCCAGTATCCTCTCGTTTCCTGAAGGTTATCCAGTAGCTGCTTACGTCTTCTGCTTTATCTTCCCACCACTTCTATCCTTCCCTCTACCTTTCTTTCAATAGCGTGTTTTAGAAGGCAGGTCTTACACAAGATGCGAACGATCCAGTTAGACTTCCTTCGTTTTGTGTGTGTGTGTGTGTGTGTGTGTGTGTGTGCAGGATATATCTCTACTCCTTGACTCTACATAACGCGTATGCGGTAAGAAAACAGCTTCTGAAACGGCAGTAAATCTCATGACCGACTGAGTAAACTGACAGGACAACACCATGGAGGCATATTAGCAGTAGCTTCAGGGATCTTAGGAATTTGTAAATAAATACGTCCTTTTCAGTACGCAGGTAGGTACGGATACAGCAACAGATGAAGCTCTGTTTACAAAGCACTTCAGGCGAACGTCTGATGGGGTGGGCAGGTGAGAAGGGTACAGTGGATATAACGGAGGCAGCCAGACAGCAATATGTGACAATGTAGGACACACAAAAACACTTGGCGTAACAGGTAGGACAGTACTGCACGGAGTAGAGTCCTTCTTGAGACGCTGACACTTCCTCAGCTACTCAAGACGTCACTCCCGTTTTATATAATCCGAAAGATCATTACCGTTTTCAAAACAGCCCGCCACTTGTCTCTATCCTCAGCCAAATTAACTTAGTCCACGCCCTGCCATCACTTTTACGGTCTCATATAATTCTCCCATCTATGCCGGGTCTTTCAATTGGACTCTTTCCTTCAGGTTTTCCACCAAAATTCTGTATGCATATCCTTTCTCCACCCCCCCCCCCCACGCGCGCCACATGCCCTGCTCATCTCATTCTACTTGCTCTCATCCCCGTAATAATATTTGGTGAAGAGTACAAATCATGAAATTCCTCATTATGTAATTTCTCCAGCCTTCAGTTATTTCCTAATCTCTTAGGTGCAGTTAGGGTAAAGGCGATACGCAGCGTAAAGGATTTATTAATTTACAAATTCGTCTAATAAAATCTTGTGCTGAATTCTTGCGTCAGAAATGTGTAATTACAATTCGCAAATCTGTCTTTGCCAACATTAATTACAAACATCTAATGTATAAATTTAATGTATTCCATGTCCGTGCACTATATTATACAAAAACCATTCATCACCAACAAATGCACAAAGAGTTACAAGTGAGAAAAAAACTCTTTGTGCATTTTGTCGGTGATGAATGGTTTTTGCGCCTATTGTATAATTTCTACACATCTCGTTAAACTCTAACTGTACAGAACTCTGCGCGTCTTAAGACGCTGAGGTTCATATAATGTACCAAGTGAAGTACACTAACTTTCAGCTAAAAGATGATGGTTTAGTCTGGTTGTGGTGGCGAAGGGAAAAAATGTCTGCCCTTGCGAGGAATCGAACCCCGGTAGCCCAGCCCAGACATCCTGGCTTATGTAAGAAATGTATATATAAATGTATTTACTACGTGTGCGTAATAACATTAAGGTATATAACCACCTAAACCCCAACAGAGGCTGTAATTGTCGTTCATACGCTGCAGGTCCCACTAGTACACCCGACGAGGTGATGGATTTTTCAGATTGAGTTACACAGATTTATTGATCTGTCGTTACATTCACTAGCTGAAGCAAGACCGCCTTTTATTTACCACTGATACATTCACTGATTGTAGTGTTATGCTTTTACTTCATGACAGCTACAACAAGGATTCCTGAATTCTTTAAATCTCCCAAATGGCTGCCGTCAGTTCGGCAGATCTTCGTATATTGTCCTTGTTTCACTACACCCCCCCCCCCCCCTTGTTGTCACCAACCTCACATCCTTTCTATTTTTATTTCCCTCTGTCCCTCTACCCATTTCGTAGCGAAAAACTACAAGGTCGGAGGGTCAGAGGGTCCTTTCTCAGGGTGAGGATGGACGCACACATATACAAAACAAACATTTCCCTCAGTGTTCGGCTAAGGGCCGAGAGTGTTGCGACAGCCATAAGAAGCCTGAATACGCGTCTGGAATATTAACTGTACTTCACTGCGTTTGGATATTCAGTTGTCCTCATACCAGTATTCATTGATTTTGTCATTATTAACCCTTTAAGGACGAAGCGTATCTGTTTTACATAAGGACTCAGTGCGTACCGCGCTGTAAACACTCTCCACTTCGGTTATAAAAACCAATCTCTTAATGTTTTATAAGGCAAAAGTTGCTGTTTGTTCTGAGATCCGTACAAAACACATAAACGCAATGTGGGCACCACGTAGAATTTTTTAATGTTAAACCTGGTGGTACGTAAAGTTACCGCTAGGCTTTAAAAGGTTAAACCTTATAGAAGATTAATTTTTTACAATAAAACAAAAAGAGAAATTTTGTCCTTTGCCATTGTCAATATTACTGACCCATACAGCATAAACTCGAAGCTTACAGAAAGCAGAGAAATAATAACAACAGAAACAAAGAAATTCATGTAACTGGACACAATATTTACGTAATTTTCGACCAACAGAACTACTCAATGACTGTCTACAAATGAAACTGCCCAAAAAGCAAGTGGCCCTAACATCACTGATTTTCCGGACCACGAGATAGTGTTACGTTTACAGAACGCTCCGCCTCAAACTCGCCCACGGTTCCACCACTGAAACAGTTACTCTCATGAAACAAGAACAAGTACGCCTTACTCGCCACGTGGGACAGGGGGTAACAAAACACGTGACGGGAAGTGACTTTGCTTGACGACACGTGTCCACGCACTTAGAATACGGAGGTAAAAAATCATGCATTCTACAGACGTAAAAAAATTCTAGGAGTTGTGTGATAAGCTTCACGCTTTGGCCGTCTTTATACTGTATAAACAAGCCAACTGCGACCGAGATGAACTAAGCGAAAAATAACATGGATTTCAAAAACATCAAAAAAAGGTTTATATTATGACTTGGTTATGGCTCTTTGTAAGACGCAGACCTTGGTCACCCCTGCTGTTCATCAGCGAACAGTCGCACTACATTTCACGCCGTGTGATTTCACACACTTTTCTAACATCCAACTGTCTGAAAGATCCTAGTGTGTCAGCACCGTTAAATGGCCGCCAGTGAGTTACGTCTGTTGATTCAGCATGACCGCCCAACATTTTCAAAGTGTCTGTCCAACAATTTTTACAGCGTCCTTTATACCGTTCTGTTTGAGGAACCGAAACAGTGCAGCAAACTGTACCCTCAGCGTAATAAAGCTGGTCCGAGTTTGTATTTCAGAGAAGAGACCGACAACAAAAAGGAAGGTGCAATAAATATCGCAACTGGCGTTTTTAGTCGCGAAGGGGAGCTTGAAAAACATCAAAAGCCGGGCTTAGGTGTGAAATGAAGCATTTGAGTATAAACGTCAAAAAGCATAACGGCACCCCCCCCCCCCCCCCAGTGGGTGGTCGATACTTCGCCATCGTCAAGTCTTTATATGGTGTACTGTCCCACATTTCAGTCAAAGCTGCATTAAGTCCGCACATTAGTATGGACATCACGAGATTGCTAGGGATCACTGGCAAATCTATAAGCCATAAGATAGAACCGAAGCCTTTCTGTAACACAATGCACCGTGCCAAAACTTCAGACCGCTAATATGGCTATTACACTAATAGTATAGGCATGTGTTTTATTGTGTGCTCATCTACTGTCATGGTACGGCACGGGCGTGTTCTTTTAACCCTTTAAAGACGGAACGTATCTGTTTCATATAAGGATTCAGTGCGTACCGCGCTGTAAACACTCTCCACTTCGGTTATAAAAACCAGTCTCTTAATGTTTTATAAGGCAAAAGTTGCTGTTTGTTCTGAGATCCGTACAAAACACATAAACGCAATGTGGGCACCACGTAGAATTTTTTAATGTTAAACCTGGTCGTATGTAAAGTTACCGCTGGGCTTTAAAAGGTTAAAGCCTACCGGTTAACACCTGCCACCAGGTTTCACATTCAACGATTCCTAATGGTGCCCACATTGTGTTTATGAGTTTTGTACGGATCTCGGAATAAACTGCAACTGTTACCTTATACATCATTAACTGATTGGTTTTTTACAACCGAGGTAGGAAGTGTTTACTGCGCGGTACGCACTGAGTCATGTATAAAAGAGATTACGTTTCGTCTTTACAGGGTTAATGCAGACAACGGCACTATCACATGAATGACGGCAACTAAAACATATACCTTGAGCTCGACACAGTCGTCATATTCCTGTATTAACTCTACACATAATTAGACACAATACATATTTCGGCTTGTTCACATTAAGCCATCTTCAGATCTAACCCACAAGAATACAAAAAGGAGTTATTTTATTTTACACATAGGGTGTATGCAAGATTGCTCTTACAACTTTTACAACTCCTGTTGACGATATAAATTTTAAATATCCCTTTTGATATAATTATATACATAGATGCTAGATATTAACCCTTTAAAGACGAAGCGTATCTGTTTTATATAAGGACTCAGTACGTACCGCGCTGTAAACACTCTCCACTTCGGTTATAAAAACCAGTCTCTTAATGTTTTATAAGGCAAAAGTTGCTGTTTGTTCTGAGATCCGTACAAAACACATAAACGCAATGTGGGCACCACATAGAATTTTTTAATGTTAAACCTGGTGGTACGTAAAGTTACCGCTAGGCTTTAAAAGGTTAAATCAGCCTTTAATATTTTGATGGACACAGTTCGTTGTCGGAGCCACTAACTGAAAAACGAGTTTCATGTAGTTCGAAGAAGTGTGAGCTTCCAAGTTACATCACTTTGACATCCTCTGTACCTCAGTCTTCACCTATTTTTGACCTGAATTATGCTCTTGGTGCCGATACCAGTGGCCGCGCGGTCTAAGGCGTAGGCCTGCGGCCGAGCGGTTGCTGGGATCGTGGGTTCGAATCCCACCGGACGCATGGATGTTTGTCTCTTGTACAGTGTTTGTGTTGTCAGGTAGAGGTCTCTGCGACGGGCCGATCTCTCGTCCAGAGGAGACCTACCGACTGTGGTGTGCGTCTGAGTGTGATCAAGGGAAAAATAAACAACCTCGACACCTACTGTGAGTAGGTAGAAGACGGCAGGACTAAGAAACGAATTATGCCCTTGGTAACCACGTGACTTGCACTAGGTTCACAATAAAATCTATTAAGACCGACGACAGAGCCACTTTTTTTTCTGGGGGGCCCCCCCCCGTTCGCGTGTGTAGCGAGTCTGTGAGTATCTATACTACAGCGTACGTCCTACAGTGCTGACTGTGGATTAATAAATAACACTAGGGCCGTGCCATGGCTCAGGCGGTTAGCCGCCGGCCTCCCACTGCGGAGACCCGGGTTCAATCCCGGGTCAGTCCATGTGGGATTTGTGGTGGACAAAGTGGCACTGGGACAGGTTTTTCTCCGAGTACTTCGGTTTTCTCCTGTCAATTTCATTCCATCGGTGCTCCATTACTAGGAAAAGGACAAAAAAATAATAATCATCATCGTCATCTTCACAAGACGCCTCACAAGAAGCCTCAAGGCTGCGGTGCGTCCGTAGCGTCTTCTGTGGGGCCCTTCACCAGTAATAAGTAACACTAAGGGGCACTGGTGCGATGAAGACTTACAGGGAAACACAAAAGCACCCGCAGAAAAACAAAATCCATAGACAACGCTCGTGTTTACCTTCAACCTTTCCACTTCACCATTTATAAACCGTCTTAATTGCGCAAGTCCCGCTATAAAGACCGCGTGGTCTAAATACGAAAGTCTGTGCAAGGTACGTGAAGGACAGCCGCATAGCAAAGTGTGCATTCCTGTGGAATGTGTGCCCTTCACTTGCACTGCACTGGACGTTACAGTACCCACAGTCTCTCAGTTGAACCTCTGTTAACCCTTTAAAGACGAAGCGTATCTGTTTTATATAAGGACTCAGTGCGTACCGCGCTGTAAACACTCTCCACTTCGGTTATAAAAACCAGTCTCTTAATGTTTTATAAGGCAAAAGTTGCTGTTTGTTCTGAGACCCGTACAAAACACATAAACGCAATGTGGGCACCACGTAGAATTTTTTAATGTTAAACCTGGTGATACGTAAAGTTACCGCTAGGCTTTAAAAGGTTAAAATTGAACTGAAAAGAACACTGCCAAGGATTTCTTTCAAACAGCAAGCCAGACAATACAGTTTACATCTATCAGTATCATCCAGCAAATGGAGCGATAATTTTGTCTTACGGGCCTTCACATTCACTTATTTCAGCTGAAAAGACGCAATACGTTACAGAAACGTAAATTATTTCCCATTATGTTTTGTAAACTGTGTCACATATCGGATAATTTTAAAAGTAAAATTTACCACCTCCACGAAAACTAAATTTTATGTTACGCAGAAAATTTTTGGAACGAGAAACACTTTTGGTGAATTTTGTAACTTTAAAAATTTGGAACTTATGTATAATAGGTAATATTACACCAGCAGACACAAACAACAACCTTCATTATACACTGTCTCCAGTAACAAAATTCACACCTGGATTAGGGCCCTGTCCTTAGCTGTGGTGCAGGCCAACTTCCTACGTGCTTCATCGTCAATGCTTGGCTTTAGAAGCAGTAATTGGTTACAATGCGGTGGCTTACAAAAAACAAGTTTATGGCAAAAAGAAAATAACGCCTATGTCAAGCATTAAGAACTGTGACGTCGGTGTAGGCCTTCCCCCCATGTACACCTTCTCAGCTTCCAGCATTGTTCATGGCTTCCTGAGATTAATTTTATACATGACTCTGCACTGCTGTGGCGGGCGCAGTGTGTGGCCCGCGCAAAGCATTCAGCTTCTGCGGCAGACGAAAAGCAGGCTGAACAAAGCAATTACAGGGCGAGTAAATATGTATAAAAAATTGAAGGGAAAATGAGAAGAGGCAGATAATTTAGCCTTCACAGCGCCGCGATGGATTAAACCGACGTTCAAAGACGCATTAAAAGCATTCAGAGTTGATGTTGTGTGTTTTAGAGTTCAGGACTGGCGAACCTTTAAACACGTTAACAGGATGACATCTCGTTCAGTGTAGTGTCCTGATTACTTACCAGGAAATCGTCCTTTGAGTATAAAATGTCATATTAAAGTCCAAGTATAGCAACAGACGGTCGTGTTTTGGGTTCTTTAATTCTTTAAAACGAAACGTCATCTGTTTTATGTAAGTACTCAGTGCGTATCGCGCTGTAAACACTCTCCACTTCGGTTATAAAAACCAGTCTCTTACTGTTTTATAAGGCAAAAGTTGCTGTTTGTTCTGAGATCCGTACAAAACACATAAAGGCCATGTGGGCACCACGTAGAATTTTTTAATGTTAAACCTGGTGGTACGTAAAGTTACCGCTATGCTTAAGAAGGTTAACTTTGTCTCTAACAAAAAAAGTTCATATTTAATTGTGCTACTTTATACACAATCCCTGCTACAGTTCAGCCATTAATCACACCGGCAGACAAGCGTTTTATGTTCCCTGTTGACATCAGTCCGTGAGATTTTTATCACCCACCGTGTCACAACTGTTTCCGCCTTGAAATCATCTCTAAATCAGAAGCTGCTAAAATTTTCTTTCAGCCCTGAAAGTAGACGACAGTCGCTCGGCGAGGGATTCCCCTGATATAATCACAATCAGTTTCCGTCCTTTAGTTACGAAATTATAGTCCTATAAACGTCTGGAGATCACTCGTGAGCTTCACGCCACAGTCGGTCTGTATGTTATAGCATCTGTCGATATTATCCATTTTAGTGTCTCAGCATAGGCCTCAATGCGCCTGTAGTTCCAGGATGCCTCAGCTTCTTGAGGTTAGGTTAGACAACGTTTGTTTGCACGTGGTGCCCACACTGCGTTTATGTGTTTTGTACGGATCTCAGAACAAACAGAAACTTTTGCCTTATAAAACATTAAGAGACTGGTTTTCATAACCAAAGTGGAGAGTGTTTACAGCGCGGTACGCACTGAGTCCTTATATAAAACAGATACGCTTCATCTTTAAAGGGTTAAGTCTCCCATCAAAATCTCTAAGTGCTCTGTATCTAAATAGAATAAATACGCGTTGAAATAACAGGTTTCCTACACGGCCTTGTATGAAACAGGAGACTTAATATACAGCCAGTTACTTTGAAAAAATTCTTTGTTAGATCTAAGTATTGTTTCAGTGACGTCCAGCCTTGTGGATTCGAGTTTCCATATAAGGCGCGCTGACAAGTAGGATTCCATCTTGCATGTAAAGTAGCCCACACAAACTATTACAACACTGTAATAGATTACAACAGCACACAGACATACCTTTCGCCTTCCAAATGCCTTCACATAAGAAGGAAAGTTAGTTAACCAGAGGGCCGTACATATCTGAACGTGATCTAGTCCACCCATTGACGCAATGTTACAAACTCAGAAACAACTGCTGTACTTACTAATCTCAGAGATACGTAAAAATGAAAGAGTTTAAAGCCGATGATCTTCTAATGGCCTGGGAAAACGGCTGAGTCATTGCACAGTAATTATTTTGCGCATTCTCCATTGTCTTTGGACAGGGTGTGGAATGGATCCATCTGACACAGGATACTGACCAATTACAGGCTCTTGTAAACATGGTAGTAAACTTTTAGGCTGAGGATTTGGATCTTGTGGGATATCGCGTTATGCCACTGCGTCAGCGGTGACCGACGTTTCGAAAAAAGACAGTGCCTTCATCTTTCAAGTGTCAATAGGACCAACCACCTAACGGTGAATGTACTACTTTCTTTCGAAACGTCGGAAATCGCCCATTCCACGATACAGCGTAATATCCCAGGAAACTGGGGTATGGTAATGGATATTACAGTAGGGTAATGGGTGGAGATGGAGCAGTTGTGGCCTGGTGATTGGCAGCAGAAAATTGAAGCAGTTCGGACAATAATCTGATCCTTGCCACTTCCTTCTTTATCAGTAATGCCACATAGTGTTACTCAACGTTTAACGCGAGACACTGCAGTAAAATACGGGTCAATAAGCATAAGTAAATTCATAAAATTTCAATTGCATCCCTTCATGTTATCGCCATAATATTCTCGATGTAGTCGAAAATATTCCGTCATATATGGGCATTTTTAACGTTTTAAAGCCTAGCGCTAACTTTACATACGACCAGGTTTAACATTCAAAAATTCTACGTGGTGCCCACATTGCGTTTATGTGTTTTGTACGGATCTCAGAACAAACAGCAACTTTTGCCTTATAAAACATTAAGAGATTGGTTTTTATAACTGAAGTGGAGAGTGTTTACAGCGCGGTACGCACTGAGTCCTTATATAAAACAGACACGCTTCGTCTTTAAAGGGTTAATGTTTACACGTGTCTGTATGAACCACCTAAAGCTTGGTGGTTACCATATGTACCACCAGTATTAACATGCCACAATCCTACGTTCTGCCCACACAGTGTATTTATGTGTTTTGTATGGATCTCAGAACAAACAGCGATTATTTCCCTATACAGCATTAACTGATCAGTTTTTATAACCAAGACAGAGTGTGTTTACTGCGCGGTACGGGCTGGCTCTTTAAATAATATTCAGCAAATTTCATGCTTCAGTTGTGCTCATGGGAATAATGAGTCCTCAAAACCAAGACAGACACACGGTCTGGCCCCCCCAGTTGGTGTCATACTTCGAATGGACTCATACTTCATTAAAAATGGTTAATAGATAATTCGAGAGCAAAACTTGTTTTAAAATTGTATTTAACGTAATAATTCTGCTGCGGACTGCATTTTCCTTTAAAAATAAACTTCATTCACTGTCAACATTTGTGCGGCACATTTGGCTCTGTCAGCAGTAGACTTCCGTCCGCAATAAACGAGCATCAAGGCTCTGTTATTCTTCCAAGACGAAACGTAAAACAAGTAGTATCTCTCCTTCCCTTAACTACTCCATCAAATCTGCTTGCAGTCAGGCACAGTGTTTTGCCTAACACCAACGAGCACGGTCAATGACTCCTTTGTCCAGTTCATTGAATTTCACCCACGAATCAACATCCTAAACCAATATTTTGTTTTGTACCTAATGGCAAATCCATCTCCGGTTTTGGGCACTAAAATTAACACCT
This sequence comes from Coptotermes formosanus, assembly GCA_013340265.1. NCBI lineage: Eukaryota > Metazoa > Arthropoda > Insecta > Blattodea > Rhinotermitidae > Coptotermes > Coptotermes formosanus. The sequence goes on from BLKM01004603.1 coordinate 666,238, forward strand.
CCAGTATTATGGCCCGATGTGCTAGTACACAGAATGGTACTTCGGATATCCACATTTTAAAACCTGTAATTGTGAAGTCCAGATTCTGGTGTTCCAGAAACAAATTTGGTAAAAATGAAACAAGAAAGATCACGGCGTGGAATATAATTACAGACCTGCCAAGGGGGCAAGACGATGATTAAAATTATGACCAGCTTCGAAGGCAGATAAGTCTGTAAACAGACTTCTATTTCAAAATTAATAGTTTCTCAGTTAGTCAAGAAATTCGCCGCTTTTACGGGACTAAATCGTTAATTACAGTTTTCGTAAAGGCCAGTCCCGAAACCGCATTCTGGGTCAGTAAAAGGTCAATAAACAAACCAACCCATATTACAAGTCGTATCAGATATTTGCTACCCATACTATAAATTCCACCGAAAACGTTACCTGCAGGTGTTTGTGTGCATTTCTGTACAGCACAACTAGTCTAGATGCCGATCCCAGTGGCCGCGCGGTCTAAGGCGTAGGTCTGCGGCCGAGCGCTTGCTGGCATCGTGGGTTCGAATCCCACCGGGGGAATTGATGTTTGTCTTGTACAGTGTTTGTGTTGTCAGGTAGAGGTCTCTGCGACGGGCCGATCCCTCGTCCAGAGGAGTCCTACCGACTGTGGTGTGTGCCTGAGTATGATCAAGTGACAAACAAAAGCCTCGACACCTACTGTGAGTAGGTAGAAGAGGTCAGGACTCGAAACGAAATGACACGAAATAATTAGTCTAGATGTACTTGTTCCGATCCTCAGCCCAGGCCGTGTACAGTATCCTAACTGAGGTTTCGTAACAAACTCAACCTCACAAAACTTAACGAAGCATGTTTTTGTTTCATATCATATACAAATTTTTTGATAAAAATAAAAAATACTCAATTTTAGCACCACACCAAAACACGATAAAGGCATAGCTGAAATGTCCCACGCCATTAAGACATATCGGGGAGTGCAGATACAGCCCCACGCATTCTTGATCACGGTACTCAATAGTGAGTTTTCAGCTTCACGACCCGACCGCTTTTACCCCCGACACCAATTGAATAGTATCTTGGATGGACCCCAGAGTCGATCTGGAAGCTGTGAAGACATAAATCACCTTATGAGAAATGAACAACGATCCTTCGGTCGTCCAGCCAGTAACCCAGTCACTACACTAACTGGGCTAACACGGTTCCTGTCCGGACATCTATACAGAATACACAATACATTCATTTGTAAGGTGTAAAGGTAGTTTTCCCTGTCCCCACCATTAATCCTTTAAAGCCGAAGTGTATCTGTTTTATATAAGGACTCAGTGCGTACCGCACTGTCAACACTCTCCACTTCGGTTATAAAAACCAGTCTCTTAATGTTTTATAAGACAAAAGTTGCTGTTTGTTCTGAGATCCGTACAAAACACAAAAACGCAATGTGGGCACCACGTAGAATTTTTTAATGTTAAACCTGGTGGTACGTAAAGTTACCGCTAGGCTTTAAAAGGTTAACCTCACACTAAAAGGCACAACAGCACAGACGTAATTCCAGCCACTGGTGCAGATCAGACAAAACATATAGGTACAAATTTTAAACATCCTACTGAACATGTCTGCGGGTATAAGTTTTCTTCCCTCACACGCAAGAAATCGGTCAGTTATAGTTTCCTAGTATTCAACGTCAAACCATTATTTGTAATCGTCTACTTCTTTTTTCGTGAATGCCGTTCCTTTCCGACTGCCATCTTGTTCCTCAGCCGATGTACTTTTTTTTTGTGTAGTACTAAGCAATGAACCTTAAATCTTCGACGGTCTCAGTGGCGCCACAACTGGAAGCACGGCTGCAACAGGAAATAGTGCGTGACAGGAACTATGTACCTTAAACCACAGACAAGAACCATTAAGTGGTTGATGGCAGAAGGTTGCGAACTCTGCATTTCACCACTACTCTTTGTGAGGTCTTTGTACAAAATAAAAGACAAAGATCCATCCATGGGCAGGGCATGAAGGGGCAGGGAGGAATACCTCCACTCATTCTTATTCTTGGCAATTGATGACAATCAGTGACCAGCTTCACGCTCTGGCCGATATAGTTCCTTTGACATAGCCCCCGTCAGCCACTGACTATGAGTAGAAAGAACTGTGAGTCCACAAGCCGGTCTAACCACTTTGAAGAAGGTAAAGACCCCTTAGTCCTGCCGAGAATCAGTCTCTAACTACCAGGTATTGTGTAAACTTCATAAGACAAGCGTGCGATGGTGAACATGAAGATAATTCATTTTTAAAGCAAAGCTCGGCTGCAAGAACTGACACCAGAAGACAGAGGGTTCGCCAGCTGAAATTCGAACAGCTACGGCCAGGCCATCTGCTGCTGTACCAACTTGTTCAGCAAGATGATTTTTTTGCCCCCATGGCGCAACAGCCCCTAGTGGGCCAACGCCCCCTCATTATCGAGGCTTCACTATAACACTCAGACACACCACACTCGGTAGAACTCCTCTGGACGAGTGATCAGCCCGAAGCAGAGACCTGACAACATACAACACTTACAAGAGAGAAGCATCCATGTCTCCGGTAGGATTCGAAGCCGCAATCCCAGCAAGAAAATGGCCGCAGACCCACGCCTTAGACCGCGCGGCCACTGGGATCGGCTCAGCAGGATAACTGCAGCCATGAAAACAATAATTAAGTGAAATGTATCACAATTTTAATCAGAATACCGGAAAGAATTACACCGACGTGGAGAGCTAGAGGTATACGTGAGAATTTTAAAGTGGATCTTAACAAGATAATCAATGTACGTATAACGTAACACAGAGGCGCGTTCGCGTAACCACTGTTGCCATGGAAAAGCAATCAGTATCACATATTCTGAGTTTGTGTCTGTAGCTTTCCCTTTCCGGCATGCACAGCGCATGCGCCGTATTATATTGTCATCTGTGGCCTGTCTGGCTCTAACATATTTTTCCACATTATCTCATAAACGGCATGATTTTTCGAAACAGCGTTATTGAACATAAAATGTGTGCTTTGATTTCTCTACAACTTTTGTCTAAAATATTTCTCATTATAAGAAGAACCCAGGATATCATAATGTACATAGGTTTCCACGTAAAGTATCGTTATTCTTATCAGATTTTAATGAAACTAGAATTTTCTCGACAGATTTTCGAGAAATACTGAAATATCAAATTTCATGAAAATCCGTCCGATGGTAACCGAACTGTTCCATGCGGACGAACAGACAGAGAGATATATATGACGAAACTAATAGTCGCGTCTCGCAATTTTTCAAAAGCGCCTAAAACAGAATGTGAGGGTGAGGAGTGGATTCAAGTGGCTCAGAATGAGGAAGGGTATTGAGCTGTTATCACCATGGCCACTGAATCATTCGATTGCCGAAAAGGTCGGGAACTTCTTGACCGGATTAGCGACTAACAGACGAAATCTGTTCCATGCACTTAACTGCTATGATGAGAAGAAAAGTTGTGTCCTTGGAATAGCGCAAGTCATCAAAAATTCGTTTAGACTAGCAACTACCCAAGTGTCTACAGACCATTTTCCCCTGTGATGAATGACAATCGAACAATACGAAAGTAAACTTAATGTAGTCCATGTATGTGCACTGTATCATACAAAATAATAATAATCACCAACTAATGCACCACAATACAATCTTTATTCGTAAAAACCTCCTACATGTTTCGACCCTGTCGGGTCATCTTCAGGGAGAATAGCCTGTTACACTGTTGGATGCACTTATACAGTTAAGTGAGAATGTGCCTTTGCTTTCATCCTCCGTTGAGAGGTTTCTTGTACTGTCCACGGTCAGGCATGAAATATTCTTCCTGAAGATGACCCAGCAGGGTCGAAGCATGTAGGAGGCTTTTACGAATAAAGATTGTATGTATTGTGATGCATTAGTTGGTGATTATTATTATTTTAATATGAAAGTACATGTCTTCCCAATACTCTCCGACACTCGCAAGGGCACTGTTTTGTTTGGAAGGTCCGTATCCTAAGCCAGATAAATCCAATCCCACCTCATCTTTTAGATCCATTTTATTTCCCATCTATGGCTAGGTCTTGCAAGTGGTGCTTTTCCTTCGGGGTTTCCTCACTAAAATCCCATATGCATTTCTCTTCTCCCAACACACGCCACATGCTGAGGCACCCATATATAAATTTAAGTGCAGTGCATGGGAATGTGATAAATTCGCGAAATATATTTCTGAGTCTCTCAATTTATTTTATTCGCATGTTTAGAATAATTACAATGCTTTCGTCATAACACAGTTCCCAGGCGTCATCAGTGTGTCTCACCTCTGCAAGGCACAGTCACCGGAAATGACGGCGCCCGATTGTTTGAACATGTCGCTACAACAGCCCTCCTTCCCCCCCCCCCCCTCCCCAAGCCCACCAATGGTAGCTATTCGGTTTCGCGAAACTGAACCAATGGGGAAAAAATTCGATTGTTCGTAAAAGTGTCTTCCAAGGTCCAGTGACAGGGCCGGACAAAGTGCTAAGCTGCTAGGTTCCTAAACCGATACAAATACTGGACATTGTGCACCGTCCAGTTCTTCTTAAACACACACATCGTTTCGGAAGCTTGCTCTTCTTCTGTCATCAGGTGAAAGTATGCAACATGTTGTTTCACACCCATTACAACTAACTTCAACTCACACAGAGAATCGTAGCTCCCGAAACGTCACGTGTTTAGCCGAAACTTAAAAAGTGCAACATAACTCACGTGTCTTTAGTTACGCACTTTCTTCAGCAACCTTCAGAATTTCGCTTTCGAAACGTCAAAAATATCGCACGCAACGACACGGTGTCACCTCCCAGAAGACTTGTAGCTCCAGTACACTAAGAACTTAAATAACTAAGCAACGAATTACCCTAAACCAAACTGCCTCTGCGGCACACCCAGACTCCTGTCTGATATGTAAATGGGACCACTTCATTGAAGGCAAAGCGTTTTTGGTGTGAAAAAGGGCAATATCGTACTGCGTATAGGTTACGAATGTGTGGAGCTTTAATGCCACTGGACATATATGAACCCATGATGTAGTGCTAAAACCCAGAGTACACGCAGTGATGTCACAACAACAAAGTGTACCTTTCCGATATGCGGTGGATTCTCCGGGAAAATCCGTGCTTGTGTGTGTGTCTCAGTTTATCTGATTAAACTTCTTCACGCGATTCATCCCACTGTGTTAGTTCTAAAACAAACCAATTATTATACCCGTCAAACAAAACTTTTATTTCGTAAAAGAAGCAACAACTGCGTGTTTCGGCATGTGCTTTGTTTTACAAAACATAATCTGAGTTTTACGGACGTAGTGACTAGTTTACGATGGCATTTCGTCGGCTACTTAGCTTCCCAGGAACTGGATAATCACGGATGAAGAAATGACGAGGACGAATGCGCATGGCTACAGTCACATGTCCAGCAGTATCGCCTGGACATGCCCTGCAGAACCCTCCCTCCCCCCCTCCACGTCTTAGTCCTTTGTTTTACTGCCTTTAATTGCCAATAAAAGTAAGTAATCCTGTTAACTTTAATATTATCCATTTTAGTCACTTACGAATCTTAAATTTTGTGCACAGACATTCTTATTACCTTGCAGTGTTCACAAAAGGAAATGACACTACGACGCCATCAGAGGGAGTCATGCGCGCTCGTACGCCACCACTGTGACCTCCACTTCAAGGAACGCCACAAGCACCATCAGTCACTGTCGCCGACTTACAGTTCAAAAATCGAACCCGAGACCCTTCCAATATAAAGCAGTAGTAGCAACCATTCACGAGGCGACAAGAGAGTGGAGAAGACTACATAACGAGGAACTTAATGACCTGTACTCATCACATAATATTACTCGGGTACTCAAATCGAGAAGAATGAGATGGGCGGGGCATGTATCATGTATGGGGGAAAATAGAAATGCATACAGGATTTTGGTGGGGAGACCTGAGGGAAGGCAACCAGTTGGGAGACCCAGGCGTAGATGGGAGGATAATATTAAAATGGATCTTCAAGTGGAATAGGGGGCATGGACTGGATTGAGCTGGTTCAGGATAGCGACAGGTGGCGGGCTCTTGTGAATGCGGTAATGAACCTCGGGGTTCCATAAAATGGGGGGAATTTTCTTGACGAGCTAAGGACCTGTTAGCTTCTCAAGAAGGCTCTGCTCCATGGAGTTAGTTAATCAGTCAGTCAGTTAGTTAGTTAGTTAGTTAGCAAACACTCAACCACGACCCAACTTTTTCCTACCCACTGGACAGCGAATACCCTTCCCTCAAAAGTAAAGCGGCCGCAACGAGAAGCTGAACGCCCGTCCTTTGCCGCCATGATCTAGTGGGCACGTAGTTTCACCCGCACGTGGTTTCATGGTGTCGCTCTTATGAATATGAAGTTACTAAGATCTGAGGTTAGCAAGGAGGTATCAAGAGGAAACGTGACGGCCCGCAACCTGGTGGATGTGTACCAGAGCTCATACGAAACAATAGCACCTACGGACAGAAGGACACGGTATCGTCTCCCAGATGGCTTTACTTCGCCTTTACCTACGCCAAACATGCTTCCAAGACACCCCTAGACGCCGTTTCATTGTTCGCCGCCCTCGGCAGAACTCGGTCCTGGTCATCAAGGCTACCGCGTCACGAGTTGGCGGAACAAGGGCGTGGCCCTCTGGAGGAATGACAAGGCTACAACGATAACGGGAAATAATTATTCCTCAAGATGCAGTTACATTACACGTCTGTCATTACCAGTCACTAATGGCATTCCTTATGCGGTGTTCCCTTCACGTTGTTATCGGCAGCATTGTGGAGTGTGAGACGGGACACGGGCCGTGAATGCAGCCAGTTTGATTTATATACGTTCCTCTGATTGGCTATTCTGAAGGGAAATAACGTGGCTGTCTGGTATATCATTCCGTCCAACCTTAACGACAGGCACCAAATAGCATGTGCCGAATGCATTAGGTTCCACACTGTGAAAGCCAGCACCTAGAGAACTAACATCTCATGGCTGGCTGTTTGACCCTTTCAGACCCAGTGTTACATCATGTACCACCAGGTTTAACATTAAAAAATTCTACGTTCTGCCCACACAGTGTATTTTTATTTGTATAAACCAAGAGTATATTTACTGCGCGTTACGATCTGCATCTTTAAATACAATTCAGATTAAATTACGTTTTCCGTGAAGGTCCGGGTTCGGTCCCACTCCACGTGAGATTTGTGGCTGGGAAAGTGGCACTAGGACAGGTTTTTCTCCAAGTAGTTCGGTTTTCCCCTTATCAACATCATTCCACTAATGATCCCGTACACACCTTCATCTGCTTGTCGCTCTTACCGAAAGGAGACACGGGCAAAGCCTGGAAACCTTCCAAAAAACAATATTCTTTCAGAAATCAGGACGCACCGGATAGAAATGTACTTTCAGTTCTTTTTCGGTTTTCAAATGCTTAATGACTCTTCATCTTGCACAGAAAGTGTCTTCTAAAAGACGTTATTAAAGGAAAGATAGAAGAAAGGATAGAAGTGACGGGAAGACAGGAAAGAAGACGAAAGCAGCTACTGGATGATCTTAGGAAAGAGAGGATACTGGAAATTGGAAGATGAAGCACTGTATTGCACTCTGTGGAGAAGCAGCTGCAGAAGTGGCTACGGATCTGTCGTAAAACAGACTACAGAATGAATGAATAAATGAATGAATGACTCCATCAATCAATCAATCAGTCAATCAATGACACTTCCTAAGTACAGTGAGTTCTTTGAGGAAAGACTTAGGTCTGGACGATAGTTTTGTAGTGTATTTAAAGGCTCTGTCAGCAGCACAGCACAGACAGAGCAAATGCAAAGATGATGAATGAACAACGAATTGCAAAGTACGTGGAAGGAAGAGGCTGTGGGATAATTTCAGAAATTATCACGGAAGAATTTTCGAGATGCTGAAAGAAGTTACAAAAAAATTGATCAGTACATCTGACCTCCAGGAAGATGTCTGAAGCCAGGACCTGTCGAATACGAAGCCAGTGTTCGTAATAACAGCGCTAAGCACCAGGTTACGGTTCTTCAATTCACACAACAAGAAGAGAGCATATTTACAGTCTGAAGGTTCACACAAACCCAACAATAGAAACAAAACCTACAGAAGTTCATCATCACTTTCCCACAGACACTCGAAAAGGAACAAATGACTGTCTTATTCCACCTGTAAACCCCTTTTAACACAATCGGGGCACAGGTACCGTGGGAAGGCACCTTTTCCAATAGACACTAGCTAAAGTCATCGAATAGAAAACGTGCTAACACAAGAACTATTGACGTCTGTGTTGCCAGCAGCCGAAAACGGACATTCGGCTTTGTTGCGTGTATTAAAGAGTGACAAACTTCTGTAATTACGAACAGAATACACAGTCTCTTGAGTGGCATTGTTAGCCAGAAAAAGGGGAAAGAGAACTTCCAGCGCTTTCAATGCGTTGTTTGCGACAAGAGAGAAACCGAAAAATTCCCCTTTCTTTCCTACTCCTGTTCTGTAATGCAGAACCAGGCACCGCTGTCTTGCATCCTCACATCCTCACACAGTAACATGCATCCGTAATCCTCTATTCGCTTTCGGGTTTCTGCTTTAAATTTTAGAAACATCGCCATTGTTAAAGAAAATAAATCAACCAAAACTAAAACAATAATGATTAATCTTAAAAATAAATTCCCCAACTTGCATAAAACGCAAATGTTCATTGCTGTTTTCACAAAAGGTTCCTGTTTTGAACGCGTGGAAACTGTTCACAGCTTCACACCGCAGTTCTTTAAGGCCCTTTTAAGGTCACCTTGACACACTCCTTTATTCGTCAAATTTGAGACTTGTGTAGGATTTCGTAACATTTTACACTTTTAAAGTGAGGGGTTTTTAACCCCCGGCCCAATTTCCAAACAGGAGCACCACTCCTTTTCGGCTGTAAGCAACTCGTTCAAATATTTGGCTATTAACCTCATTAAATAGTCACTTTCTTCTCCACTCGCAACTTCAGGACTTCACTTAATTATTGTAAATTAATTACCTCTCACACCCCTACCTCAGTGTAATTGGAAATTTTCATTGAATCAATTCTGACTCTCTTTTCAATTCTAAAGAATGGAAGAAATGGCTTTAGAGAGCAGCCTGCTGTCTGTATCGTATGTGTGTCCCCATTTCAACTTTTGAATTGCTTCATCGAATTTTCTAAAACTCGGTATGAACACTATGCCATACGAGATCATCCCGTCTTTAATGTCCTACAGAGAGTGACAACATGGCGGAAGCGCGAACATATGAAGCAAAAATGACAGCACTTTGCGACACTAAAAGCATGCAGGGTAACATGGTGGGATAACGTGCAACTTTTGTTAAAAGACATATTTTTGTAGGATTTAAAACACAGATGGTGGAAGTGCGAAATTTTTCTTGAACTTTCAGTCTGACGACGATTACAAATGAGTAATTGGAAATTTTGTGTACAGATGAATCACACACACATTCTTACACGTCACCAGTAAATAGCAGTAACGACAAGAAATTTTGAGGTTATGTTCGAAAACCTAACGTATATATTAGGCGTATGTAAGTGATAAAGACAATAATAATAATAATAATAATAATAATAATAATACCAACACATAAATAGGACTAGATGTGTATATACTAGGCATAAGTTCTACTTTGAACTCCTTGTTGTCTGCTTAGGGTAATGACTTCTTAAACTCCAGGTCTCGAATTAGCTCAGTACCTTCCCTCTTTTACGTGTTTCGGTTATTCTTGGCGGGGATCGTTCATATTACATTCTTAAGGGTTTTGGTACTGCGCAGTGTTGTAGGGTGACAGCGACATTTCGAAGGGACATGCTGCCACCATCTTCAGTACTGAAGGAACTGGAAGAAAGTTGACGCTGCAATGATAAGAGTGAGACCTTAATGATTATATATATACCTTGCAAGACGCCTGTACAATAATACCACAGCCTCCTGTTAACCACTTCAGCGTCAACTTGAAACCAGCTCCTCAAACCCTGAAGAAAGAGGCAGAATGTTCATACGAGCCACCGGTATCTACCTAAAACATTACAAGACATCAAAACCAAGAGGAATACAGTCCGAATTTCTTATTTCTGCGTTGCGGTGTAGAGACCAGGCTAGGGGCTCAAGAACCGAGGAATCGTGGTTCGACTCCCGGCAGGGACAAAAGATTGAGCCATATTCCAAAACAATCAGACCGGCTCTGAAGATCGCCCAGGATTCTATTCGATGCGTACCGGGAAATCTTCCCTCCGGGGGTAAAGCGGTCGTGGCGTGAAGTTGAAATCTACCCTCTAGTAGGTTTACAATGCTAAGAATGAGAGGGACTATACTTCCACTTCCCCCCACGTCTTCGTGCCGAGCGCTGGTACAACTTCAGCTTTTTTACCTTTAACAGTCAAATGTTAGTTTCTTCATTACGTAACACTTCGCGGTTAAACTACTAACCAGTCTGTACTTGGAACAGAGCAAAACAAGTGTTGGCTGTAGTACTTAGTAAAAACGTTCACTAAGGCCGTTGTTAGCTGTGCCAAAGAAGAGAAAGTAAGCCGAGGTGTGAGCAAGTACTGCAGTGGGCAGAAATATTAAGGCCAGCGTTCCACAGGTTTGCACTAGAAACTGCATGTTGTGCCAACTGTGGACGTTTGCGGTTAACAAACAGCTCTGGTATGAATAACAACACTAGGAAGGTAGGATACCAGGGCCTACAGCGTGCAGTTTAGAGACGGATCATAAATAACAATGCCACAAACATCCGTTCTCCAAAAATTACTCATATGGGAAATAAATGAAGTTTAGTTTTTATGACAAACATAAAAACAGGTCGATCCCAGTGGCCGCGCGGTCTAAGGCGTAGGTCTGCGGCCGAGGGCTTGCTGGGATTGTGGGTTCTAACCCCACCGGGGGCATGGATGTTTGTCTTGTACAGTGTTTGTGTTGTCAGGTAGAGGTCTCTGCGACGGGCCGATCCCTCGTCCAGAGGAGTCCTACCGACTGTGGTGTGTGTCTGAGTGTGATCAAGTGAAAATACACAACCTCGACACCTGCTGTGAACAGGTAGCAGAGGGAAGGACTGCGAAACGAAACACAAAAGCAGTTTTCAATTGTCATTATACTTGTTCCTTTTTACTGCCATTCCGTGCAATAATTGATTTAGAGTATTTAACCAAACAAACTGCACGATCAACAACAAGAAATCATGTGTCACTTACGTCCCTCCTAGATGCTGCACCCCCTACACGGTCATCATCAGGGAGGTATATACAAAGGCATACAAACACGGCAAGTCCTGTCAAAGATGTCCGTGTCCAGTTAAATAAGATACTGACAATTAAAATTGGTACATATATTTAAAATATAAACCACTTAACAAGTATTCTACAGTTCTAAATTTTATATTTTATCTTCCGTTAAAATTGTAAAATATCTGATAAGAGATATATATTTTAAATATTTTAACAAGTTTGAATGTTATTGTTTATTTAGCTATACACGCACACCTTTGATAAAATTTGCTGTCCTCGTATGCCTTTCTATATGCCTCCCCGATGATGACCTTCTACAGGTCGAATCATCTAGGAAGGACATAAGTGACAGAAGATTATTTATTGTTGATTGAGCAATTTGTTGGATTAAGTACTGTGTAAAGAACGTTGTTCAGTTTGAAATTATTCACACACAACACAATAAGACAAAAATGTACTTACACCACATTTAGACAAGACTGACAATGTACTATAACGTAACAATGTGGCGTAATGTTCATACCCCTCGGCTATCCTAACAGCCTGACAACATTTCTTCTGCAAATAGCGCTTTTATGGTGATTTAACGTCGTCGGCAACACTAAACTATAGTCAGGTCTTCGTGTAAAGTGCCCGATATTTTTGTCCGACTGTACACAAATTCCTCCGTTTATCGACAGATTTTAATAAGTCTCCAATACCAAACTTCACGAAAATCCGTCCAGTGGAAAACCAAGCTGACACATGCGGACGGACAGACAAAACGAAAGTAACAGGCGCCCCTCGCGAGTAAGCAAACGCGCCTAAAAATTTCTTACCTCCAATAAAGCGAACCGCTTGTGACATGAGACGTGTGGTGAGCACAATGCACAACAACCCTTCACGGAAGTGAAGCTATAAATACAGGCCTACACACTGCAACGACCTCCAATCCTGAGGTCATCTGCAGGCTCAAGTCTTGCAAATCATTCAGGTCCAATGCTTCAGTGCTTCAATGACAGGGCCAAACAGAGGGGCAGGATGAGCCTCCATGTTGTACTAACATTTAAAACACTGATGCCTCTAAAAGCGTGCCCTCCTCGACAGCGACGATGAAGGCAGCAAGTTCCGCCGAAACGTATCTACTAATGTACACGGCATCACATCCCAAAATACAGCAATCTCACTTACCTCCATGAGAACTTCAAATGTTACAGAATATGGTTCACGTCTGCAAAGCAACGAAACGTATTTAACCTACACATTTCTGTTTGTCTCCCGTTACAGAAGAAAATATAAGCTACGTATTTGATTAATAATTGATTTTGGCAATTAAGGTAAGTTTTATTTTAAAAAATAATAAATGTTAATATGATTTAATGCATAAAGTATAAAGTTAATTAAATGTTTAGCCTCTATATACAGAGTGTTCCTTTTATCGTGTCCGTGCCCACTCCAACTTTATTGCAATTAAAGCCTCTAGCCACCAGGACATCCCCTGGGAGCTGTCATGGTCAATTAACTAAAAACTAACTCCATGGAACAGAGGCCTTCTTGAGAAGCTAACAGTTTCTCAGCTATTCAAGAAACTCCCCGCATTTTATGGAACCCGAAGGTTCATTACCGCATTCACAAGAGCCCGCCACCTGTCCTTATCCTGAGCCAGCTCAATCCAGTTCATACCCACCCACCCCACTTCCCGAAGATCCATTTTAATATTATCCTCCCATCTACGCCTGTGTCTCCCAAGTGGTCGCCTTCCCTCAGGTCTCCCCACCAAAATCCTGCATGCATTTCCCTTCTCTCCCATACGTGCTACATGACCCGCCCATCTCATTCTTCTCGATTTGATTACCCGAATAATATTTGGCGATGAGTATAGGTTGTTGCCACGGTCAGTGACACAATAAAAGGGAAAGCCTAAACGATAAGTGTACCGTCCATAAGGTAAACAAAAAGGGAGGAAATGACCGTATTTTAGAGACGAATGTGATACGAAGTTAAATTGATAGAATTACACACGGGATGCTCAAATAAATACCAACTTTGCGGATAAAAGATTACCATCGGAGCCAGGACAACCCCGTCTGGCTCGTAACCAGCAGGACAGATGACCAAAGGATCGACTTCGATTCCTGGAAGGCTCAGTCCGTAGCGTGCGACCAGGCGTTTGATTCAAACAGACTGCTAACGAACGGGTACCGTAAGGGATGGTTCTTTACGGGAGTTAAGGCGGCCGGAAAGTGAAGCTGTCAAGGTTAAAATGCGTGGACTTACACTTCGTCACGTGTTCATGGCGCAGTACATATGGGACAATTGTATCTTTTGCCTTTGCGAGGTCCGCATGAATAGTACACGAGCATCAACAGCAACCAGGTGTGCAAAAAAGACAAGAACCTAAGTTAGGAAACGTTATGTATAGCTTCCAAATTGAAAGGAACTCCTCCACTCTAGTTAATTAAGTTAACAGCTAAGATTTACACCATGTCCTTTTAGCGATCGCTGTTCCAGTAGCGAACAGGTGTTCGCCTGCAGAGCATGAACTGCACTAACGGCCTGAGGAACACAAGGATGAACACTGAATTGTTTGTTCTGACATACGTTAAGAAAAATCAGCACTTGACATCTACTGCTGTTCTGGCTAGGAAAGGCGGAAGCCGCCGCCTGCTGGTAACATTGCCACCTGCCAAGTGTGCAGGAAAATACAGTATCCGGTATCTGCAGGCACACAGTAATTGGTAGTAAACACTTGTAACAGAAACTCGTATCCCTCCGTTCTTTACGCGGAAAATAACATTTAAAAGCAATTAACCCTTTAAAGACGAAGCGTATCTGTTTTATATAAGGACTCAGTGCGTACCGCGCAGTAAACACTCTCTACTTCTGTTATAAAAACCAATCTGTTAATGTTTTATAAGGCAAAAGTTGCTGTTTGTTCTGAGATCCGTACAAAACACATAAACGCAATGTGGGCACCACGCAGAATTTTTTTAATGTTAAACCTGGTCGTATGCAAAGTTACCACTAGGCTTTAAAAGGTTAACACGTTTGGCTCATCATATGAATAATATTTAGACTGTCTTCTGAGCTGTAACTTCACGTCCCAGACTATACGGTTCCAGAACCCAGAAGATCACACTCACAGCTGAACCTCACACCTCGACACACAAACCTTACCCTGCAAACACGGATGTCCCGTGTCTTGTCCTCTGGACCACAACAGGACCACTGTTCTTACCCAGAAACAAACACTGTAAAAACATTCAAGTCCCCAGTTACAAGTAGTTTCACTACGATCTGATTGACAGATGTAAAGCAACAGGTGAAGTTCACCCTAGGACAGGCCACGAAGCCCCAGAGCGGGGTAGAATTATAGATCTACTCTTTCTTTAACCTCGGCGCCAGACGAGGGTGGATGGCCAACGCCAAGCCGCGGCGGCTTCGGGAAGGACACGCGCTTCCCACTGTATAGGAGATGGTTGGTCCCAGGGCCTGTCTGGACAGGTGGGGAAAATCTCGCTGCCACCAGTATTCGATACCCGGATCGTCCAGCCCGTATACCGACTGCCTTATCCTGGCCCCCTCTGATTGACAGAGACGTTGTGTAAGTCTTCGCCAGGTAGAAGTACGTAAAGCTAGCGACATGCTGGACTTCCCAGCGTTGAGCAATGCGTGGGATGACAGCGGCGACGACTGCAAGAGGATAAGCAGCACGCCCGGAGATTCCTGATGCGTACTGTCACGGCTTTACATACGTATAGGACACGTCAAGCCTGAGGTAAAGAAAGCTTCTAAGAAAATTTTCACTTCACTTACCAAGAATTTGCTAGACTGACATCACGCCAAGTGGAATTCAACTCGAAGCCCGGTTTCCGCTATAATGTATGTTAGTGCCGAGTAGTTAGGCTTGTGTTGAGATGTCCGCTTCGAAACCCGGTCAGAACATCGACTATCCTGTTTGCGCTTTCTTGTCGTTTTCCTCAGTCCCCCCAGGCAAATTTCAGGGTAGTATCTAGATTATGCAACAACAAAAGCTTCTAGTCGCTTCATATATTCTATAAAATATGTCGCATGTCAAGGAAAACGTAAAGTTTTCTTTTTGCGTTTAATTAGGCGCTACGCCATGAAGATGTGAGAGTGGAGGTATAGTTCCATGCATTCTTAACCTCGGGAATAGAGGGAAGTCAGTGGTGAGCTCCACACCCCAGCCGTCAGTAGTGTTTGGATAGCAGGCTGGGTGGGCCCCAGTGTCGGTCTGGTTGATGGGGAGAAAATACATGTCTTGGGCTTACACCAAATCGAACCCGATTCCCTGGTCTTCCAGGCCCGTAAAACAGACTTCACATGCACTGAGCTAACCCGGCTTCACCACATCACAGAAGAATTCCATAAATTGAAACTTAGTTCAACGCTTTAAAGACGAAGCGTATCTGTTTTATATAAGGACTCAGTGCGTACCGCTCTGTAAACACTCTCCACTTCGGTTATAAAAGCCAGTCTCTTAATATTTTATAAGGCAAAAGTTGCTGTTTGTTCTGAGATCCGTACAAAACACATAAACGCAATGTGGGCACCACGTAGAATTTTTTAATGTTAAACCTGGTGGTATGTAAAGTTACCGCTAGGCTTTAAAAGGTTAAAAAACAATAGCGACGCCATTTGTGTTTCCTACAAACGTTACGTAGGCCAGACAGAAATCGTGGCCGTTGCAGTTATGACATCTTAATGTAATATTCATCTGCTGCTAAGAGACGGAAGATACCGCCCGCACGGAGCGCCAACACGTCATCCAACGGCTACGTCATTTCCTGTCAGCATCTGACAAGACCCTCGTCAAAGATTCGCTCATGGAATCTTCACAGTCGTAACTCGCCACGGTCTTTGCAATATTCTTATATCCTTTTCTCAACGGTAAAAGGCTAACGGTAAGTACGTCAAGGAGCAGATAGATGTCATATCAGTAGACGTAGGACTGTTCTGGACAGTTCACATTCATTCGTGACTTCCACATTAACTCTAAAGCAGGGGTGTGCAAAACTCGACATACGTATGGTCTTAACAGTAGGTCACTTTACACATTTCCGTTCTTACTTTTAATAACACACAGAAATCTGTGTAATCCCTGAAGTATTAGAGACAAATAAAATAAAGCTGGAACTAACTAACCAACGAACTAACTCCATGGAGCAGAGGCTTTCTTGAGAAGCTAACAGTTTCTCAGCTAGTCAAGAAATTCCCCGCATTTTATGGAACCCGGAGGTTCATTATTGCATTCACAAGAGACCGCCACCTGCCCCTATCCGGAGGCAGCTCAAAGCTGGAAAGGTAACAAAATTCGGTGAGTACAAATTAGTGTACCCAATGTCCTGCAGGGCTCTGTTACATAATTTTCCCCGATCTAAACCTATCTGCGACACATAACACTTCGTACGTGGCGACCCGCAAGCACGATACGGTCGGCCCGCGTTTATAACTGAACTATGTGGCAAAACAGTAAGATAGCAGTCCAATCTTGACGGCCATGTCCTTCCTGTAGCGAAAATAGCAGATTTAAATCCCTTTCAATGAATTTACGAACGAATGTCGAACTTGAAAAATTATGCAAGGACGCCAATATTGGTACGTTTCAATTCATACATAAAAGTCACTCACAGCCAACTCTGTTCGCATCTCTTTATTTGGAGATGTAAACAGAGTTGGCTGTGAGTGACTTTTTTGTATGAACTGAAACATACGCCAACGGGGATGTTGAACATTAAAAAAATTGGCACGTTTATTAAACTACAAGGTCTTAGACGGAAGGGACGTCTACGGCGGATGCATGATGCAAGAAAGGCCAAGAAAATATACCAAGCCAGCTTACACGATAAACGGCCCAAGAGGACACCCAAAACTAGATGGAAAGATGATGCAGAGAATGACATAAGAAAGATGGGAATTGTTAATTGGAAACAAGTAGCACAGGATAGCGTTGGATGGAGGAGAGCAACTGGGGACGCGTTTAACGTTCTCGGATAGTGCAGCCACAGAAGACGAACAGAACCCTTTCAATGAACGCGCACACACATAATGAAAAACACACCTCTCTACCTGAATACAAGTAATGCTTTCCAGTCCTGTGGCGCAACAGCCCAACTCTGCCGTAGGCCACCTCACTGTAGCGGTTTCTAGATCACACATAATTAGACACGCACACAGCCCGTAAGACTCCTCTGGATGAGTGATCAGCCCGGCCCCGAGACTTCTACCTGACAACACACAACGCTCATAAGAGACAGACATCCATGCTCGCGGCGGGATTCGAACCCACAATCCCAGCAAGCGAGCGGCCGCAGACCCACGCCTTAGACCGAGCGGCCACCGGGATCGGGTACAAACAAAGCCGGTCTGTAGAATACAGCACTTTATAGACTCAGTCTGGCGTCTTCGAAAACGAGAATTAGGTCTCTAAATAAATACAAATAGACAAAAATTAGTAATATAGGTTTCATGTAACGAGGGCTTGCTACAAATACTAAAACCCCCTGGAAGACCACTAAGGTCAGGTACGAGACCTTGTAGTGGTGTGATTCTCCACCCAAACAATCCTACTTGTAGTCTGGATTTACAAAATATGTACAGTACTGTAAAGTCAATGCACAAGAAGGCGAATAACAGGAAGAAGTCCAAATAATCCAAGAAGATTCTTCTTCAACTGTTTGGCTCTGAAAATGGAGGCATCGAAAACCTCCGAAACGTCGATTACTTTTGACCAGTCGTCATGGACTAACACCCGATCAGACTTAATCCTCACACTGCCTCTCGGTTACAACGACCGGCAGTTGAATCCTGTTTAGGGACACGATCGATGTAACAGTGAGAGTTACATGCAGCACGTAAGGAGGCCTACACTGTGTGGACAAAACGCCGAGTGCTTAGGTCTAAAGCACTAACAACTGTACCTTAACATTTTAAAGCCTAGCGGTAACTTTACATACGACCAGGTTTAACATTAAAAAATTCTACGTCGTGCCCACATTGCGTTTATGTGTTTTGTACGGATCTCAGAACAAACAGCAACTTTTGCCTTATAAAACATTAAGGGACTGGTTTTTATAACCGAAGTGGAGAGTGTTTACAGCGCGGTACGCACTGAGTCCTTATATAAAACAGATACACTTCGTCTTTAAAGGGTCAAACTGCACAGGAATCAACATGCTTGGTACGACAAGATTCACACGTCTGAAAATTCCTGTTGCACTTCGCGAGGAAAGTGATATTTTAATCATTTTGTTCCGAAGAGACCTTGCCTAATATGAACACTAGCTGTGGCAGACATGCTTTCTAACGTACATCAAGCGAAGTTACTTGGACTGACTTGCCTATTATCTAACGTAAACCGGAAGCAGGTGAGATTGCTGATTTCATTCACAGACAGAACTACTTGCTGAGTCAAGTGTGAAGTGCAGGGAATAATTAAAGGCGAAGAATGGACTTAATTAAGTCATCGTTTGTAATGGACTTCGAGTTTTAAGGCCGAAATAGAAATCCCTTTTACACGCACTGATCTAATACCCTCTATTCTTAATTAATTAAATAAATATATCCGTCGTGTGTGTAACGTATGATTACAGAAAGTAACGCTGGCTTTAATACATGAAGCCTGGAAGCATATGTGCAATGACATACACATATAATCACATTATTACAATTATCGACGCGTTATAATGTACTATTATTTATCTTGCTTAAAAATTCGCCTCTTCATTTTGGACACCCTATATCTTTCGTGTTCACGCTCGGAACCTTACAAAATTTCTGCATTCACTGTCGGCTGTCCATACAAACATTATCCTTCTGACAGATACAAATCAGAAGCAAATTTTCTTTGGACAGGCGTTGATATATTCACAGAACAAGTCATTTGCCCTTAACCAGATTTTACATTCGTACTTTCGGTTTCATTATTTATTACACTTTCTTACCTGATCTTATTGCAATGTTTTTGTCTTTTGTTTTGTTCTCTTCGCTTGTTTTTGTTTTCCCGGATGTTATTTTTGTAATTAGTGCTAATTCTGAAACTGGCCACTGCACTGTTGAAACAACACGTAAATAAACAAATAATTTATTATTATTATATTATTATTATTATTATTATTATTATTTGACAGTACCATTTCTACTACACAGTCGTCAGATTCAGGTTCGAATATTGTCCAGCACGTTGGTAAATCACACTGAGGTTATCGTTACATTTCCTCAGTATCTCCGCTCAAAATCCGGGCTAACGTATTAAATTCAGCTATGAATATTTCCTTCCACCCAATCTTCAATCCGTTGTTATCTGACCCAGCTGGGATAGCTCAGTCAGTATAGTGACTAGGCTACGGGCTGGATGAGCTGGGGTTCAAACAAACAGGGTTACGGGATTTTTCTTCTCCAAAAGTCCAGATGGGCTGTGGGGCCCACCGAGTCTTCTACTCAGTAGGTACTGAGGTTGTTCCGTGGGGGTAAAGGGGTCGGGGTGTGCAGTTCATTACTCACCTGCATCCTGCACCGAGGTTAACAATCACTAGAGAAGAACACCTACTTTACCTACAGGCTTTTATAGAGTAGGTTGCAAACACATCTACTGCCTGACAACCTTAGTCCCCAACACTGACCCATTTAACATAAGCTGCTCAAAGATTAGATATATAAACCAAGAAACATAAATGAAAAATCCCCTCTTATTTAAAAATTAGAACATGAATGAACATGATTTCTGGGGCATACTATATCCATGCTCGAAACACTGAAATGCACACCATTAACCTTTCAAAGCCTAGCGGTAACTTCACATACCACCAGGTTTAACATTAAAAAATTCTACATGGTGCCCACGTTGCGTTTATGTGTTTTGTACGGATCTCAGAACAAACAGCAACTTTTGCCTTATAAAACATTAAGAGACTGGTTTTTATAACCGAAGTGGAGAGTGTTTACAGCGCGGTACGCCCTGAGTCCTTATATAAAACAGATACGCTTCGTCTTTAAATGGTTAAACACGAAAGTTACAAATAACTCATTCACAGAAATAAAAGCAGCGAGTTTGCCGAAAGTCTATGAGAGTCACAACTTTCAATGAAGACCCTCTAAACCATAAAACTACCTGTTATAAAATGCCACATTCCTGACAATAAGTATCAGTACACCTGTTAGCAACGGGTGTACTGAAGAACTGCGGCAATGCAAGTGACAGTGCCCTTTATTTTATTACAGGCGTCATGCTTAACAATGTTCACAGCTCCCAGCACTTGTTGCATTATTTCATGGTGGTCTCGTAACTGTCCAAGTCCTGGATCGCTCAGAGCTAGCGCTTGCAGTTATTTTATGGCTGCCCAGTTGGTCTACAAGATTCCAGCATTTTTTTGCCCGAAATAATCTCGTTTGGTAAGTAATCAGTTTACTTTTACTCAGATTTTATACTGATGTCGTAGAATACTTTGTGTCTAACAGGGAAATAAATGGCACAAGCAACTCCGTGGGACAGACTAGTTGTTGATAAGTTTACAGTTGCTCAGCTAGTAAATCATTACCCTACACTTTACGAAACCCCAATATTCGTTGCCTTATTCACAACAGACTGTCACTGGTTCGTACTCTGAACCAATTGAAACAAATCCACCTTCTCCAACAGTGTTTTTAAGATCCAGTTTAATATTATCCTGCCATTAAGGTCAGTTGTAAATAAATCAGTTAGAACACAGACCAGCAAATGGTTTTTATGAACACAAAGCTGGTACTTCGGGTTCCATAACACGCGGAAAATTTCTTTACTACCTGAACTATAATTAGCCTGTCATAAAGAGTTTTCTATTTTCCATATCAATGCACATATAATTAAAGGCCATTATTTTATCTGACAACCATCGTTTGTGACTAACCGCCGCCATTCCGCCGCACTTGTGGATGGTCGACAGAGTAAGCCACGTTAATACGGCAAACGAGGCGGTAGGTGGTGGCAACCGACATTTGTCAGATAAAATAATGACCCTACACAACAATTAATATCACAACCAACTATAGCTTTTATTGCACGTCCTTTCCGTACAAGGCCTGACAGACGCGTTTCAAGTTTATTAAGGCCATCTTAAATTTCTTCTTCTCCTACCTACGTCAGTTCCAAAGCTAATGCTCGTATGGTAAGTACATATGTATGTAAATATTAACTGTAAAAACACGTGCGCATAAGACCGTACAAAACTCCTGAAAATACATAAAATCTCGCAGATTTTATGATTCAAGGTTATTTCCATACCTAATGTTTATACAGGGCTACATATTTAACATTCCCACACAAGCATTTCCATTGGAATTTATGTAAACAGGTAGAGTAGACACTGATCGTGGTCTTACAAGGTCGAAACGCATTTGACAACCGGTGTATAACAAGTGTGTGCAATAAACACTATAGTTGATATCGCCTCTGTTTTGTAAAAATGGATTAACTGCCATTTTAAGCTAAATTGAGTTATTTGTAGCAAATCGTTCAACTGATGGTCTTCCGTGATAGGTAAAAACATGACAACTGCATCTTCTAGAATGACCAAGATAGAGAAGGGATATCCTACCTCTCAAAGCGTTTTTCATATGTAAAACGCAGCCACCTTCTTGCTTCTCCTGTAAAATTGATATCTGGTGGGCTGTCCCCTTTTTACGTAGTAGGGGCGATATAATACTGATTTTCTTCGACGACTGTCCTCCATGCAACAGGTTATCTACTGTACCAGGTTGAAGAAATGAAAGCATATAAAATAGCCAGCGGTTGGCACCAACAACATAACATTAACCCTTTAAAGACGAAGCATATCTGTTTTATATAAGGACTCAGTGCGTACCGCGCTGTAAACACTCTACACTTCGGTTATAAAAACCAGTCTCTTAATGTTTTATAAGGCAAAAGTTTCTGTTTGTTCTGAGATCCGTACAAAACACATAAACGCAATGTGGGCACCACGTAGAATTTTTTAATGTTAAACCTGATGGTACGTAAAGTTACCGCTAGGCTTTAAAAAGTTGACTCAGAAAGACGGTTGGGGCCCGGCATTTCCCAAGCACACCACACACATCGACTTTGTTATAAGCGGAACAAAGGGACGGAATGTGGACAAAATGCTAACCTGATCCGTCTGATTTCAAACCCGAGACCTTCAATATGGAAGGCCAGAGACTGGACCGGATCCGAATGACCAGCGTTTTTAATGTTTGTTCTTTCATACGGAAAAGAAAGCTTGACAGGATGACTATGGTCACGGCGAATGACGTAACGCTAAGTGGCAGACAGTGTAAGAAGGGGCTGCATCGCCCATACAAAGAGAAAATGTGATGATTATAGTCATCACAAAGCGGTACATAACAAGCGTCAGCAGTACATAACGACGCTCCCGTTCTGAGCTGAGAGCATGAAGACGAGAGACATGCCGGCAGAATCACTGACGTAACTAGAAAACCGGGGCACTGGATTTCGATGCCAGGCAGAAGCATGACAATTTGCTCTTTTCCGGTGTCGCAAATATGCACCGGAGCCCGCCCAGGCCCTACGCTACGGATACTACGATTGTTTCCTTAGAGGATAAAGCTGCCGGGGCGTGAGGCTGCTCACCTCCATCTGGTGTCGACAGGACACCAGCTCCCCCGAGCAACTAAATTTTGTACGGTGGTGCCTAACATTTGTGGGCCCTCAGTATCGAACTTGCTTCATTTCACCCTTCTGGCGCCTAGAATTTTGAGGTGGCCCTTAAATTTCTGGAAAATCTCTGCATTCGTAATCAATTTCAGTTTTATTCCTTACTTAAAAAGTTTTAGCTACTGTACTACGTACTGAAATACTGACAGGGAAAGCAACAACAGCCCGGACGAAGAACGGGTATTCCTGCTCGTTGACGTAATCGATATTAATATCTCGCAAAATCCATAATTTATATACGAGCAACCATTTGTATTGTTTCTATAACGCTCATAAAATAAGCACTAGATTAACCTACTAAATCACAGTCGATATAATACACAGCCGAACTCGGTTATAACGTCACGAAAGAAGCTGAATATTTTGTGTAGTTATAAACGAGCGTCGTTATAACAGAGGTGTATAATGTTATGGATAATAGTGAGGAATTAATTGGTACTACAGAATATCTGACGCTATAGGCGAGGTGTCGTATAAACCGATGTCGTTATAACCGGGTTCGACTTATTTTCTTCCTGTTATAAAAAATGTTACTATGGGCTGGAAACACAGTTCTGAAGATCATGCTGTAATATCACGACATAAATATGGAAAAACTCATTCGATTTCTAATATCGATAGTATCACGTCATGTATATAGCCCTTAAAATATATAATTATGTCATAGCACAACATTCACTTTAAACCTGTAAGCTTAAAATAATGGTCAGCTAATAGTACACTTAACATAAGTGGTAAAAAAATACGATAAAATCTGACACAAAAGTTTAACGTCCGACAAAGGTTACAGTATTTGAACTCACGACAACATAGAACAGTAATGGCAGCTGCTGAACATAGCTAGATGGCGCTCTCTGCATATTACCCTAATCGGCTTCAATCTTTTTAAGAACCTGTTCAGCAACTTTTATCTTGCATGTAAACCTACTCACAAAACTGTGAACCATCTCCCAACACTTCACATGGACGTTTCATACCTACCAAACAGTAATAAAAGTGTTCAAAGTACGTAGTTAGACTTAAGACAGAAGCGGCCTCTGCATCTTCCTGCCTGAATGGAAAGTTCAAAGTGCCTTCCCTTTCACTAGATGTTTATCTAGGTCTCATGAAGACACACGGACAGTCTGGTCCAATAAACACACGTACCGTCAAGGAACAAATGAGTTCCTACTTCCTTATTTCTATCGAGTCACTAAAAGTCACGTTATTTAACGACTCTCTTTCAACTGCACAGATACGATAGAATGTGACGTCTAATGCCATGGGAAGATAACTTCCAACGATGGACACAAAGGTACTTGGATGGTAATAGTCGTAGCCTATTTCGAAGAAATATACTGGCGGTCGCGTAGAGGGTCCGAAGAAAACCACGGAATTTTCAATCATTATAGTCGACAGTACGGCAGGGATTCGAACCGCTTACTTTCGGAATACAGCCCGTTTGTTTCAAAACACTTGGTTACTATCGAGTACAAAATGAAGAATGAACAGAAAGCTGTACAAAAACCACTCTATACTCTACAAAACACACATAAAGGTGAACATTCGTCCCGGATTTTCAGGGACAGTCCCGAAATAATACGAATGCCCCGGACTAATTTTGCCCCCGTTTTCCTATTTTTTTCGATTTTTATTCGGTCTTACTAACGGTAATCTTCAGAATGGAGACCTTCTTGCATCTTATCAGCGACCGTGCCGACGAGGAGATAACACAGTTGTGCATGGAACAGTATACAGTAAAGATATATGTAAGAAACAAAAACATTAGAGAAAAGCGTGTATAATTTCAAGTGTTGTCAATGTCCGAGTCCCCAAATACGCCAAGAAAAAAAACTATCACTTTAACAAAGTAGACTAACCTGGGATTAAACTCCTGACTGACACTGAATTGCAAAACTACAAGTGAAAAAACACAAAGATTTCAATGAAATCAAAATGAAACGGAAACATGTGTCACCATAATGAAACCACGGCAGGCGTCACGCATTAGTCACCTCTGTAAGGGTTGCCACTTCTTATACTAAGTCAAATATTACCGGAGACTTCAATGACGGGTAAATGCATGAACACTTTTAATTACACGATTGTAGGTTCTCACTTAGGTGACAAAAACGGTTACTGTGTTCTGAGATGCGAGGCTTTATGGCTTTGTAAAACAGGTATCGACTGCAAGAGAACTGTGCTGCCTTACTCACATACATTCCCCGCAATGATTAGTCCTTTAAAGACGAAGCGTATCTGTTTTATATAAGGACTCAGTGCGTACCGCGCTGTAAACACTCTCCACTTCGGTTATAAAAACCAGTCTCTTAATGTTTTATAAGGCAAAAGTTGCTGTTTGTTCTGAGATCCGTACAAAACACATAAACGCAATGTGGGCACAACGCAGAATTTTTTAATGTTAAACCTGGTGGTACGTAAAGTTACAGCTAGGCTTTAAAAGGTTAACACTTTCTCATAGACTTAAATGGGCGTAAAAGACAGAACCACTTTAAAAACTGTACGAGAAGTGCTTTCAGGGTGGTGGCTATGAAGATATTTGCTTCTGAGTTTGACGCCGCGTAGCTTAGTACACACGTACCAACGTTTCGGAGTAACCTTACGCCTCCATCTTCAACGTAAGAGACGCAGTCGGCAGCATCATCACAGTAAGCGTGGGGATCAAATAATGAAATAAATTCTTCAGATTCAAGTCTTCTGAGATGTTACACAGTGTCAAATAACAAATACGTATTTAACGTAGTTACAGGCGTTTACAAGGATCGTACTGCCTTCCTATTCAGTGTCAAGCAGTTTCCGGATTTCTTTACACTGAAGATAAAGGCAACATCACTATTCGAAATGTCAGTAACTGTCTACCAGCTGACACCGTGTAAATCTCAGAAGGCACACCTTCCGCGACGCCCCTGTTACTAACTAATATCTCACAATCAAATTCATTTTTTTATGTGGCACTTTTAGACCCCTTTTTGGGTCATGACTTTCCCCGTTCTCTGGACTTTATGATCATAATCATTTAGAAACACCATACTCGGTAGTACTCCTCTACCCGAGTGATCAGCCCATAGCAGAGGCCTCTACCTGACAACACACAACACTCAACAACGGTCACACATCAATGCACCCAGCGGCATTCGAACCCGCAAACCTAGCAAGCGAGCGGAAAAAGACCTACGTCGGGGACCGCGCGGACACTGGGATCCGCTTCTTGCATATTTTAAGAGTTACATTCTCCATCTTCTTTGTCATCCTTCTTCTGCATTGCTCCTCTCGCCAATTAGCCTCCTCTTCCAGGTTCTTATCAAAGACATATGTTACAATAGATTCTCCAATCATTCTTGTTTATTTAATATTTCCCTGTTTTTTTTGAAAACATACGACTCGCTTACATCACACTTACTCAGACTAGCAGCGTAAAGTGTGGAATGTGTCTTGCTGTATACCAATCACAGTTTCTTTAAAAAAAACAAGCATTGTCTGGCGCCTTCAATTCACCAAGCGCTGTAATGTCGACTGGACACACCTGTACTTTCTATTACTGAACAAGGGACCTTGTGCTATTCCTGTATGCATCTTCCATACTACCTTTGACTCTCGCGTTCACTTAACACTGCTAGACCGTCATTAGTTCTTCCACATATAATTTACACCTCTTATTTCAATAATTACAAAACAAACAGACCGGATACGTCACGTGAAAAGCATTCTAGACGTTTCCTAGAAAACGAACTTCAGACTCCCTAAAAGCTGTCACGTTGATTGAGTTTCAGTAGTTAGACATGTCTGTATTTATTCAAAGACTCTGTTTGTTGTTTGTTTGTTTGTTTGTTTGTTTGTTTGTTTGTTATTTGTTTATCATTACTGTGGCCCTTTTCACAACAATAGTGTTCAAATAAAGACCACAGAAAGCCCAGCCCAGTGGCCGCGCTGTCTAAAGCGTGGGTCTGCGGCCGCTCACTTGCTGGGATTGCAGGTTCGAAGCCCCGGGTGGGATGTCTGTCTCTTGTGAGAGTTGTGTTGTCAGGTAGAGGTCTCTGCGTCGGGCTGATCAGTCGTCCAGAGGCGTCCTACTGAGTGTGGTGTGTGTAAGTGTGATAGTGAAGCCTCGATACTGAGGAAGCCCTGGCCCACTGGGGACTGTTGCAACTTTGAAGAAAAAGACCCTTGAAGTTCTAAGGAAATTTCGACAAGGCCCATACCTAATTACGGTTACCACAGATTCCTCTTCCACGGATCCACCTATAAACTATGCTCTTTGGTGGATGTTATGAAATCACTACTCTGACAGGGGCCGGCTTCTAGACGCGGGAGCCCAGGTTAAAAAAAAAAGGCAATGTACGTGTGACAGTAACATGGAAGTGCGTTCGCGTAACTATTGTTGCCAAAGAAAACCAGTGAATATTACATATTCTCAGTGTGTGTTTTTAGCCTTAGTTATCCAGCATGCACAGCGCATGCGCCGTGTTATATTGTCACCTGTGGTCTGTCTGGTTCTACCATATTTTTCCACATTATCTCATAAACGGCAGGATTCTTGGGGAAAAAGCTTACTGAACGTAAAATGCGTGTTTTGATTTTCTCTACAACTTTTGTCTGAAACATTTCTCACTTTAAGAAAAATTCAGTGAGATATTGTCATAAATATACACAGGTCTTTACGTAGAGTACCTGTTATTCTTGTCAGATTTTAATTAAATTTTAATTTTCTCTACAAATTTTCGAAAAATACTCAGAGATCACATTTCATGAAAATCTGTCTAGTGGAAGCTAAGATACTTCGTTGTTCCATGTGGACGGACGGACTGACGGACGGACAGACAGACGGAGGGACAGACAGACAGACAGACAGACAGACAGACATACCTGATGAAGCTAACAGTCGATTTCTCAGTTTTGCGAAAGCTTCTGAAGACAGTCCATACGGAATTTTTTTTCGACAAGTGTCAACAGACAAGGCTTCACCCGGTCCATTTCGAAACTTTTCGTGACAGTTAACTGCTGAATTTATCACAAAGTGGCTTCAGAAGGTTACTGATTTTCAACCATCTGACAATGTTTCCCTGTCCCATCCTCATTCCACCTGTGCTGCACACTCATGTCACCAGCACCTGGTACAACAGGCCAAAATACAAACACAGACTCAGTACTTCTTCCAGTCTGACGAATGAACAAATAGTTATCCGTCTGTTACTCCTCTTACTGACGATTGCATATAGTGACTTCACAAACACCTGAGCTGCTAATGGATGATGCAAGCTGATTAGCTTGGGCAGACGCAGCATACAATCTCTCTCCATTGCCCACTAGCATTCGCATGGAAAATAACACTGCCATGTTCACACAGGGCGTAAGTACTTCGACAAACAAGAGTCCTTCTTTATTCTTTACTTAGTTATCTGTTTATTTTTGGAGTCGCGATAGCGCAGTCTGTGTAGTAAACAGGCTACGGGCTGGACGATGGGAAGGTTCAAATCCCGGCAAGGGCAAATGGGTTTTCTTTTCTCCAAAACGGTCACACCGTCTCTGGGGCCCACCCCGCCTCCTCTTCAGTGGATGTCGGGTGCTCTTCCCGGGGCGTAAAGAGGCCGGCGCGTGAGAATGACCACTCTCCTCCATCTAGCGCTGAGGTTAAGAACAAGTGGAGCCATTCTTCCACTCCTCCTAGTACCTTCAGGGCGTGTAGAGGGACAATTTTACTTTTTTTTATTTATGTATTTATTAATAGTCAAGAGATGATACTAATAGGTCGAATGCGAGTATTAGAGTGACTAATACTTTGGAAAGAAGGCGGTAGGTAATAATCGCGGCCCCACTTGAGATGTGATCCCAGCACTTGCCTCAGTCAGGATTCTCTGTGCCCTGAATGAGATTTGAACCACGCACTTCTCAAATGTGCCAGAGGCATTATCACTTGTGCCAAATACTCCGTCGACAGTCCTTCTTTATAAGCCGACAACAACTCAACCGGTTGACAAATTTCGCACCTTTTGTGAAGACCACAATCACAACGACTCGCTCGCCACTGGCCATTGCTCAAGCCAGCTGTATCAATGTGTCTAGTTAAATCAATGCAGGCGGTCGTGGAACAACACTAGCCCGCCAACTGCATCGTCTGGTTGATAAAACCCATGAAATAAGCACGCGTGAGAACCAGAACACAAAGCGACGTAACATCGTAGGACTTTGCGTGATTTCAGGCTTCCGCAACGGTGTAAACGAGATCTTCGCTCTTGTGGGATGTCATGTAGCGTAGACTATTAGTTAACGACGTTTCGGAACAACCCATTGGTCCCATTTTCAAGGGTTGAACTGCTTAACCCATGAAGATGGGACAGATAGGTTGTCCCGAAACGTCGTTAACTACCAATCTACGCTGTGTAACATCCCAGAAAAGCGAAGACGTCGCCGTACGGACTGGTTATATCGGTACTTGTTACGCACTGTGTGCTGGCCAGCCCTAGCCCCAGCACGTGGAAACGGGCCCTCTGGTCCAGCAATTCTGTTCTAGCCACAGACCCAGCTGGTTAGAGGGGGGTGGGGGGGTTCTCAGGATGAGTAGTCACGAACAAAAGCGAGGCACGATCATCATTTCTTATTTTCTTTCCTTATTTTTTCTCTCTCTCCCTCTAAGACAATGATGATACCGCCCATCCGCCTGCAGTCATTCAGTGACGGCACGTAAGACATGCTAACCATCGTAGCTGATTTAACGAAGCAGCATCAACTGTCGATGTCAGTTTCGAAGGAAAGCACATTCCAATAACACCACGATCAAATTCAAGTGTCCGCGATGCCTGAACATTCGCGAAGGCTGAGTCCAGTGCCAATTCGCAGCATGTTACGCTGGTTTGTTCTTGTGGTGTTTGTCTGTCGTCCCAAGCTAATTACAACCCACAAATAGTGGTTCATCTTCCGACGCTACGTAAATGATATAGTTAAAACACCCTCGTCAACACCCTGAAGATTAACATTAATCTGTATTCGTTATTTAATACTCTACTGAGGCCACGGAAAGCGGTCCGATGTATCGGCCTCCTCCACATGCCGTTACGCTTTCCTCTCCACTGCATTTTCCGACACTCCTCTCCCCACCTCACACTACTCTATCCTCAGGCATGTTGGCAATGGCAACTATGTGACAACCTTTGCAAACGACAAGAATCTATATAGAAGGCTCGACAGCCATCATCCCCACCATCCATGAGGCTTCTTTCCGTGACCACGTTATATTGTACAAACGTTACATCCTACATAAGTAAAGAAAACTGTTCAACTCACTTGTCCGTAGGTCAAATGGTGCAACATTCATCAGGAATTAAGTTACCTGGAACAAAAATGGGAACATTTGGTTGAAAATATTTACCAATTCAAGCACTGTGCTAAACTGTAATGACAATGGCTTATCATCATCATCGTCATCGTCGTCGTCGTCATCATCATCATCATCATCATCATCATATAACATTTCATAAGGCTTCGTTCATCATCTGAGGGAAATAGAACATTTTAAGAACACTATATTCCTGAGACCGCCTCTGTGTCCATCGTCAGCTAATCTATTCAATTCAGCCCATTCCATAAAACTTCATCCATTAGTATACGTTAACTGAGATTCACAGTACCTAGCCTGTAATTCCAAGATACGACAGCACGTTCAGAATAGCGGCCGATCGGTAGATGCTATTAATCACGGAGCACAAAACTGAGTCGCCATGGCGACCACGTGACTCTGTTCTGTGCGTCTGCGACAGCATTTTGTGGCTCTTCTATGCGTCTGCGACAGCATTTTGTGGCTCCTCTATGCGTCTGCGACAGCATTTTGTGGCTCCTCTATGCGTCTGCGACAGCATTTTGTGGCTCCTCTACAAGGAACGTGCCAGTATCACCACTCTGGCGCCTAGATTTTTGAGGTGGCTCTTAGATTTGAGGAAAATTTGCCCACACTTGGTGTTAATGAACTTTCAATTCTCAAATAGAAGTGGGAAATTTCTTGCAATAAGAAATTGGCTGAATACTGAATTTACTGACAAATTAATATCCAATGAAAAATTAAACGACATGAGGACCCGCAACTGGACTTCTGGGAGAAGACAGATTTTTTTCCTTCTGCAGAGGGCCGAAAGTGGCTCTGACGCCTAGCCACCCTCCTATTCAATGGGCACTGCTGGTTGTTCCCTGGGTGTAAAGGGCCGTGAAGCTCACCACTCACCTCCATCTAGCGCCTAGGTTAAGAATCAATGGATCCATACCTCCATTACCGTTTATGCTTTCATAACTCGAATAATTTTAATTCTACTATGGATATAAGAGAACGTAAATGAGCTTGCCATCTTCTAGCATCTGTAAGAAATAATTCGTAGCTCCTACCACTAAAACTTTAAAAACCATTATATATGTAAACAATTTAAGATATGCCTATTTATTGCCTACATCAGACTAGGCACAAAAATTATACAAGTCGACACTGCATTATGTTTTACAACTGTGGTTCTGTTTCATTAGGTGGGCTCCCTCCCGTTTCAACATACGAGTACATAAAAAAAATTTGTGACGCCTTACCCATAACAAGCACAAAGGCTATTTATATGGATCACCCTATCGGAACGCTGTTATGACACGTTACGATGTTTGGTCATGCCTGCTCCGGGGCAGGTGTGGGATTATGGACGGTTCGTTGGATTCTGGACGGAAGCGTGCATCATACAGCCCTAAGCCCACATTAGCTATGATTACAGCTGTCTTTCTGCATCGACGTATAACTTCAGCTTTCGGAGGCGAGCGCGTCTATGCTGCATTTAGGGAAACCATCGAAATGAACAATGATACAACTTCAGCTACCAAAACAGACAAAAGACCTGGCTTCACCTGTTTTCTTTCCTTCAGCCCTCTTCCTTCATATGGTCCTCTGTCATTAGACAGGACCATCCTCGACGGAGCATATCTAGCTGATACAGTTGTCCATTTCATTGCGTCTCTGAGCATGAAAGCGGTCACGAGATTCAAGCTTTATATGCGATAATGCTGTCATTCTCAGGAACACCTGTATTTCTTATGGTGGATTTAGGTGAGTCAGAATATGATAGAATCGCCGTCCTTTGTAAATACGGTAATACAGCCGAAGAGTTCCTTAATAAAATGCACGAATTTCTTGACGAGCTTAGTAATTATAAACTTTTCAATAGAACACCCTGTATCATGAAGTTCGGTGTATGCTCAACCTGTTATTCGATTCAATTCAATTCATATAAAGCTATTACATAAACTGTGACAGGAACAAAACAACATGTGGTATGGACCATCGTTATGATTTTACGTAATATTTGCCTGCTGTTCTGTGTGCAACACCCATGACAGATGCGGGTGCCATACGGACAGGTAAACCCGGGTAAGTGAAATCACATTCCTGATTGCATAACGCGAACAAACTGCAGCAGATGACATGTGCAAGTGCAAAGCGAAAACAACGCACCGAAATTCCCTCGTCCAGACGCAGGATCTGACTGTGGAGTTGCACAGAGTAGTGTTTCTCAACCGGTGGAACGCGTCCCACTGTCGGGGCTTCACGGTCCTGTGGACGCGACTTGAGGCTTCGAAAAGAAAACTTTTACTAAAGATTTAACCCTTTAAAGACGAAGCGTATCTGTTTTATATAAGGACTCAGTGCGTACCGCGCTGTAAACACTCTCCACCTCGGTTATAAAAACCAGTCTCTTAATGTTTTGTAAGGCAAAAGTTGCTGTTTGTTCTGAGATCCGTACAAAACACATAAACGCAATGTGGGCACCACGTAGAATTTTTTAATGTTAAACCTGGTCGTCTGTAAAGTTAGCGCTAGGCTTTAAAAGGTAAACATAATACTGAAATACATGTAACTGTAACAAAGTACAGTTCCTGGGGAAAGAAAATATGTCAACTCCACCATGCAGGATGCAACGGGAACATAGCACAGACCTTTACACCAGTACACCCACCGCCAGTATAAATTTACATAGCTTCAAACCCATATAGACGGTTGCACAACGGCCTAATTACATAAGAGTGTATTGAAAAATGTGAACAGTGAATCGTGAACAGTCACCGAACCTTAGCACTGCCAATGTATTATCATTTTATCATTTTACTGTTATTTTATCTCCTAATCGAAAACTAGTTGAAGTGTTATGTATGTGACATACGATTTTAACAATTTTATTATTTAATATCATCTACAGACATCTATCCAAAGTGACGAGGGTCTTAAAAATACACGGACATCCCTCTGAAGATGGTGTTGATAAACACCGAAACATGTCGGGGTATACAAATAAATAGTAAATGACTTTATCGTAATACAGTGCATTGTGTTGGTGATTTATTAGTGTTATGTGAAAATGCACGGTGAAAACAAAGTGAAACTAAAGAAAATATGTGTTTATACTGTGGTGGGACTACAGTTTTTTGACAAAATTTCCAGTGGTATGCGAGATGCCAGTGACAAAACTGCAACATCAGTGTGGGGAATATATCCTGAAGTCAATTTACATGATATTTTAAAATTCGTTTCTGATGTCACAGAAAATTCAA
Source organism: Coptotermes formosanus (assembly GCA_013340265.1). NCBI lineage: Eukaryota > Metazoa > Arthropoda > Insecta > Blattodea > Rhinotermitidae > Coptotermes > Coptotermes formosanus. The sequence goes on from BLKM01004603.1 coordinate 699,793, forward strand.
TGCCGACCAGAGAAGATTTCCCCGGGGTAAAGCGGTCGCGGCGTGAAGCTGACTACACCTACATAAAGTGCCGAATTTAATTAATGTCTTTATGGGGTGCGTAAGGACAACTTTACTTTAAATTCACCTCACAGAAAACACAGCGAGGCTTTCTTACAAAAACCACTCTGTTAACGTCGCTTAGCGTACTAATCGCTTTTTATTCTGAGACTTACATGAAACACGCAAATTACATTGTACGACCATAAACCATTCCTAAAGTAAATGTACGTACTGTGGCTTATATGCTTTAGAGGGTTAATGTACCCCCATCCCAGAGTGTTTTGGTCAGAAAACCTGTAGTGAAAAGACCATGTGGAAAATCCGCATACATGGAAGGATAATATTAAAGCGGACATCACAGATGAAGGATGAGACGATGTATACCAGATTCATTTAGCTCAGAACAGAGACTCATAAAGGATAATGGTACACTTTCACGTTCTACAAGCAGGGAAATTCCTTGATTAGTTGATCAACTACTATCTTTTCAAAAACAGGTCTGTTCCATGCATTTAGTTAATTTCCCAAACAATGGTTTAAAAGTTAAGGTGGCTGGGACAGCTCTGTAGGATACCAGCAGGGCTGTGGAGTCGGTACATAAAACCTCCGACTCCGACTCCTCGATTTTTAAAACTCCGACTCCGACTCCTCCATAAAAGCTCAATACGTATTAATAACGGTAAACCTATAAGACGTTTCATCACCACCACGTGAATCATCAGGCTACTGTTTAGACTTATAACCTATATTTAAATATAAGTCTAATGTTTACTGTAGCTATCAGGGCTCTGGATTTGGAGTATCTAGTTAAGATTTTAGACTGACGTTGGAGTCGGAGTCGGTACATTTTTACCGACTCCGACTCCACCTAAAATTCCTTCCGACTCCGATTTCGACTCCACCGCCGTGGATACCAGAGAAAGCTAATGTTCAACAAACCAGAGAGTACTACACGAGTATGCAGACCTGCTGGTAGGTGGCTAGAAAAGGCGCTGCAAATTGCAGGCGAAAAGTTGCAGCACAGAGACCAACGCGGGCAATCGTAGAATAGGCCAAGGTTCACGATAGGCTGTCGCGCCAGGAGAGAATAATAAGGTGAGTGTTTTACCTATAGCAAATATACAACAGCACATTTCACATCTCAAATACGTTGCTGCGACTAGTTTTTATAGCCGTTCAGCAATAAAATTGTGAAACTGTCCTTCATGCTTACGACATCCCCCCTCTACATCACAAAGCTAAACAAATGCCCACTCATTACCTAAAAGGGCGATAAATACGAAACGAGTGGTCTGTCCACTGAAATGTGACCTTCAGCTGAATACTCATGCACCATGACATGTCACCAAACAAACGCCAGTGCCTGCACATTAGTCATCCTCATGACACGTGTCATGCATGGTCAATGTATGCGCGCTATACGCAGACTACGAATACTTACACAGGCCTTCCTACTCCCCCCCCCCCACCCCAGTCCATGTCTAAAGGTTCTCCACAGTACTTTTCTTACAGAAGTTAATAAAGTGCTACAGCCGGCTTCATCAAACCTATTGGGCTGTAACAGTTCCCAATCCGTTAAGACTGCTATTAAACAATCGGGGGAAAATCGGAGTAAAAAGGGGCCATTGACCGCAACTGATGTAATGTGCAAGTGTATATTTTATGTAGTACTTAACCCTTTAAAGCCTAGCGGTAACTCTACATACGACCAGGTTTAACATTAAAAAATTCTACGTGGTGCCCACATTGCGTTTATGTGTTTTGTACGGATCTCAGAACAAACAGCAACTTTTGCCTTATAAAACATTAAGAGACTGGTTTTTATAACCGAAGTGGAGAGTGTTTACAGCGCGGTACGCACTGAGTCCTTATATAAAACAGATACGTTTCGTCTTTAAAGGGTTAAAATCAGACCCATCAAGTCTTATAACACACGTTGTCACCTGGCAACAAGTTTCGTCTTATAAAAGAGCATCATCAGGCCATAATGAAAACTCTAAAATGGAAATCCTGCGTGTTAAATGAAAGAGCACCAACGGGGATGTTCCACTAAAATTATGCAATCTGCTTAACATCTTCCTGAGTAATACGCATACAGGATTTTGGTGCGGAAATATGAGGAAAGGCCGCTTGGAAGACTTACACATAAACGAGACGATGATATTAAAATGGATCTTAAAAAACAAAGTATAGGGGTGTTGAATGGATTAATTTGGCTCAGGATAGGGAAAGTGGTGGGCTTTTCTGTACATGGTAATGAACCTTCAGGCTGCATAAAATACGGGGCAAATTATTGACTACCCAAGTAACTGTTGGTTTGCTCACGAAGAAGGACACTGGTCTGTGGTGTTAGTTCTCCCCCAGCCGTTGTCCACAAAATGATGGCGACAAACGAGTCTCTGTTAAAACTAACCGCCTTCATAATTCGATACGGGGGGGGGGGGGGGGCAGACACCCCTACCCGACGCTGAAGGCAGCCTGCACATATCCCGCTATAGAAACCCACACAACACAACGTGAGAGGGAAACCGTGGAATTTATTACCTGTAAAAGCGCTCTTACTCTTAAAGGGTAAGATTATATATTATAGCGTGTCTCTAAAAAGGGAAGTAGAAACGTTTCTCCCTCCTCCGCCCCTCAAGCCATCACTTGCACTTTCAGCGGCAGGTTGGGGGGGGGGGGGCGGAAGGTTTAAAAAATGCCGACCCCTCGCCACGCTACACGCACATACAAACGGATATATAGAAGGGTCGGAAGCTACAGGATTCTGAGGCACAGAAACGCGTCTAATGTGAGATACGAAACAACAACTCGTCGAGTCTCAATTACACATTTCCGACGTCTGTGACTGTAAGCATCAGATATTCTACGGTACATGTCCTTCATATGAACCCTTACACGACGAAAATTATCATGAATTATATTTAAATACTTAGGTCGTACCTCGCAGTAAACACCCTCCATATCGGTTATAAAAATCGCTCAAATTCTGCATAGGGAAATAATCGCTGTTGGTTCTCAGAACAGTAAAAGATATACAAATTCACTGTGTTGGCAGAAGGTAGAAATGTAACGCAAGTACCAGGCTTTAAAGGGTTAATCTCCATCACTTAGCATAGTTACACACCCTGTTCTATATCTATATTCTATCCGACCTCATTTACAGTAATTCTTCAACTCCTCCCTGAACCCCGTGTGCCCTTTTCTTGTTTTCGCTTTCCGATTTGCAGATACACTAGAGCTTGACAGGCCGGACCGGACAGTTGTCTTACTTTACCTCACAACAGGCTACAGCCGTACCCTTCTCAATACACCAATCATAGTCGTCTACCCATCCGACGCCGTGTAACCTCCGTAGCTAAGCAGGCGTCTTTCAACACACTAATGTAACCGTAAATTTGTTCATTTGTTTGACGAAGGCGTATGGGCACTTAATGAAATTCAATGATCAGCTCCGTGCTCAGGCCGTTTTACTCCAGGTTTCCGCTGTACCTGTTTAATAGAGCCGGCTTCCCACTGCGGAGTCCCGGGTTCGATCCCGGGTCAGTCCATATGGGATTTGTGGTGGACAAAGTGGCACTGGGACAGGTTTTTCCCCTGAGTACTTCGGTCTTTCCCTGTCAGTTTCATTCCACTGGTGCTCCATTACTGGGAAAAGGACAGAAAATAACAATCATTGTCATCTTCATCACAGGATTGCACAATAAGCCTCAAGACTGCGGTGGGTCCGTAGCGTCTGCTGCGGGGCCTTTCATCAATTAAAAAAATAAACAGTTTAATAGAAGACTGGGTCCCAGCGCCGGTAGAAGATGGAAGACTCATCCCCAGTAGGCACTTGAATCCTGCCTGTCCAACCCCCAATCTGTTACTATGTTATACTGACTGGACTATCCCACACATAACAGTTCCTCAGCTTGTCATTAAATTCCCCTCAATTTGTGGAACTCGGAAGTTCATCACCGTGTTCACACCAGCCCGCCAATTGTCCCCTGTACTGACCCAGATAAATCCTGTCCACTTCAGTATGATTCTCCCATCTATGACCAGGTCTTCCACGTAGTAATCCTCCTTCAGATTCCTCCACCAAAATCCTGTACGCATTTCTTCCCACGCACGTCCCCCATGCTCTTGCTCTACCCTTAATAATTTTCTGTGACGATTACAAATCATGAAGCTCCTCATTAAGTAGTTTTCTCCAGTTCCCTGCTACCTCGTCCCTCTTAGGTCCGAATATCTTCCTTAACACCCTCTGATCGAACACTCGCAGCCTATGTTCTACATTCAACGTGACAGACCAATTTTTAGAACCACATTAAAACAACAGGCAAAGTTACAATTCGTTATATTTTATTCTGTACATTTTTAGATACCGATCTCACTGGCCCTTCGGTCTAAAGCGTAGGTCTGCGGCCGTTCGCTTGCTGGGATTGCGGGTTCGAATCGCGCCGGAGTCATGGATGTCTATCTCTTGCGAGTGTTGTGTGTTGTCAGGTAGAGATCTCTGCGAGGGGCCGATCACTCGTCCAGAGGAGTCCTACCGAATGTAGTGTGTCTGAGTGTGACCGTGAAGCCTCGATAACGAGGAGGCCCTGAGCCACTGGGGGCTGTTGCGCCAATGGAAAAAAAAAATTATTTTTAGATAACAAAGCCGAGAACATAAAGGTTCTCAACAGAAAGGCAGGCTACCAAGTCTCTTGCTGAATTAACTAAGAAGAAACAAGACACTGTCGCGGTTTACGCCTCATGGACTTAGAAAGTATTGCACTGTGTTTTGATAAAGGCCAATGCAGCCTGTGTCTTTTCCAATGGGTGTTGCCGCTCCTGTATCCATTCCACCCGCTATGCTGGAGATCACTTTCCCTTCCTCGAGCTGACAGCCAACCTACGAGCGGCAGGGAAAGGATCGGAAGGAAACTGAAAGTGGAATTGAGGAAACAGCGTGCTTGAATGAGGCATGCAGCACGGATCAGATGCAGCAAATGCGGGACAGGCAAGGAACTGCCTGGCGGGAAACGTCGTGCGCCAAGCAGGTCATGCACAATCCGGTAACTTCGACGCACGTGAGTGTGCATGTATTTGCTTATTTATTTGTGGTTCATTTAACGACGCTGTCAGCAAACCAGACTACATAGCGTCGAATGATCGGGTAATAGAAATGAATTGGAAACACGCTGAAGGAATCGGGTCGTGGCTTATTTTATAGTACTATTGCTGCACCTGTTTGAAAGGACTGAGAAAACCCACGAAAAATCTCAGTCAGAAGCATCATCACTTAACGCCAATTTGCCCGGTCGTATCATACCATCGCCATCACATTCGATTTACCATCTTCGTTGGTTTTATTGACATGAAAATTACATTTTGTTCTTACTTGCACTGTCACCGTAGCCTAGTCACTATCCCTAGGAATAGTAGGAATAGTGACTAGTAGGAATAGTGACTAGGCTACGGTCAAGACGACCATACAATCATGGTTCGATTCCCGGCGGTAGCAAGAGACTTGTCTCTTCTCCCATGCCTCCTGACCGGCTATGTAGCCCAACCAGTTTCCAGTTTAATGGATACCGGGTACTCCTTCTCTGGGGATACAGCGGCCGTGACGTAAAGCTGATCACTCCCCTAATGCCGAGGTTAGGAATCCATGGAGTTATATCTCCCCTTTCCCATATGGCTTCATACCGTGCACAGGGACAACTTTACCATTTTACTTTACCGGTATCACAATGTTACATATCTATGCTGTTATTTCGACAAGTAACGTGCTTCTGATAGCACGCAGAAACTTCCTCGGTTTCTACATTTTGTCCATCGTATAGTAGTCGAAAAACAACACAACATTCAGGATATCAACTCCATTATCAAAATATCCCAACTGCCAGCCATTTCCACAAACAGTGTATATGTGACTATCAGCAAACTGAAACCGGTTACACCATTCACTCTAACATCTGCGCAAATACTTCATTTCTACGAAGTACTTTCTAACAACGAACCCTCCGTTCTAAGATAACGCTAAAAGGCTCCTTCACCGCGCAAGTTACACCACCTCATACTTATTCCTGACTCACGACCGAGCAGTAGGACCCACTTCCACTTACATGTTCCAGAAATTGTGACCTTCGCTGCTATCAGCTTACAACTGGTGAACGGATCTGACTCTGTCCCACATAACCAGTGACCAGTCAAGTTCTTGCAATGGATATACAAACTTGTGAAAAGCCAAGTGTTACGAAACATAAATCAAGAATTTCAAAAAAAATATACGTGGGTTAAGTGGGATATGCTACACGCGCTTTCAGCAACGTCAGCACTTTCCAGAAAGTAAATAAATAAAATAGTAAAACTGACACTTAAAGTCATCTCAACGTCCATTAGTAAATTCGCGATGAGTTCTAGGGTCAGTTCTCTCAAAATAACGGTTACATATATATGAGATAAATTCCAGTTTCTTCAAATATTTGTCTACAAAGAAACGCTCTTATTACAATCCACAATTCGAGCGCAGTGTGCAGCTGTGAATTGTGGGGCATTCTCGCTTTAAAGAAACGCATTCCACTATCCTTTACACTTTGTGTTAACCAGTTTCAACAACCGACAAAGTATATTACGAAATATCAGCAAGTTATGGCTGAGATAAATTTCACCTACACATGGCAGCCGAGAAGTAATGGGGAACCATTTACGTATTCAAAATTATACATAGTGTCGCAAAAGTCGCTTGACACTCGATGTTTTGCATATTGCCTCTAGCTTTTGCGACACTCTGTATCTTACACATTTATCAGAATCACACTTCAACAATTGTGGGCCGGGATAGCGCAGTCGGTATGGCGACTGGCTACGGGCTGGACGGTCCGGAGATCGAATCCCGGTGGGGGCGACATTTTTCGCAGCCGTCCAGACCGGCCCTGGGGCCCCACCCAGCCTCCTGTACAATGGGTAACGGGTCTCTTTTCCGGGGGTAAAGCAGCCGGGGCGTGGGGCTAGCCACCCCATCCCCTCCTTGTGCCGAGGCTCACGAATGGATAGAGCTATACCTCTACTCCCCCTCTTGGGCCCTCAAGGCCTGTTATAGAGTGAACCTTTACCTTTACACTTCAACAATTAACCCTTTAAAGACGAAGCGTATCTGTTTTATATAAGGACTCAGTGCGTACCGCGCTGTAAACACTCTCCACTTCGGTTATAAAAACCAGTCTCTTAATGTTTTATAAGGCAAAAGTTGCTGTTTGTTCTGAGATCCGTACAAAACACATAAACGCAATGTGGGCACCACGCAGAATTTTTTAATGTTAAACCTGGTCGTACGTAAAGTTACCGCTAGGCTTTAAAAGGTTAATATTACAATGTCCCCTCCATTAACAGAGCTAATGTTGCGGGGGAGTGTGCACGGATAATTGAGAGACACGAATATACTTTATTAAGCTACGAACCAATATAAAGCTGGAATTAATTCGCTGTATACATAACACATACATAGCTTACGTGTATTGTTTTGTTCGAGCAGCCGGCGCTATGTCACGTTATTTGCCCCCCTTCGTCTTTAGTCATTAGCAACGTATGACCGTACACGGATAAACCGGCACGCCGGATAATCCGAACACATATAATCGAGAGTACACTTTATTTGTATCATCAGCGGATTATCGAACGATGCTTCCCCAACTGTACAGGTTCCAAAGCGTCTAATGACAATAAGGACAAGCGGAAGAAAGCATTACAGCGTATTTTAAAGGCACAAGCCCAGCACATGCCTGTACAAGATTTGGAAAACTGTAAGAAAAGTGTGTCTATGGCATTAGAGGTCAAAGCGACACAGCCTCGTGTTTTCAGTGTTTCTGAATGTTGGTTAGGACCCCTTTGACGATTTACAGGCTCATCGCAAGCCCTGTGTCTCGAAGGAACAATATAAAATAAAGCGAACGCAGACATACGCCCATACACCGCGTGCCATTCGAAATCATGACTCCAGTGATGGAACGGCAAAAGACTGGACAGGCCTTTGACCGGGCGGCCACTGCTGATGGCAACCTCAACCGAGATTAAAATCGCAGACTTTCTTAGCAGGAAGCAAAAGAGGTAATCAGTAAAGCATGACGGTTCGTGAGCTGCATCCTTTGGGATACATGGCCACCCCTCAGGAGAAACGTTTGATGTTACACAGCTGAATAACTGGTGCAATTGCCAGCAAAGCTGTTTAACCCTTTAAAGACGAAGCGTGTCTGTTTTATATAAGGACTCAGTGCGTACCGCGCTATAAACACTCTCCACTTCGTTTATAAAAACCAGTCTCTTAACCCTTTAAAGACGAAGCGTATCTGTTTTATATAAGGACTCAGTGCGTACCGCGCTATAAACACTCTCCACTTCGGTTATAAAAACCAGTCTCTTAATGTTTTATAAGGCAAAAGTTGCTGTTTGTTCTGAGATCCGTACAAAACACATAAACGCAATGTGGGCACCACGTAGAATTTTTTAATGTTAAACCTGGTGGTACGTAAAGTTACCGCTAGGCTTTAAAATGTACGGCGTCACTGGGAACGACAATAATACTGCGCATAACATCCAGCACTGTCCATTTCTCCGTCTACGATCTTTCTACCAGGCGATAATCACCTGTTTTATAGCGCAATGGCGGTCTAAGTCACCACTGTGTAGTTGCTTAGCAGCCATTGAATGTACGTAACGATCATCATAAGGAGTCACAGTGGTAAAAACCAGTAATTGGTCACTAGAAGCACAACATATTCATAAGACTGTCATAATAAATAAAAAATATCATTACCTAAGTACAGTAGAACCCGGTTATAACGACACGGGTTTATGCGACACCTCGTCTATACCGTCAGACATTCCGTGGTGCCAATTAATTCCTCACTGTTAACCGTTAACATAATATTGCTCGGTTGTAACAACACTCGTTTATCAAGACACAAAATACGCAGTCCCTTCCATGACGTTATAACCCTTCAACTGTACAAAATTTGTTTTGTCCGTACGTTCCAGAACTTGCCTCATAACTACTGTGATCTATGTCAGGGTGTTGTCTTACTTATTCTACGGCCTTCCCAATCACTAGAACTGTACAGCATCTAATGACATTACGAACCGTAAATTAGGAAGAAAATTGGCAGAAATGCCAGACCGATACCGTGCAAATAGATTTGCAACACAAATTCCAGAGTACAAATTCAACACCAAATTTTAACAATATCCACTTAGCAGGTTCTGAAAATGTACATACATGAAAACAAACTCGACGCTTCCGATGCCTTTATTTAAGGAAACCTTCATAAACAATGCATAACATTACCTGTATCGTTTTTATTAATTCCGCATTAATATAACGGAAATTCGAAATTGCATAAATAAGTAACAGATATAAAGAGAAGAAAGCCTACTGGAGCCCTGGCGGGTATGCGTACCAATGATTAATTAACGTTGCTACTTATTTTACGACATGAGCACAACTTGATATCGTGTGGAGATTAATTCCATAGAGTCCGTTGCAGTTAGAGATTGGAAAGTGGGTGTGGGTGCCTTGTGGCAGCTTTCTAGGGCCGGTTCTGCACAGCGCTGGCTACGGTCAACAAGTGGTACGGGGTAGGCACATGTAGGCCGAGGACACTTCGAGCCTCGGTTGGCGTCCCAGACTTTCACATCCTACGCTACGTACCACGTATCGCTGCAGTGTTGTTGGCTACACGAACTGACGCGTACGTTAAAGTACACTGGAGCGCCTGTCCGACTGCCCTATTGTTTAAAAGCGTAAAGGTGGGCCCTTGTCCACAACACACAACTTCACACCCCGTTCAGCGCGTAAACAACGTAACTTCCTACATTATTAACCCTTTAAAGACGAAGCATATCTGTTTTATGTAAGGACTCAGTGCGTACCGCGCTGTAAACACTCTCCACTTCGGTTATAAAAACCAATCTCTGAATGTGTTATAAAGCAAAAGTTGCTGTTTGTTCTGAGATCCGTACAAAACACATAAACGCAATGTGGGCACCACGTAGAATTTTTTAATGTTAAACCTGGTGGTACGTAAAGTTACCGCTAGGCTTTAAAAGGTTAAACGTACAACATACAGGCAAAAGTTTTAAACAGTACTTCTAGAATGTGTGAAAGATCATGTCGTAGCTCACAGAGTACACAGACTTGGCTAACTAACTAACTAACTAACTAACTAACTCCATGGAGCAGAGGCTTTCTTGAGAAGCTAACAGTTTCTCAGCTAGTCAAGAAATTCCCCGCATTTTATGGAACCCTAAGGTTCATTACCGCATTCACAAAAGTCCGCCACCTGTCCCCGTCCTGAGCCAGCTCAATCCAGTTCATGCCCCCATCCCACTTCTTGAAGATCCACTTTAATATTATCTTCCCATCTACGCCTGGGTCTCCCAAGTGGTCGCGTTCCCTCAGGTCTCCCCACCAAAATCCTGTATGCACCTCTCTTTTCCTCCATACGTGCCACATGACGCGCCCATCTCATTCTTCTCGATTTGATTACCCCAATAATATTTGGTGATGAGTACAGACACAGACTTGGCTAAGGGCTGGAATGCTGAGGATTTCTTGTGATGAAGGGCCCGCAGCAGACGGACGGACGCACCTTACCCTTCGGGCTTACTGTGCAACCCTGCGACGAACTAATACACCTGTCTACAATATATATATTTTTTTTTTCTTGCTTCCCCCCCCCCCTCCCGTTCTCTGCTCTCTTCCTTTCCACATTTGTCTCCCCGTTTGTTGTGATTCTTCCTGTTTCGCTTTATGCCATTGTGTTCCTACCCCTAACCACCCCACCCCACCCTCCTCCACCCACATGACAATGACATTGCCTGCATATTCTCACGTACTACAAGAAACAGACGAATCGCTGGCCCCATCTCCAGCGTCTCAGTCTCCAGGGTTTCAGATAGCACTTCGGCGTACTTCAGTCGCATTCCCATGAAGGAAGTCGAAACTCACGAAGAATTACACTGCCTTACAAAAGTTTCTTCAGAATTACTAAGCAATGTCACCCAACATCCCTTTGGTTCATCATTATCCTTTTAAAGCCTAGCGGTAACTTTACATGCCACCAGGTTTAACATTAAAAAATTCTACGTGGTGCCCACATTGCGTTTATGTGTTTTGTACGGATCTCAGAACAAACAGCAACTTTTTACCTTATAAAACATTAAGAGATTGGTTCTTATAACCGAGGTGGAGAGTGTTTACAGCGCGGTACGCACTGAGTCCTTATATAAAACAGACACGCTTCGTCTTTAAAGGGTTAAATCACTTCCAACTTATCCAGCCACTGCCCTACTATCTCGGAGAATCAACCTAGCAAGGACTTCTCTTTCTGACGAACTCGAGGCGACGTTTCCTTTCAAAATGACGCCCAAATTATTTAACTTCCTCTACAGTGATTCATACGGGTACTCGATATTTGTACGTTTCATAAACTGAAGGTTACAAATCGACTTAAATGCAGTTATCGGAACTCAAGGTCCTCCCAGTCTTATTAAAGACCCATTCGAAAGCAAACAGCATTGCATCACAGTTGGAAAGTGGAGCAGACCTTACATAAAATGTACTACGAATATGAGACCTGGTGATTTGCATCTAGAGGTACAGCCCAGCATTCAGGGTTGCAGTCCTAGATACCGCGCAGAGTTTTCCGCAAGTTTACCTGTGACAAAAGTCCAGTTCTTTTTAATGTGAAGTATATCAGACAATAAGATTATTCGAACATAACTTTGGATTCTATGTTCAATATGCCAGTCAGAATCTCCACCTTCACGATTACTCTGTCAGGGAGGACAAAACATAACTCCCAACTGAGTGTCAAATCTAAACTGTGGATTCTTATTCTGTCATCCGAGGACGAAAGAGTATCAGGAAAAGACCGCGACAGCTGCTCACCCTTCCACAGCTGATGGTTGCCTAGGTGGTCAAGAAAGTACCTGCTTTTATTAACCTTTTAAAGCCTAGCAGTAACTTTACGTACCACCAGGTTTAACATTAAAAAATTCTACATGGTGCCCACATTGCGTTTATGTGTTTTGTACGGATCTCAGAACAAACAGAAAGTTTTGCCTTATAAAGCATTAAGAGACTGGTTTTTATAACCGAAGTGGAGAGTGTTTACAGCGCGGTACGCACTGAGTCCTTATATAAAACAGATACGCTTCGTCTTTAAAGGGTTAAAGAGGAAGGCCCAGAATGCAGAGCCAGTTGAAAGCAACCAAGAATCATTTTTTTGCTACGACACACTTATGTACTTATTTAACAACGCTATCAGTAAGGTCACACATAGGTCCCGATTGTTGGTAGTAGCAAATCTTAGTTTGTCTCCGCCTCTCACCGCGGAGGACCGAGCTTAGTCCAAGAATTTGGAATTTGTGGTGGACGAAGCGGTAGAGGGTCAGGTTTCTCTTCTCCGAGTACCTTAGTCTTCCTCTGTCAGTATCACTACAGTAAGGCTCCGTACTCGTAACTCAGTCGGCAGGGATACAGCGACTCGCTACGGACCGGAAGGGCCGGGGATCGAATCCCGCTGGAGGTGAAATTTTCCGAACCTGTCCAGACCGGTCCTGGGGCCCAACCAGCTTCTTCTACGATGGGTACCGGGTCATTCCCGGGGGTAAAGCGGCCGGGACGTGGCGCTGACCACCCACCCAATCTAGCGCCGAGGTTAAAGAAAAAGTGGCGCTACACCTCCACTCCCCTTCTGGGCCTTCATGGCCTGTTCTACGGTAAACTTTACCTTTACCTTTTACTAACTAACTAACTAACTAACTAACTAACTAACTAACTAACTAACTCCATGGAGCAGAGATCTTCTTGAGAAGCTAACAGTTTCCCAGATAGTGAAGAAATTCCCCGCATTTTATGGAACCCGGAGGTTCATTACCGCACTCACAATAGCCCGCCACCTGTCCCTACCAAAGAATCGGTCCATGTCCGAGGCTTTGTAGTCTGTTTCCTAACATCATAATTTTTACGGTGATGAGTCGTTAGCACCTCGCTCAACCCGCAAGCTGGAGGACCACCCCTTGTCATCTGTCCGCGACTGCTTATTCAATGTATTCGCAGCTACCCTGCATAACTTGAGGCCGTTCCTCCATCCACAACATGAGGACGCGCCATGCCGTGGTGACAGGACCCACTCAACTTAATCACCGACGTTATATAATCCTAGTAATTTACAACCTCATGAAACACCACTTAAACACAGGATTATTAGTGGATTACGAACTGGAAACTGTATGGAAGGAAGTCATCGTACAGCAGTTTTGAAGTAAATACCAGAAATTTGCCTGGAGTGACTGACAAACACACCAACAATCGTCTTGGGATAACTGAGGAGAGAGATCTAAACCACGGACCTTCCAAACACGAAAAGTGATACCCACTCGACCGAGAAGTTCAGTCTCTAAGACACATTTTGGCCGCGCCATGGCTCAGACGGTTAGCCGCCGGCCTCCCACCGCGGAGGCCTGGGTTCTATCCCGGCTCAGTCCATGTGGGATTTGTGGTGGACAAAGTGGCACTGGGACAGGTTTTTCCCCGAGTTCTTCGGTTTTCCCCTGTCAATATCATTCCACCGGTGCTGCATTACTAGGAAAAGGACAAAAAATAATCATCATCTTCATCTTCATCACAGGGTTGCACAATAAGCCTCATGGCTGCAGTGCGTCCGTAGCGTCTGCTGCGGGGCCCTTCTCCACTAAAAATAGACACATTTTAATATTATTCTCCCATCAATATCTACGTGTCTCATCCCCATACAATTGTCATCGCCCTCCCCACTCGTAACAGAGAAACGACAATGACAAAGACTTGAAAGTTCCGCTGTTATTTCTGTGCAGTTTAATCCGCACCTTCAAAGTATTTGAGCCGTTACAAAGCAACTGTAGAGGCAACAAAAAGATTCAGACATCTAGATAATGACTGGAAGCAACGAAGCGTGCATCTTTACCAAAAAAAAATATATATATATATATATACATACAGGAGCAGGTAGACCACCCAGCAGAACAGCAAACATTTCACTAATGAAACCGTTGTGTAGAGGTGCAACTAATTCGTGATTCCTTTGCGCACAGTGCTTCACGCAGTGTTGTTACATGATTATAAGAGGGAGGGACACCAAAGCAGTGAAAGATAGGAAAACTTACGGGGTTTTGTTGGAAAATAAACCCTGTTGTATTACTGTGGTGCGGTGAGACAACGTCGCGGGAACGGCAGCGTAATGGGCTCATTAAACGTGCCAGGTATGGTATGTAAATTAATATGGAGCACTGGTAAAACGACAACTTAAGGACAAAAGGACAACTTAAGGACAAAAGCAGCCAAGTGGACGGAGGAAAACCTGTTCCAGTAAAGTTTTTCTTACAGTTGCCATGAAGTGCCGGGTTAGGCGTTTTAGAAAATAGAAAAACCTTTTGACCCTGCTGGGATCTGAACCCCGGACCGTTCAGTCTGCAACCTAGCCCTTATATACAATATTCGTACAAATAACGCAATATTATTACTCTAAATATATTTACATAACAATATTTATATGACGAGCCAACATGTTTCGATCCAAGCTGGGATCATAAAAACATGTCGGTTCAACATATAAATACTGTAATGTAAAGACGTCTAAAATAATAACAGTGCATTAGTTGGGTGAATATTGACTTGGTTAACTTTTTAAAGCCTAGCGGTAATTTTACGTACCACCAGGTTTAACATTAAAAAATTCTACGTGGTGCCCACATTGCGTTTATGTGTTTTGTACGGATCTCAGAACAAACAGCAACTTTTGCCTTATGAAACATTAAGACACTGGTTTTTATAACCGAAATGGAGAGTGTTTACAGCTCGGTACGCACTGAGTCCTTATATAAAACAGATGCGCTTCGTCTTTAAAGGGTTAATAACTATCCATGCCATGAACAGTATAGCCATTATACTCTCCATGCTAAAACATTCCCCAGTGATTTAACAAATCTTATACTATAATATTACTGTTTCAAATACAGAGGATAAAAAAATTTTGAATTAAGCCATATTCCTACAACTGACACATCTGACAAACATTTCCACTTGTGGATATCGGCATGTTGTGGAAACGGTACACTTGTATAAAACATTGGACACTTGTCCATCCGCACCAACAGTCAGTTTATGCGAAACAAACCAAATAAATCGCTAATTTTTTTAACTTACCAAGTACAGCACAAACATTTGCCAAATAAACCAGCCGTGGGAACAGTATGAAAATTGTTCACTTAGCCCCTTGTACAATACACAATGACTGGCGTATTTGTCGAACGAAACAGTCGTAAGAACGCGGCGGTAGATGAAAAGATTACATAATAAGATAAATATGAAAGAAGGCAAGCATGGATCCTGGAATTTGGCTTGTGAGACTGCACATAACCTACAAACTGTGACAACGGTATAACATCACTACATCGCTATGGTTGGTAGGACTACCGATCCAGGTATAAAAATATAAAGCTGCCCTGTCCACGCCATGAAGGCATCTAGGGGGAGTACAGGTATAGCTCCATGTATTCTTAACCTGGTCACTACGTAGATGGAGATGAGTGATCAACTTCACGCCCCACCTTCTTCACACATAAAAAAACCCTTGATACCCAAATAACACAAGGCTGGGTGGGCCCCAGATTTGGTCCGGACGTTTCGGAAGAGAGAAAAATGCCTTGCCCGTTCCTGGGTTCAACACCCGAATGGTCCAGCCAGCAGGCCAGTTTCTGTACCAGCCACACTGTCCCGGCTATGTACTGATCGAGTCTTCACGGCCCAGAGTTTAATGGGTTATTAACCCTTTAAAGACGAAGCTTATCTGTTTTATGTAAGGACTCAGTGCGTACCGCGCTGTAAACAATCTCCACTTCGGTTATAAAAACCAATCTCTTAATATTTTATAAGGCAAAAGTTGCTGTTTGTTCTGAGATCCGTACAAAACACATAAACGCAATGTGGGCACCACGTAGAATTTTTTAATATTAAACCTGGTGGTACGTAAAGTTACCGCTAGGCTTTAAAAGGTTAATGTAGCTGCAAGCCTTGGCTACAGCCTCCTGCCGTTTATTTCATTCCAGTTACATTCTTATTTACTTTATTTCAAACAGCAACGACATATACACCACAAAAACCAGACCTTTAACCATCTTTATAACGTGACACACTTCACGCAGAACATGATACAACGTGGCCTCTTGAAAATCAATATTTGTCATCTAATATTGACGGTTCAATATCTTTATCCCCGTCATAGTTTTTAAATCTCACTGTCTTAGTACACCCAAGCAACACTGAATAAATAAACAATCGGAGGAACAGAATTTCTTCCAAATACTATTTAAAATCATAGGCCGCAGTCGGTATAGCGACTCGCTACGGGCTGGACGATCCGGCGATCGAATCCCAGTGGGGGCGAGATTTTCCGCACCTTTCCACTCTGGCCCTGGGGCCCACCCAGCCCCTGTACAACGGAAGTCGGATCACTTTCCCGGGTGTAAAGCGGCCGGGGCGTGTCGTTGACCACCCACCCTTATCTAGAGGCAAGGTTAAAGAAAGAGTAGAGCTGTATTTGTACCCCCTCTGGGTCTTCATAGCCTATTCTACGATGAACTTTAACTTGACCTTTTAACCCTTTCAAGACGAAGCGTATCTGTTTTATATAAGGAACTCAGTGCGTACCGCGCTGTAAACACTCTACACTTCGGTTATAAAAACCAGTCTCTTAATGTTTTATACGGCAAAAGTTGCTGTTTGTTCTGAGATCCGTACAAAACACATAAACGCAATGTGGGCACCACGTAGAATTTTTTAATGTTAAACCTGGTGGTATGTAAAGTTACCGCTAGGCTTTAAAAGGTTAATATATCAAATCCAGTTACTACCTCAAACTGAACAAACACCGTGCCCGATAAAAAGGTCAGTTATTTGCTGATGTTGAGAGAAATAATTGCTGCTTGTTGCGGTAATCATCATTTCGTAGTCCTTCCCTCTTCTACCTAGTTGTTCACAGTAGGTCTAGAGGGTTTTATTTTCACTTGATCACACTCAGACACACACCACAGTCGGTAGGACTCCTCTGGACGAAGGATCGGCCCGACGCAGAGACCTCTACCTGACAACACAAACACTGTACAAGACAAACATCCATGCCCCCGGTGGGATTCGACCCCACTATTCCGGCAAGCGCTCGGCCGCAGACCTACGCCTTAGACCGCGCGGCCACTCGTGTGGGAATCATACGAAACGTAAATGCAATACGGCACTGTCCCGCACAGTCACAGCATATGGCACGTATAGCTACCACTGGACTTTAAATAGCTAGCCATACAGTGTATCTCAGAATAAATTCTGAGAAGAACATTGCGGCCTAAAGACAGTGCATAATGATTAACGTTGTATTCTCTGCAAGTATCGATCGCCATAAGCCATCTGAATACTATAAACTAAGCGGTAATAGTGTCGCTACAATTTCATACGTTCGCCCTCCCGACATGTTGCTGGTAGCGCTTGTAGGAAATTAAAAAATAGTAAGATGAGGGCGGCCTCCAACAGCAGAACTTTCATAACAGTTTCCGCAAAAATAGCTCGTCGGTCTCAAAAGTTACAAAGAGGACACATACAGACACACGGACACTACACAATATATTGTGTGTTGACGGTTTTATGGACTTTATCCATCGTCCGAAGAGTAAAATATTAAAATTAAAAATTAAAATCACGGCGTTTAGGAAGCCGGCTGTGCTTCCGTCTAGCCTCCAATGGACGCTGGCTCTGTCTAAGGGGCCCAGCTGAGTAGGTGTTCTTCTCTTCTCCCCCTCCATTCACCTGAAGACGGAAGCAGAGCCAGCTTCCGAAACGTCTTGATTTTAATTTTTAATTTTAATATTTTACTCTTCGGACGATGGATAAAGTCCATAAAACCATCACCACACAATATTATACACCATCGTCAAAATATTTTAGAATTTAACTACACAAAATCTATGGCTGTCCCACAAGATAAGACTCTATTTGTTACATCAGGCAGTACCGCAAGCTTAACGTTCACCTCAAATCCCGTACATTCTATAATTTAATTGGATTCCGTATACACTTGCAGTCCATTTTAAGCATAGGGTCCGTTCTAGTACA
This sequence comes from Coptotermes formosanus, assembly GCA_013340265.1. Classification (NCBI taxonomy): domain Eukaryota; kingdom Metazoa; phylum Arthropoda; class Insecta; order Blattodea; family Rhinotermitidae; genus Coptotermes; species Coptotermes formosanus. The sequence continues at coordinate 718,004 of BLKM01004603.1, forward strand.
AACTGTAATTCCTTTGTGAAGGCCAGATATTTATAAAAAAACTCTGGGTCACGCCTTAAGAAGTCCCGTTCCGCAAAGTGCTGTTTTGAGCTGGATCAGATCTTGAACACAGTCAAGTAACGCCGACTGTTAAACAGAGATTTCAAACGTTGTACCGTGCTCTGTGTGCGTGAATGAGATTGCCATCACGGGACCTGCTAATGCAAGCGCAGTTAAATATAGACATGAAGGCATTGGTACTTTGAACGTCAGCCTGCATCCATAAATTGTCTGCCACCAAAGGAAATAACGAAATAAAAATGGCTAATAACCAACAAACTGACTTCCTGACCAAGAACGAACTAAACTAATAAATACGTTGCTTGAAAGGCCCGAAAATTTCGACACAGCTAACACCAAAGCCCGTTATTTAACGAACACAGAAACTGAAAAACTTACAAACTAAGAATCCATAATCATCTACTGCAGTAATTAACAGACCTGATGCAGCGCAATCCGTACAGAAACTAGATTAAGTGCTGTAAGACAGGGAAGAAAGAAGGTTAGCGCTTCAAAGACGAAAACTAACCTGAATTATATTCAAATGTTAAGTTCGTACCGCGCAGTAAACACATTCCTTCTCGATTCCAAAACAAAAAAATCAGTTAATAATCGTCGATTGCTATGAGACCCCTACAAAACACAAAATGAATTCTGTGGACGGAATGCACAGTTTTTAGCGTTAAAACTGGCGATACGTACAGTAACCACTAGTTCAAATGCTTAAAAAAAGTACAGGTCAGGAAGTATGCGACATCGCTACTGATGAGTTGAATTTACGTAATTTGTAACTTACGTGTCCAGTTAATGCATTAAAATCATCTGGGGCGATCAACCGCGTTGGAGTGAATCTGAAGACCGACAATGTCGATCCAAGTGATGGGAAAAAAAATCAAGTGTCCGAAGCGTTAGTTTTACCTCAAACCTGAAGTTGCTGACAGCGCCGAAAATGGTTTCAGTGATCTGAACTTATATTCATACGATATAACAACCCAAGAACGCAAAATTTTCTGTACACGCACACGCACCCATCACGACTAACAGAGACATCTGATGATTTCAACCCGTAATGCTGACCTGGCCTGACCCCAAAACTAGCGCAGCAGCACTTACAATTTGCATATAATTGCCTTGTGTATGTGGCGAAATCTACGGCATTACATACAGCATTGTAAAATTCGAAAGGAGGTCACCTCAGCCCTGCATGTTTCATTCCATGCAGTATGTACTTCGTTAAAGTTGAGACAGCGGCGCAAACAGCTGAATATCTCAAAGCGAAAAATGCACTTGAAATTTTTAAAATTCAGTAAGTCTGGGGGAACCTGTACATATACGCTTCTTATAAAAACCCATCCCATTACAGGCCTGGACAGGCCCAGAGGGTTCCAGGAGGTCGAGGCTCCCAGATTTCAAAACAGTCGGAACTTGAATGTGGTAAGGTTGTCAGCCCCACGCACCGGCCGCCTTTATTCCCCAGGAAATATTCCTGGTACTCATTTGTGTTAGAGGCTGAGTCGACCCCGGGGCCATAGTGTGGCTAGAAGGATTATGTCAATGAAAAATTCCAATGACACCATCGGGAATCGAACTTACGCTTCTGATAGAATACCAAATTCTATCGAAATCGAATAAAAATTGTATGGAAGACGAAACTTCTACGCACATAACCTATCTATTACGCGTTAATTTCATGTGTCAAAAGCAAAGAACGCATAAAATGGTGACTTGGCAGTAAACATAAACAGAATATTGCTCTGTGTATCACATAACAGCGAACAGCAATGCCTCCACTCTACAAAACAGCGGCTGACACCAGCCAATTCATCACCACAACTTGTCCCGTGTTTAGCTACGGTGTTCTTAGACAAAATACAGTTAAACTACAAATCACCAGCCAGTTCTCTGCAATTTTTGACACAGAATAATGCTCTTGCTTAAAGCTAAATTACGTTAAACAGGTCTCCGTGTTCTCACTTCCTAGCTTATTGTTTAAAATAAATTGTCCAATTCACACAAAGCATTGTTACTTTTTAAGTCAATAACCACGACACAAGTTTAAACAATAATATTTTTATCGAAACAAAAGTGAAAGTTGTGAACAATGTCTGCCTGTCTCTTTCTGTCTCACAAGTTTGTGACGTCCTTGTCTAACGCTCGTGAACGAGTTACCGTTAGAACTCGCCTTGGACTAATCTGAGCTGCTGAACAATGGAGCACTGCCCATTGAAGTTCACCATAACGTTACCATGTTGACAATTAAATCTTCACCTCCCCACCTTGCGCTGTCTTGGGTGGGCTCAGGTGGTATTGACCCTTACAGCTGCACTAGATTACTTGTGGCAGTGTTACGTTACTCACACCGGGCACCCTATACACTTATCACATCAACCGACTAATGTACCGAATAAAATACGTTACTGAGCTATTGCATACCTAACCGCTCCACACGACACACAACACTCGCTCCACCAGGACGAGATCCCTGCTACGAATGATAAAGATGATTGTATGCTTTATCCATACAATTGTAAACAACTGCAACATCTGGAACGCCTTATACTTAATACTTTTTAAAAATTTTAATACTGTTAATATTACAACACTGTAAATTTATGGTTGTTAATTTTACACATTTTAGAATTTTAATGTCCAATATAACTATAATATTAACTATAATTTTTCTGTTATTTTGTATGGGTGTGAAACTTGGTCTCTCATACTGAGGGAGGAACAAAGACTGAGGGTGTTTGAGAATAAGGTGCTGAGGAGGATATTTGGGCCTAAGAGGGACGAGGCGACAGGGGAGTGGAGAAGACTACATAACGAGGAACTTAATGACCTGTACTCATCACCAAATGTTATTCGGGTAATCAAATAGAGAAGGAGATGGTCGGGGCATGTAGCATGTATGGGGAAAAGAGAGGTGCATACAGGATTTTGGTGGAGAGACCTGAGGGAAGGCGACCACTTGGGAGACCCAGGCGTAGATGGAAAAATAATATTCAAATGGATCTTCAAGACGTGCGATTGGGGGCATGGACTGGATTGAGCTGGCTCAGGATAGGGACATGTGGCGGGCTCTTGTGAATGCGGTAATGAACCTCCGGGTTCCATAAAATGCGGGGAATTTCTTGACTAGCTGAGAAACTGTTAGCTTCTCAGAAAGGAGTTAGTTAATATCTAATACTTCAGTCATTTCTGTAAAGGCGACATAATAACTAGATTGGTGTGTTGGATGTACATTCCTTTGCACTGAACAGCCCCCTGAAGATGGCACCTCCGTGCTGAACCATGTAGGGGTTTTTCATTATAGCTTATGAATGTATTTTATTCAGTGCGTGAGGTGCGGATGATGTAACAGATTACTTAGTTGCACCGACGTCACCGTACCGTGGACCGAAATCCTCAGCATCTCCTGCAGTTTTCCCAAGTTCTAACCTCCTTGCAGGTTTCCCCACAAAATCCTCTATGAATTTTTCACCTCCCCTATACGTGCTGCACGCACCTCTCATCTCATTCTCCTCGATTTGTTCACCTGTATATCGCTTGACATTTCTTTCTAATTACCCTCTCGGAAGACCATCCGTGTAAACATATGTTCAGTGTCCAACGTTTCGGAGAAGTGTATATTTCCTTCATCAGGTTACTGTAATCAGCACCGCGTCTCTCCGTTGCTCACATTCATATCTCAAACCCCCGGACTCACCAATTACATCAGCTGTTTGCATGTAGTCGTCGTGTCGGCTCCAAATGCGAACACTTTGTACCAGGGGTGCACAAATTCCAGGCGCCTGGTCGCCCGGGCGACTAAATTTTGTACGGTGGTGCCTAATATGTGTGGGCCTTCGGTAGCAAACTTGCTTCATATCACCCTTCTGGCGCGTAGATTTTCAGGTGGTTCCCCAATTTTTGGAAAATTTGTGAACCCCTGCTGTATACTAGACAGCTCCACACCGTAAGGTAAATTTCGCCCTAAAACCTGTCATGAAGGCACAGAGGGAGAGTAGAGGTATAGCTACATGCTTTCTTTAACCTCAGAAACAGATGTGGGTGGATAATCAACGCCCCGTCCAGGTCGCTTCACCCCCGGAAATGACCCGTTTTATAGAAGACTGGGTGGGCACCAGGGCCTGTCTAGAGAGCTGCGAACTGCTCCACACCGTGCGTTACAATAATATCAACAGGCAACATTACAACCTCGTACTGGCGGTTACAGCGCGTATCTTTACGGGCGTGTGAGGTATTGTCACTGTAACACACTTTCCCACGGATAGTTCACCATCTGTAGAATATGGAGTAAAGCGATTACCTTTTCTCGAAGTCTGTGTGTATGTAACTCCCCAGATCTTGGTGGATTCCGAACGCCTTACATTTTTCTGTTTGTCACCTGAAACAGTCGGAAACAAACCAAGCGATTAACAGATGAAGATCAAAGATCACTCACTCCTCGAACACAGTATGAACTGCACGAATTTCATGATGGTCTTGAATAATTAATTTGGAGGGCTGTAGGGTGTAGTAGTTTATGGAATGTTTTAATGCTCTACCCCAGGATATTAGTCCAGAAACTGGGGAAAAGCATGAAGCATCTGGCATGGGGTCCAGTCAAACACCTCCCTAACACGAAGCAGCAGCGCGAACTTACGCAGTTAGTAACCAACAACCTGTATTGTGGCAATAACAGGAATATTGCTTCGGAGGAACCATCGAACGCCGCAGTGTAACGAAAAGTTCGACACGTTCCGTGCACGATTATTATGTATGTCTATTTACAAGCATCTACTGAAAGACATCCGGTAGATAGCTTGCTCCTAAACGCTTTTGTAAGGGGCAGTAGTGTAATAATAATAATAATAATAATAATAATAATGTTAGTGCCACTAGTCACGTGCCAGGCACATGACTCCGCCTTAATATTCACGCGCCACTCCACTGTAACAAGTCAATCATAAAAACCAACGAAACCTATCTCTTTCGCCACGCACAAACCAAGCTCTATCGTCACCAAGAAGGTGCTGCATTCCGGTGGTAAACTAACGATGCAAACCCGGCTGTGACTCACTCGCTCACTCACACAAGAGTATTATATATATGGCGATTATTTATTATTATAATTATAATAATTATTATTCCTATTACAAACCATGTGACCGACTTCAAACTTCAAAGGACGCACAAAATTGCGAAAGCCATTGTTGCTGTTGTTTTTTTTGTTTTTGTCGTCGTCGTCGTCGTCGTCGTCGTCGTCGTTGTTGTTGTTGTTGTTGTTGTTGTGTCAAGACAGGACGGCTGAACAACAGGTCGTAAGGGTGTACAATGAATATTATTACAAAAAGGCTAAATATTGAGCGTCAGCATGGAAACTGACACCGTTAGGAAAGGAGAGCCCCCTCTTCCGCCAGGGTGCACTGACTCCCATAAACGACAGCAAATGCTGAGGCGGCACAAAAATGATCTGAATCTTGTAACACTACAGACAAAGAGCAATAAAAAGCAACAGTATTGCTGCATGATCCAAACCGTAACTTTTTATTGCGACCTAAAGTAGTGCGAAATCCGGTGACTGCCACGGCCTGAAATACCGTTCGAATTTCATCGCTTTGCAGCGCACACTTCATTCGGTGTTCCCTCAATCATCCCAACTCTATACACATCGACACTGGGGTGCACGTAGACCCCTATTCAATGGAGACCGGCCGGCTTTTCCCCGGCAGTAAAGAGGCAGTAGAGTGATTCTGACCACTCACCCCCATTCAATACCGTGTTTAAGAATACGAGGAGCTAAACCTCCACCCCCACACATACCTTCATGGTGAGCACAGGTACACCTTTACCTCTACCCTACTCAAGTCGTAACCCTTACTCCTCGCCTAAGATATTAACTGTGTTATATAAGCAGATACGGAGGGTAAACAAGTGCGCTCTAGAAAAGAAAGTTACTGGAATTAATACTTACAAATTTCTCGGGGGGGGGGGGGGGGGGGGAAGGGGGGCCTGAACCAACTAAAGGCATAAGATTCACAAATGGCAGAAAGTTATAGGTTCCTTTTGTGCTTGTAGAGGCAAAACAGATATTATTCGGGTGATCAGATAAAGAAGAAGATGGGCGTGGCATGTAGCATGTACACGGGAGAGAAGACGTGCCTACACGCTTTGGGCGGAAAAACAACCACCTGAAAGACCTAGGTGCAGATAGGAGGATACTGGTAAAGTATACTGCACACTTAAGAAACTAACTCTGTGGTTCAGTTTTTTATTAATTTAAGGTTATGTAGTGACACTGTATTAGCTTAACTGTTCACAAATCAATAATGATTCTGCGGTTGTAGATGATGTAACAGACAGTGAAATTATATATGGCACTGCCTCAGAGTTTGTCTCAGGAAGGCCACTAGAGGCCATTAGGATAGTCTTCATGTCAGTATTCAAAATTAAGACTTCCTGAACACAAAGTGAGTCGCCATCATTAAATGCAGCATACAAAAATAAATAAAAGCATAAAACGTCGGAAGGTCACTGTACGACCAACACTGTGTTTCAGTATCAAAGTATTGATTAGAATATCAAAATATTAATTAGAATGAAGAGTGAATCCCCTGAGTTAAGGCGAATAGCAAAATTCATGTCATTTGTCTTCGATAATCTAACTGAAACTTAACTTATATTGTAAGTTTTTTTAGCATTATAAACTGGAACTTCAGCACATGTGGAATGTAACTCCGTGAAATGGAATTTATCCCATATTTTTATAAAGTTAATACTCAGAAGTTATTTGAAAGGAAAGTGTCACAATCTATGGGACCATTTTCGAAATAAGAAAGACAGGCAACAAGGTGGAAACGAACGACAAAAAAAAACATTGCCAACAGCACATGGTGTTCCCAGGCGGTCACCCATCCAAGTACTAACCATGCCCAACGCTGCTTAACTGCGGTGATCAGACGAGAACCGGTGTATTCAACGTGGTATGGCCGTTGGCGTTAAACTAGCGCGACCGTCCGTCATGCCATCGCCCGTACTGTATTTCCGTTTCCGTACACACCTCCATTTTTCGTATTTCATATAATTTTTATAGTTCATATGTTTGCGGTTTCATAGGATTGAACGCACATATTTTACATATTGCAAAGGATCTTAATTTGCACACAGCTTTGTATTCAAAAGGTAGCCAGGAATATAGCCCTGGGACTAAAGCGGGCTGGCCGTGTGGCTAACGACTCACCTTCCCCCCTGCATGGGCCATCACACCTTGAATACAACATATAACATGTGATGATCATATGCAGTAACTAACTAATTAACACTATGGGGCACAGTTATTCTTGGGAAATACAGTGTTACTCAGCTAATGAAGAAATTTGTCACATTTCATGCAGCCCGAAGTTTCATTACTGTGTTGACGACAGCCCGTCAACTGTCTTAATCCTGATCCAGATCAATCCGGTAGTAGATTAAATCAAGGACAACGAGATGGGCGGAAAATGTGGCACATATGATGGAGTAGGTTTTAATGGGGAAACATGAAGGAAACATACCTCTTGAAAGGCCTAGACGTGGATGGCATGATAATATTAAAACGGATCTTAAAGAAATCGGATGGGAAGGCGTGGACTGGATTGATCTGCCTTAGGATAAGAACAAGTGGCGAGTACTTATGAACCTTCGGGTTCCATAAAATGCCGTGAGATTCTTGACTAGCTGCAACACTATTAGCTTTTTAAGAAGGACTCTGCTCCATACAGTTAAGTTAGCTAGTTAACACGTTCTGGACTCCATCAATGTTCCACTTTTCCACGCAGTTGTTGGACAACTGAAGGCACGTGGCTAGTAAAGGTCACCTTCTCAATTGTATCACTACAAGAATTTCCCTGTTGACTTCCAGAAGTTGTTAACTGGACTGTACTGTTAAAGGAGACAAACATCAGGACGCAAATGCGTGTTTAGCCCTTTAAAGACGAAGCGTATCTGTTTTATATAAGGACTCGGTGCGTACCGCGCTGTAAACACTCTCCACTTCGGTTATAAAAACCAGTCTCTTAATGTTTTATAAGGCAAAAGTTGCTGTTTGTTCTGAGATCCGTACAAAACACATAAACACAATGTGGGTACCACGTAGAATTTTTTAATGTTAAACCTGGTGGTATGTAAAGCTACCGCTAGGCTTTAAAATGTTACGTGTGAGACAGTCGTCTAGCGTCTGTATACGCAACTCCCCCATAGAAGGAATTGTATAGACGGTGAAAGTAAAGTATTTGAACGTGTCATCAGACAGTCATCTCACTTTCGTCCTATGTAATACGATTTAACCTGTTCCATTGTGAGCTGCCTATTCTTGTCACAATATCAACTTGCACACGACACGTGGGCAGACGTCAGGTGGCTCTTTCATACTCTGCAGGAATTTAAAGCGAGATATAACCACGTTTTGTGCTGAGTTCAGTTACCGTTCCATCTCCATGACTGACGTCGCCACCAAATTAACCGAGATCTCCTTTATTCGACCCAACATTTTAAGGCCATTTCAAATTTGCTGATTTTAAATGTGGGTTCTAAGAGAAAGTAATAAGAAGGAGAATTAGGGTTTGTGAAATGATATTCACAACATCTTTCTTTCTTTCTTTCTTTCTTTCTTTCTTTCCTTCTTTCTTTCCTTCTTTCTTTCTTTCTTTCTTTCTTTCTTTCTTTCTTTCTGCTTACTTATTGCAGGTGCAGAGAGTTATCGTTGCACACGGTCACACTGTGACACACACACACACACACACACTAGGTAAGACTCCTCTGGACAGGTGATCAGCCAGTCGCAGAGACCTCTACCTGAAAACACACAACACTCAAGAGAGACAGGCATCCATGCACCTGGCGGGATTCGAACCCACAATCCCAGCAAAAGAGCGTCAGCAGACCCACACGTTATACCGCGCGGCCAGCAGAATACTCTTATGTTTAAGGGGTAAGATTTTTAGACAAATGGCAAAACAGACATGTGACTGAAAAAGTAATACTTGTAACTGAATAAAGGGAAAGGAGACACAAACAAGATTTGCATTCATTACATCTGAAAAGCGGAAGACAGGAGATCGAGTAAAGCAAATAATAAAGTACAAAATATAAAAACGTGTTTACTAATCTTCGACATTTTGCCTCCCTTTGGACCACAATCCACATATCTCTTTGGGAACGAATTGTTCATCATTTTTACACATTCTGTCACTTTCCATAGCATCGTTCTAAAATCTCATGCAAATGTTATGTGTGCTTTTTTTTTAATTCTGATTTGTTAGTTAATTGAATTGTTGGCTAATGCACTGGTTTGCCTTGTATCTTGTTCCTCTTTTTAGGCGCGTTCGCAAAATCGCGAAAAGTGATTGTTACCTTCAACATGTCTGTCTGTCTGTCCGCATAGAACAACTCGGCTCCCACTGGACCGGTTTTTATGAAATTTGAGATTTCGGTATTTTTCGAAAATATGTCGAGAAAACTCAAGTTGCATTAAAATCTGACAAGAATAACGGATATTTTACATGAAGACCTATGTACATTTATGGCAGTTTCTCGCTCAGTTCTTCTTAGAATGAGAAATGTTTGAGACAGAAATTGTAACTAAAATCCAAAAACATATATTTTCCGAAAATCGTGTCGTTTATGAGATAACATGGAAACATATGGCACTGCCAGACAGGCCACAGATGACAATATAATACGGCGCATGCGCTTTGCATGCTGGATAAGGCTACAGACACACTCGAAATATGCGATAGTTATTTGTTTTCAATGTTAACAATGGTCACAAGAACGCTCCACAATGCAACGTTATAGGTACGACGGCGGTTTGTTTGTGTCTTTGTGCTGATTTTGTAACTCGCCATTCGGCTGTTGGGTCGGCAAGTAAATGAAAATTGAATTAATCCAATTAAATTTAAATGGACTGAATAGGATAATGCTACTATAACACCTTGTTTACTTACCACCAATTATGCAAATAAAACAATAAAGAAGGTAAAGCCGTGCCATTACAGACCTGGACAGGCCAACAGGGTTCCAGGAGGTCGAGGCTACCAGATTTCTAGACAATCGGCACATGAAGGTGCTAAGGTTGTCAGCCCTACGCACCGGCCGCCTTTCCCCCCCCCCCCCCCCCAGGAAATATTCCTGGTACTCATTTCTGTTAGAAATTTCTGGCCCCAGGGCCATAGTGCGACCGGAAGGATTATGCCAATGAAAAAAAACCACTGACACCATCGAGAATCGAACCCGCGACCTGCCGGTTTGTAGCGCAGTGCCTCAACCAACTGCAGCACCGCGGCCCCTAAATAAAACAATAAAGTCTAAAGTTACTATACCGCCGACACCGGCTCTGTCCTCAGGTAAAACATAAAAAAATAGACGTACCGTGTACGGCCCACTTGACAATGTTAAATGTAATCATGACGTACTATAATACTGCCTGTACATGGACACACTTTAAGGCGAACTACAGCAGAAGTCTGCAAGTATTAACCTTTTAAAGCCTAGCGGTAACTTTACGTACCACCAGGTTTAACATTAAAAAATTCTACGTGGTGCCCACATTGTGTTTATGTGTTTTGTACGGATCTCAGAACAAACAGCAACTTTTGCCTTATAAAACATTAAGAGACTGGTTTTTGTAACCGAAGTGGAGAGTGTTTACAACGCGGTACGCACTGAGTCCTTATATAAAACAGATAAGCTTCGTCTTTAAAGGGTTGACTACCGACAATAGGAAATGTCTTTGAATTGTCATGTGGATAAAGTGCAGTTACCTAAAGTTTCAGTCTACATATTCCAGCCAGGAAGTCAAATATCTTAAGTTGGAATTCATTTATCCCAGCACAGGCCATGTTAGTTCACACACAATAGGTTTGACAGCCCCCAAAATACATTGTCTTATCACCTGCAAGGCGTAAGATGGGTTGGCCACAGTTGGCAGAGGCGTTATAAGCACATATCGAATAATGTGTTTTTTTTGGGGGGGGGAAGGGGTGGTAAAACAAACTGCAAGTGACGCAGCATGGTGTGGGGTAAAATGGAATTCCACCTCCACTGTAGCATGTCAGGCTCCGTTTCTCGGCGAGAATCTGTTCTCACGGAAGTGTTCCATTGTGCGGAAGCCATTCCAATCCATAGTCGCAAGGTATTCAGCTCTGCTGCACGTGGTTTTCTACGTCACTATTGTCTGTCATCCACCGAGTGTACTTTTTGTGTTGTTTTCCCTCAGACTACTAGCTATATTATCGGGACAGAAAAGCCTCGCTAGACATTCGGTAGAATAAAAAGACAAAGAGATAGCAAAGAAACAGACACAGAGGTACTGAAGATTACACTGCTAGTGGTACTTATGTTGGTAGTACTGGTGGTGGTTGTGGTGGTAGTAGTAGTAGCAGCAGCAGCAGCAATAGTATTTGTTTAGGTCGTTGCAAACGCTCTGTCCAAGTCCGAGAACTTGTTCCGCATTCCGAAATATGTTATTTTTTAAGGTGAGCCGTTGTTAGCCCCTCGCCCAAACTCCAAACTAGAGGATCACCCTCTGTCGGCTGTCCGCCACTGCTTTTCCATATATTTTCTGCAACAGCGAATACCAGAAGGCCGTCTCCACTAGTCCGCAACTTGAGGATGCGCCACGCCCTGGTGACAAGGGAAGCCGGAAGGAAAGAGGTCACTTTGAAAACCGAAACGTAGTTAGCAGAGGAATATTGAAACACATCTGAAAGAAATCGGGTTGGAGGGCGTGGACTGGATTAGCTGGCTCAAGATAGGCACACGAGGCGGGCGGTTGTAACCATGGTAATAAACATTCGGATTCCATAATATGTGGGGAATTTCTTGGCCAGTTAAGGAAGTACCAGTATGTCAAGAACTATGCTTCATACATTAACCCTTTAAAAAGGAAGCTTATCTGCTTTATATAAGGACTCAGTGCGTACCGCGCTGTAAACACTCTCCACTTCGGTTATAAAAACCAGTCTCTTAATGTTTTATAAGGCAAAAGTTGCTGTTTGTGCTGAGATCCGTACAAAACACATAAACGCAATGTGGGCACCACGTAGAATTTTTTAATGTTAAACCTGGTGGTACGTAAAGTTACCGCTAGGCTTTAAAAGGTTAAGTCAATTCGTTACTTAATAGTAGTAGTAGTAGTAGTAGTATAAATGCATTTGAAATTGCAACGGAAACTCTGACAATTCCCATCCGTGTCTAGTTCCCACAGATAACTGTTCATTCAGGCTGACTGAAATGGCCACGCGGTACCAGCACTTGACACTGAGGATGACACAGGAACCTGGGGCACTGAAACCAATAGACAGGTGACACCCGTTTAACGCGCCTACGTCCACTGCGGCTTCGTCATAACGGTGTGTAAAAAAAATTCCTTTCCAATCTACAGTTTTTCCCACGGACAGTGCAAAGGCAACGCAACTGCTGAAACATTCTGCCCACTCGCCCTTACTCTTGAGCGGAGGTGAAGAAACAACAAACTGACAGTATCTGGAAATTACTTAAAAGCCACAGGCGCCTCGATTATTTTTCAACGTATGAGACCGAGGTAGCAGGTTCCTCCGAAACGTCGGTGCACGTCTACCAGGCTACGTGATATTCACTACGAAAAGACATTAATCTTAAAGTTGCAGAATGATTGCAACTGCTGCCGAAGAAAGCAGCGACGGACCATTTAAAATACTTTTCAGAATCTGCATGAAAGAAAGAACGCCCGGTAATTTTTGTATGGGTTAGATAGTTTTTAGAGCTGTCTGAATGCGGTAGCGGAAAGATACATTTCTTCCTCTGCCAGGAACAGAACTCTGGTCGTCTACCTCCCAACAAGTCATTTTACTCTGATATCCACCTAATTACAAGCAATAAATATTAACCCTTTAAAGACGAAGCGTATCTGTTTTATATAAGGACTCAGTGCGTACCGCGCTGTAAACACTCTCCACTTCGGTTATAAAAACCAGTCTCTTAATGTTTTATAAGGCAAAAGTTGCTGTTTGTTCTGAGATCCGTACAAAACACATAAATGCAATGTGGGCACCACGTAGAATTTTTTAATGTTAAACCTAGTGGTACGTAAACTTACCGCTAGGCTTTAAAAGGTTAATATGTATTTAATAATTAAAAAGTAATATACCATGTCCTTTACTGTACATCGTATGCGCGCCGTCACCGATTTACCGTAATTCAGGAATGTAATGTATTTATATCACAAACCCTCTGTAAAAGTACAGCAGGGTGGTAAATTATTTATTTTTTAGAGGCAAGGTGCCGTAAATAAAGAATAAGTTTGGGTTTATATTTCAACCCTCTCTACTTCGACTTTTTTTTTATGGAAACAGATTTCTCTTTCGGCATGTTCCCATGGTAACGTACAAATCACACTGTTGACTACTCGCGCTTAAATTGTAAGGACATGGGGAAACTAGTTCCTTTCACCGATCTTTTTAAGCGCCAAATATACACAGAACAAAAGGGTCATGCATCTTATCGAGATATCTCGTGCGTAGCATGGAAAAGGTTAAATTAATACTAACAACTCCATTCACTTAACAGTCCAAAATAACTCATTCAACTAAGACGAACCAATTATCACTCGTGGTCACGGTGAGAAATACAGTTCTGTAAAGAACAAAACAAAATGAAGGTAACGAATTGTAAGCGAAAAACACTTTTTGGGGCGGGGGAACAGGGCAGAACAATGAAGGAAGCAGAGCCCGGGACCTGGCATGTTCACATGTTCTGGTGTCTACTGCTGTAATTACATGAAAGAGCACGAACTAACCACAATACAAGATTATCATTCTTCTTCTTTTTTATATCGCTCTCGCAAGAATTAGATACTCTTTGACAGCGTGTAGAAACATAAAATGACAAGAATAAAATTTTAATGCCATTAACCTCACAGAATTAGAATGCATAAGAGGAGATCAGCTTTGGATATCTGAGAGGTCCACTCTTTTTATAACTTTAACAATAGTGTTACAAAACTCTAATTCTGGGGAATACAAAGAGACTAGCGCAGAGATTCTTACACTGTAGGTGGTGCCCCTTTTTATACTGGCAATAATAGTTCATTTTATGGCATGAAAAATTGTATAATTTCGCTATTACAGTACAGTGTGAGAAGAGATCATTGTGGTGGCAGGGAGGCATCTTAGATAAAGGTAAAGGTTCACCCTATAACAGGCCCTGAGGGCCCAAGAGGAGGAGTACAGGTATAGCTCTACCCTTTCGTGAGCCTCAGTACGAGAAGAGGAGGAGGCGGCTAGCCCCACGCCCCGGCCGCTTTACCCCCCGGGAAAGAGACCCGGTACCCATTGTACAGGAGGCTGGGTGGGGCCCCAGGGCCGGTCTGGACGGCTGCGGAAAATCTCGCCCCCACCGGGATTCGATCCCCGTATCGTCCAGCCCGTAGCCAGTCACTATACCGACTGCGCTATCCCGGCCCACACATCTTAGGTAAGAGAAAAATTGTATTTTGTAGCTATAGTTCTAAAATCTCTTTTTAAGTATTCGTTCTTTGCTCAAAGCGCATAAACTGGAGATCGTGTGTCTGTCTGTCCGTCCATTCGTCTTTCCGTAAGTTTCATATCCGAAACTGATGGGCGCATATTTGCCAATCTACTATTAATTTCTGTTGTGCGGTCTGATTATCTCTCACAGCGTTTCTTCAACAAGGCACTCGCGGTTCGCTCAATTAGGACACATTTTTTAACGACTGATTTTAGGATTACTGAATGACGCACTTCCAGATTGACAGGTTCCACGTCGTTGAACGATCTGTTTATTTTGGATGATGAATTGGAAATGTCATGTACACAAGCTGTACAGGCCCTTCAAAGAAGAAAAATAAACTGAATAATAAGTAAAGATTCAATTCGTACCGCGCAGTAAACACAATCCGTCTCAGTTATAAAAACCAGTCAGTTAATACTGGAGAAAAATAACCTAATGATAATTAAAGATCCAAATCGTACCGCGGGTTAAACAGACTCCGTCTCGGTTATAAAAACCAATCAGTTAATGCTCTACAAGGAAATAGTCGCTTTTTTTTCTGAGAGACATAAAAATCACAGAAATACACTCTGTGGACACAGTGCTGAATTTTTTATTGTTAAAAATGGCGGTATCTCAGGTAACCACTTTGCCTAAAAGCGTTGATGATATCATCACAGAATTTTTCCTGAAGGACCTGATAAAAGCCACGACGGACTCAATCATGACAGTAATATTTGTACCGAGACTCGGACCCGAAACTTTCCACATAGAAAGCACATATACTAACAGTCTACAGTGACCGTCGACAGAATCATTTCACAGGGTTCTAACATCTGGACTCCAACCCCTGGCATAACCTCGAAATTAGTCGGATTACGGTACGAGTAATAGAGAGGAACTGGTTTGCAAGACGAAGCAATGCTTACAGACTTTTGGTGAGGAATTTACTTGGAAAGTGGCCTCTTGGAAGCATAAAGAAAGGGGCCTGAGAAAAATACTATGAAGTATCTTAGAGAGAACGGTTGTAAAAACAGAAAGTGGATAGAACTGGCTCATGATTGCGTCTCATGACAGGAATTAACCTTCGAACTTTACTGCCAGAGAACATTAGTGCCTGTCACTTTAACCCTTTAAAGACGAAGCGTATCTGTTTTATATAAGGACTCAGTGCGTACCGCGCTGTAAACACTCTCCACTTCGGTTATAAAAACCAGTCTCTTAATGTTTTGTAAGGCAAAAGTTGCTGTTTGTTCTGAGATCCGTACAAAACACATAAACGCAATGTGGGCACCACGTAGAATTTTTTGATGTTAAACCTGGTGGTACGTAAAGTTACCGCTAGGCTTTGAACGGTTAAACGACAGTCGTGTACCTAAAAGAGACACTTCGGGCTACACTAATCCACTGAGAAAAATGGCTCAGGTCGCAACCATTCTATCTTACATTCAGGAGGTGACACGTTTGAGGTTTTCGTGATTTTTTTGAGTCAAAATAAGCTACTTTCGTCATAGCACTTTACAGTAGGCCACGATCACTTCCTTCCTAATCTTTCCAGTTCACTATGCAATGTCATTGAATCAGTCGAGGTACTGATGAACAGAAAACACAAACAGATTTCCAAGCACGTGAACACACGAAGTCAACTGCGGATACGTCATTCATGTGAAAGACACGCTGGTTCGTAGGTTATTTAACCTTTTAAAGCCTAGCGGTAACTTTAAATAGACCAGGTTTAACATTAAAAAATTCTACGTGGTGTCCACATTGCGTTTATGTGTTTTGTACGGATCTCAGAACAAACAGCAACTTTTGTCTTATAAAACATTAAGAGATTGGTTTTTATAACCGAAGTGGAGAGTGTTTACAGCGCGGTACGCACTGAGTCCTTATATAAAACAGATACGCTTCGTCTTTAAAGGGATAATAACGCTGCTTCGACTAACTACAGCAATGATTTAGGGTTCAATTGTAAATCTGATCACTGTGTTCGGTGAATTCAAAAGGACTGGCAAAGAAGAGATTGTAGCCTATTTATAGGGGTGCAAAAATTTTCCAAAAATCTAGGGGTACCTTAAAATTCTAGAGCCAAAAGCGTGACAAGAATAAAATTCCACATCGAGGACCCAAAATATTAGCCGCCACCGCATAATTCTTTTTTTCGCCCGGGCGACCTGGCGTCCGAGATTTGTGCACCCCTGATTTGAAGGACTATCCTGACATTCACTTGGAAGAAATAAGGAAAAATAACGCACAACCTGTCAGAATAGTCGGTGGGCCGCATGAGGTTCGAACCGGACGCTTCCCGAGTTCAAACTCGCAGTTACGGCCAGCCCCCTGCGTAGCCACAAAACTATCAATCAGCCACAGCCACGACACACACGTAGTAAAGCATTCCTTGTCATTTTGTTTGGGAAGCGCCACGACCATATAACGAACCAATAATTTATTCAATTTGCATACACGTACAGCCAGAGGAGAAGTTTGGGGTGATGAACCGAACACGGTGCAACGCCCCATCTTGGAATGTTTATTATTATATTTATATTAGTACTTTGACCCTATCCCTTCCTACGCACCATTATCGGAGGAGGCACTGCACCTGTCCACATGCAGAGATGCAATAATCTCACGTTACTTGTTACGTTCCACAAGGAGCGCCTATTAACCCTTTAAAGCCTAGCGGTTACGTTAGGCACCACAACGGTTAACAATAAAAAAATGTACATTCTGCCCTCAGAGTACAATAATATGGCTTGCACTTATCTCAGAACAAGCAGCGTTTATTTCCATCTACAACTTTAACCGATTTGTTTTTATAACCCATATGGAGTGTGTTTTCTGCGCGGTACGACCTGAAGCTCTAGATATAATTCAGGTCAATACTAGTTCTTTAAATGGGCATACCCTAGATCAGGCTGTTAGTCGCTAGCGCTCCATAAAGAAGGTCACGTGATATTTATGGCGGACAAAGTGGCACTGGGATAGGCTTTTGTCCGAGTACTTCGGTTTTCCCCCGTCAGTTTCATTACTTCATCGTGCATGTTGCTATTAACAGAAACATAAAAGGGCGAAACCTGGGAAACTTCCAAAGGCAATCCTCTTTCGAAAATCGGGGAAAACTTGACAGAAAAGTAGCTCCATTTTTTTAAATTAGTCTTTAAAGGGTTGATACCGGTCTGCCCCTTTGCTTTTACCCACGAAAAACCCTAAAAACTTCCAATTTTCATGATATTTTATATTTTGGAGTTCCACTAAAATTTATCAACATTTTATTTAAAATCTGGCAAAAGCAACGGTCACTTTATACAAAAGAGCTACCAGCATTTCTGTTCCCAACTCCTGTGTTAAATGTTTCCAGAAGATGTGTATCAAACATCACGGAGTCAACATTAAAATCTCAGACAAAACAAACGAATTTAAAAATATTTTTCCTCTTCATTTTTGTCATTCGTCTTCCAGCTATCTGGTACGACTAATATTTGTACTGCCAAGATCACACTACGCATTACGGTTAATTTACTTTCCGCCCAGTACAAGGGTTTCCATATAGGGCCCTCCCCTTGCAGCAATTATTTAAATCACTGTTACTAAAAGAACAGGGAGATACAAACTCAACACCTAAGAGCTTGAATATTATTAACGGTTCATAGCGCAATGGTAGCTGTATGTACCATCTGCTGGGATATTTAAAAACACTGCACTTTGTCACACTGAGTGTGCTCTAGCGACAGACTACACTTGAAATTACGGAAAACTGGAAGCAAACATTCGTGAACAAAGAAACACTTCATTGTCATGACCCAATAAAAAAGCCACGCACTTGTAATAGTAAGGAAAGACACAACGTAAACAGGAGAAAAATATCCAAAGAAGGAATAACTGGTGAACGAAAACACATCAAGAAGAAACGAAAACAAACACACGGAGATAAGAACGTGAGGAAAGACACATTAGAGCACGAGAAATATAAAAAGCAAGAAAATAATATTTATCTACACAATTTCCGTCGACTATGTGTTTTAAGTCGTGACAGACAGACAGACAGACAGACAGACAGACAGACAGACAGACACGTTTCATTTTACAGTTTCGCGGAACACGTGCACAGGGATACCGGGTTCGAATTCACTTCGAGATAACGGAAGTTTATTCGCGGTTCCTTCGTTGTCTTGCAGTTAACAGAGCCTATGATGAGGAATCCTACAGTGCGCCCTAGGGAACACTTACCGCTGAACTTGAAGCAAGGTGAATTCACGAACTGAAACAATCTTACAAATAATTCTCAAGTCGAGTGAGACTATTGCCAAACGAACCAAACAGAGGAATCCGCTGCACAATATATGGGATTTCCGATCACAAGCGAAAACGATTTACATTCTACAATGACCACAGCAAACTATCGGCTGTGGAAAGGTCATGAAAACAGTTTCTGCACGTGCAATTCCATGACAGATTGACACGGAAATACATCGCCCTTACCCCCACACCCGGACACCCAGATCTGATCGGCAAATCGCATTCCTGAGCCGAATGGCTCAGCGTGAATCTTTCTCGGTCCACTCCGAACAATGCTAACACATCAAGATGGTGTAAAAGTAACGCATACTTGCATTCGTTAGGTATAGGTATCGAACCCCGATCCTATTACAGCCCATGTGTACTATGACGAAGACTTTTTCACTGTTTTCTCTAGTCTGTACAGGCAAATGTCTTCAAATCAAAATCGCTTACCACATTCTCATTCACTCACCACTCACAATAATTTCTCCATTTGATTTTATTTCACGTAACTTATGCAGTTGAAATAGCGTCGTTAAGTAAAGCAACAATCAATGATGTAAATTCTGACCTCCAAAACAGGCCGAATTTCTAATGTTTAACAAAACAGTAACTACTTAAAAACTCACGCCATGTCAGAAAGTTACATATTTGTGAATTTATAGGATGGTGTTTCTTATAGCAACTCCTACTGTTAGCAAACACTTGGGAGTGTTAAGGCACACAAAAATACAAAATGTAAACGACAGAAAGTCCGAGAGAGAATCACGCAGTATGATGATTGGCGGGTGGGGGGGGGGGGGGGGGGGGGGTGGGGGTGGGGGGGGGAGTGGCTGGAACTGGCTCAAAACCATGCCCAATGGCTGGCAGAGGTGATGATACAGTGACGCTTCTTGTGTCAGATTGCGGCATTAATGAGTGCTGGTAGCAGAGCGACAAACATCCCGACAAGGAATTTCCTTTATAGATAATGTGTGGAAACAATTTAGCTTATAGCTTAATTCATGTTAACCAAGTGGTCTGTATTTTTCTTAGCACCTACGACACAATATTGTTACCAGGTGCAAATATCTCTCCTAATGAGTCTATATATTCCATCACAATCACAACTCAAATTATGGCCATTCTCCATATTTTCTCAGGCTTGGGGGGGCCCCCAACGAGAAAAGCACAACGTTTCAGAGGCTGGATATCTGCCTTTGTCTTCAGAAGGAATGGAGAAATGGACAAACATACTCTGGCGGATCTGTTAGAAATAGACAGTCTTACTCCATGGACCCTGTTCAGCCTCCGATGATGGACAATGTACAAAATTTCGAACATAAATATGACCTAATACTATGGTAAAAAAAAAAAGGTAAAGCAGTCCCATTACAGGCCTGGACAGGCCCTTAGGGTTCCAGGAGGTCGAGGCTCCCAGATTTCTAGACAATCGGCACATGAAGGTGGTAAGGTTGTCAGCCATACGCACCGGCCGCGTTTACCCCCCAGGAAATATTCCTGGTACTCATTTCTGTTAGAGGCTGAGTCGACCCCAGGGCCATAGTGCGACCGACAGGATTATGCCAATGAAAAAATCCAATGACACCATCGGGAATCGAACCCGCGACCTGCCGGTTTGTAGCGCAGTGCCTCAACCAACTGCGCCACCGCGGCCCCCCCTAATACTATGGTCAAAATCTTTAAAACTGAACTACTTAAAACAGTCGGTTTTTTTCCATCACTGAGTATTGTTTAATTGTGTTTGTTGCTATGCATTATGAGAGCCATTAATGTTGTACATGGCCTATATATGCTAACTTGGTAATTAAAATATCAGAATCACAAATATTGTCACCCATGCTTCTGCTACAACAATGTCATCATCACCATCATATCATGGTACTTGACATCAAGGTCAGCTCTGTACAGCTCAGAATGTCCAAAAATGTTCAAATTCTGTCACCACTTGCACCTTCATGATTTTGCTGGCACTGTATATTCAAAATGTGGGCAACAGCATAAGATATGGTAAATTTTGTAATCTCAACAACTGTGGGTGATAGCATCAGACATGGTAAAACTTATAATCTCAACAACAAAGACCTTACTAGCATCAATAGGAGGCACCAGGCATAATTCCTTCAAAACGTGTATGCCCACGATTCTGCCACCATGCAGCAAATGCTGCAGCAATGTAATAAAACCCATAATTTTCAGCAACTGCATCTCTTGCTGCTTCACTTATTTCACTCACAGCACATCTTTTTGTTTACAATTAAGTGAAAAATGTTCAATGTGGTTGAAAAATGATCATTATTTCACACATAATCACTGCAAATGCTGCGCCTTCACATATACACTGAACAAATGTTACTTTCAAGCATCTTGGCATGTTTGAGGTTATGGTGTGGCCAGTGCAGTAATACTTTGTACAATATTTCTAGAACAGTTCACAATTCCCATTTCATTTTAAGCTTATTTCGTGTTACTGTAAGCGCCCTTGAAGCTGGCATATGAATTTATAGACGTACTCAGTAATGTTACCTGCTTGACTTCTGTTTATATCAAATTATCACCAGAATTCTCACTAATTTGTCAGTGATATTAGGCCTCCTCTCACAAAAACTATTACAATTCACACTATTCACGTTCTTCTGGAATATTTGGCCCATTGACGCTAAAATTCTTCCTCTCTTATCAGTTTTATTAATTTTTTGGTTACCTTTAGCAGCATGCCCATTACTTTGGCATGACTGTTTCACACTATTCAATTTCACTGCAACGTTTCTCAACACAAGTATATTAGCACGCCAGCACTTAATTTTCACATGCAGCTTCTTAATTTGCACCATTTCACACAACGCATATCGATTGTAAACAGAAGAGACATTACCTTTGTTTTGCTGCAACAAGTTGCAGACATACATTAGCAGTAGTACCAACATATGCATCCAAAAATACCTCCAACGCAAAAATCAAATCCTTTTCTTCATTAATTTACAACACAAGTGGGACGTTCTATGTGTGGCATGGCCTCTTTAACGACATGCTTTATGTTATGTTACAAGCACTCGGTAGCGCAGTTGGTTGAGGCACTGCGCTATAATCCAGCAGATCGCGGGTTCGATTCCCGGTGGTGTCATTGGAATTTTTCGTTCACATAATGGTTTCGGTTATTAATTTACTTATTTATATTTATTCAACTATTCATCAATTTATTCATCTGGGAGTCTCAACCCCCTGGAACCCTCAGGGTCTATCTAGGCCTGTACACGGATTGTTTTAGTCCCTCTTGGCGACAGTCCGGCCCCATGTTCAGATTACACGAGCATAATGATGCTAACTCGAAACATACAATTGGACAGGAAAATTAAAATGACCGGGAGAAGGTAAGAATTTGGAAGGGAGCTGTCATGGTATATTTAACGTCTGTTCACTGACCGAGGAAAGCAGGAACTTCGAAAAGGAGAGTGGTACTTTCGCCGAGACTAATCCAGAGCGGAGGTTCAGAGATTTACTGCTAAGCTAACCTGCTCTGCATTCTGATTCGAAAGAGAGGCAGACGCGCCTCTCCAAATGGACAATACAACCCAAGCAATGGCAGGAAGCACGAACTGTGTGAGTTGCATCCGCCAGCCCAGCGCAATTCGGACAGAGCAGTGCCTCGGGGTTGAGGGAGGCGGAAGTTGGCAGCACCGATTTCTTACGATGAGCATCGCACCCGAACACCTTCTTTCTTCCTACTTTTTATGTAATGATCATGCGGTTAGGGGTTGGGCGGTTTCCTTCAAAGGATATTAACCCTGTAAGGCCCAGTGTCTATTACATAACTTACCAGGCTTAGCTGTATTTATTTCTATATTCTTCCGACTGAGTGAACTTATGTGATTGTTAAGGGTCTCAAAACAAGGTGCAATTATTTCTCTGTTGAGACTGTGTTTAATTCACGGTAGGAACTGAATCTTTAAATAAAATTTAGTTCACCTTTCGTGGCATTTGGACAGGTTTTTCTCCGAGTACTTCTATTTCCTTGGTCGAGGCACTACGCTACAAACCGGGAGGTGGCGGGTTCGATTCCCCATGGTGTCATTGGAATTTTTCATTGGCATAATCCTTTCGGTCGCATTACGGCCCTGGGGTCGACTCAGCCTCTAACAGAAATGAGTACCAGGAATATTTCCTAGAAAGTAAAGGCGGCCGGTGCGTAGCGCTGCCAACTTTACCACCTTCACGTGCCGATTGTCTGGGTATCTGGGAGCCTCAACCTCCTGGAACCCTAAGGGCCTGTCCAGGCCTGTAATGGGAGAGCTTTACCTTTAGCTTTTACATCTGTTTCCCCTACCAGTATCATTCCATCAACGCCCCATACTCACCTTCGTCTATAGGTTGCCCTTACCAGAAAGACAAACAGGCGAGGTGTGCGAACTGCCCAAATATCAATGCTGTTTCCGAAATCGGGGAGCACTCGGTAGGAAAGTATTTCCAATTTTTTTGCCCCCTTAAAGGGGGTAACGGATTTGGTTTTTGACATCTTCCAGTCATTCACATTTTCTCATATACTTCGCTGTCTTTCAATGACATCTTTCTTTCACTTATCCCATCAAAACCTTGTATTCATACTTCATCCCCCCCCCANACGCTCTTCCGATCTCGTGTGGCAGTGATAAGGTTATCACTGCTACACGACGCTCTTCCGATCTACTGTAGCAGTGATACCCCGCGCATGGTTTATCTCGTCCTTCTTTGTTTGATCATTCTAATAATATTTGGTGACTAGTGCAAATTATAATGCTCCTCATTATACACAGCCAGCTATTCAGTGGGTGAAAGGGTTGATTTCCCACACATTAAAGCGGCCGGAAAGTGAAGCTGTGGGTTGACTCTGCCTATAAACCTTCAGGCGTGCACAGAGACATCTTTACCTTTACCTCTAATGGCATTACATTTCAGTACATATCTGCATTCTTGAGTATAGTATCACTGGACGTGTAGATGCGTGCCCTCTAAGGCGTATCACGTCTTCAGTAACAATAATTTGGCTCCCCGCTTCACAAAATTATCAGTGGTAGCGTGATTCATCGCCGTGATAGCGTCGCATTGAGATGTGCGTGAGGTGTGCCGACAGAGACACACCTTGTTCCCGGTAACATGACACGCAGTGGTGGATAACAACTTATTGTTATGGAGATTACCACCTCGCAGACACTGTTTATGAATGCATAAACGCGCCATGACTAATTCCCAGGCATACCACTGCGGTTGTGTTTAAATTTGAACAGTGTTTCCTCTTCTTACGTTAAAATGTACACATTAACCCTTTAAAGACGAAACGTGTCTGTTTTATATAAGGACTCAGTGCGTACCGCGCTGTAAACACTCTCCACTTCGGTTATAAAAACCAGTCTCTTAATGTTTTATAAGGCAAAAGTCGCTCTTTTGTTCCGAGGTCCATAGAAATCACATAAAGGCAATGTGGGCACCACGTAGAGTTTTTAATGTTAAATCTGGTGGTATGTAAAGTTACCGCTAGGGTTTAAAAGGTCTAACCACTACGTTTTATTGTAAATTTCTTTTTCCTTTTCTGTGGAGCAACAGCTTAACTCTGGCCTAGGCCGCCTCATTTTTTAGGCTTATAGAGCCCACACAATTAGACACACACACACACACACACACACACGCACCGAGTAGGGCGTCTCTGGAAGAGTGATCAGCTTGTCGCAGAAGCCGCTGCCTGCACAACACACAAGATTCAAACCCACGATACTGGAAATGGGATTGCCGCAGACCAACGCCTTAGAAACACTTCTAGGGAGAAATAATCTGTGATACTCCCTAGAAGTGAGACTATATTTCATAAAAAGTATGATTATCCCTACTAATTTCGTATGATCATGGCGGTCCTAAAGCCCTAGAAATGATTTTTAAGGTGAATATGAAGGAAAATTCTACGTACTGGTGGAATTTTCTTTAAATTCGACTTGAATCATATACGTTCTTATCTTCAGCTTTATCACCTTTCTTTTATCCGTTTCCTATCATTATCTCCTTCCCTACTTTGTACACCAAAACGTTAAATCTCGTTACATTTTATCCTTCACAGTCAATCACACACCTTTTTGTATCACACCTACAAATTCTACATTTCAAATTCGAAGTAACTCTCCATTCAAATTGGATCACTTATTGAAAGCAGCTGACATTAAGGTCTTCCAAGAACTCACTGCTCGGAATCGGTCCGTCTGCTTTCTTCCCCCACCAACCCAGCAAATACAATCTGAGGCTCTAGGCTCCATTTCCGCCAAATACCAGTTTCCTAAATCCATTTTGCAGAGATCAATCATTCATTCTGGCTACAGAGTTAACGAAGGCGTCAGCCACCAGCCTTGAAATGACAGCGACGTACTCTTAACTTCAAGAGGTTCTTAAGTCACTGAGCCTTAGGGCTCACCATTATATTCGCTTCAGATAAAAGAGACGCTGTACCTGCTGAGTCATGAACTCAGGAAATTAATAATAGAAAATTAATATTAAGAGAACAGAAAACTGTTACGTGTATTACGAACGCACAAAAGCGTTCATCATAATCTTACTTATGAGTTAATCACTTGCTCTGCCAGTCACCTTACTTGGAATTCATCAACAGATGGTCAGCGCTTGACGGACGTACATAAGAAATAATTCTGCTTCCTAAATGTGATCAGCATTAAATAACGCCGTGTTTCACTTTCTATTTGGATCTAAATATCCATTTCGACTCCTTTGACTGTTCCAGCTAACTAACTAACTAACTAACTAACTAACTAACTAACTAACTAACGAAAGAACGAACGAACGAACTAACTCCATGGAGCAGACGCCTTCTTGAGAAGCTAACAGTTTCTCAGCTAGTCAAGAAATTCCCCGCATTTTATGCAACCCAGAGGTTCATTACCGCATTCACAAGAGCCCGCCACCTGTCCCTATCCTGAACCAGCTCGATCCAGTCCATGCCCTCCCATCCCACTTCCTGAAGATCCATTTTAACATTATCCTCCCATCTACGCCTGGGTCTCCCAAGTGGTCGCTTTCCCTCCGGTCTCCCCACCAAAATCCTGTATGCACCTCTCTTTTCCACCATACGTGCTACATGTCCCACCCATCTCATTCTTCTCGTGTGCGGTTCCAACAGAACAAATTATGATTCATGTTGATATAGGCATGAGCAGTAAGGGCTTAACATTGGTGTTGTTTTCTGGGTTATGGTCCTGCGCAGTGTGACTGGTGGGTAGCAGTCTTGCGCAGGAACAGACCGTACTTATTAAGCCCTTCCGACATGTCACCAGACTACATGACGTCATCATCCAGAAGCCTGTAACCCAAATTTTAAGATTATTCAGCTGATCAAAAAGTTCTGATTTAAGGAACGCTAATGATTTCCTTCAACCATTAAACCCGGTTTAAAATTTTGTACAATAGACATTATTAACGCAATACCACTTTAATATTATCTTCTCATTTATACCTAGAACTTCCAGTTGGTCTCGTAGGTTGTCTACACAAATCTTTACTTCAGTTTCTTCCGTCCCAAAGTAGTGCCCATGTCCCAGTCTTCTGATACTTATCAGAATCGCTAATATTAGATTAGGATTGTGACGTATTACACTACTCCTTATTTAATATTCTTCAGCCCTTCGTTACTTCATGTGTCTTACGTTCAGATATGTCCCTCAGAACTCCCTTCTCTTCCCTTAAGTCACACACCCTCATAAGACAGCAGCAAATTATGAGTTTTGGGGGTTTCAGGACCGAGGGAATTACACCGTGTAACGTGGTATGTGGTTACCGACGTTTCGGAGTGACATGTCGCCACTTTATTCGCATTTCACATTTTCAGGTATTGACTTTTACTAAATAATATCAAGTCGTCTTGGATGTGACTTCATTTACACTGTTACCGACGTTTCGCAAGACGCTGACGCCTCCTTCAAAGTAGAAGTGAGTTTGTCTACCTGCGCGCCGCAGGGTAGACGGCAGAAGGACGTGTCAGGTTCCTCCGTAAAGTCTGCACTTATCTACCAAAATACGCGGTGTCTCAATTCAGAAAGATACAGCCCAAAATTCTACCATCCTGGAAAGTACACACCGATTTTCTCACTTGCGACCGGATATTGTCACAGTGCTAAGTTGTCTCGCTCGGTGTTTGTAGACTCATACGGCGCTTCCCGGACGTTAGGCTTAATATGTGTAAATACATCGTGTTATGCAAAAGAGTAACATAACCACATATTAGTTGGCGTCAGTGAGATAGCTTGGGGGGGGGAGAAGTACCGATGCCCTAGGCGGCAAAATACATGAAAATTTTCATTTTCTGCGTTTAATAAATTTTAAATTATCGAACCAAATACAATGAAATTCGACAAGCGTTTATGTTTTTTGAATTCATAATTCCCGTTCAGGGCGGCCATTATGATGACTCGTCCCGGGGCAGCGAAGGAACTAGCTAAGCCGTTGACACGTGCTGACAGAACAGCTGAATTAGCCAATACCAATATCACTATCCCATGTAGAACTCTCTTACAGGGGGCATTAACCCTTTAAAGACGAAGCGTATATATTTTATATAAGGACTTAGTGCGTACCGCGCTGTAAACACTCTCCACTTCGGTTATAAAAACCAATCTCTTAATGTTTTATAAGGCAAAAGTTGCTGTTTGTTCTGAGATCCGTACAAAACACATAAACGCAATGTGGGCACCACGTAGAATTTTTTAATGTTAAACCTGGTGGTATGTAAAGTTACCGCTAGGCTTTAAGAGGTTAATTATTTAAATAATTTTAGTAACAACTTTTCTTTATACATCCCAGAGTTTTCACGGTTATTGTATTGTGTGCACATGCATATGTATATACATTAAACGCTTCGACATCGCTGACAAATTTCAAATATGAAATTATTTTTCCACCGGCGCAAGAGCCCCTAGTGGGGCAGGGCCGCCTCATTTTAAGGGCTTCGCGATCACAGTCACTCAGACACACTGAACTCCGGAGAACTCCTCTGGACGAGTGATCAGCCAGTCGCAACTTGACAACACACAACACTCACAAAAGAGAAACATCCATGCTCCCGATGGGATTCGAACCCACGATCCCAGCAAGCTAGCGGCCGCAGACCCACGCCTTAGACCTCGCGGCCACTGGGATCGGCAAATATGAAATTACTCAGCATATTAATTGTTGGACTGAAATATAAGGAAAGTAAAATAAAAAAATATATCGAGGCTAGTCATTCGGTTTCAGAGTAAGCTCGTATAAATAAAAAGAAATATTAATTAACTCTCCCCCCCCCCCCCCCGCCTTTCTTCAACCGCCATCGCAGACTATTTTGTAACGAAAAGAAGTGTTGAAGGTCAGAGTACCTTAATGACTTCGGAACTGGCCAAGAACAACGATCAGTTATGCACAGCTCACGTAAGACCTAGCCTTCTTACGGTAACATGAAAGCAGCAGGCTAGTTTGACAAACCGGACATGAAGATCACTAAAATGAGAGTTGGTGAGGTGTAACACTCACAAGTTTCTTCTTCTGTTTCTGTTGTTTTCTTATTTTTATGCAAGATATCGGCCACTTTGAGATAATCAGTTTGAAATAATGGCACAATTCAAACGACAGTCTACGTCCACCCGCGGACACATATATCAGACTCTCACATTCTGATATGATAGACAGTTTGTCTATTCAAATTCTGCCAACAGTCATTAACCTTTTAAAGCCTAGCGGTAACTTTACATACGACCAGGTTTAACATTAAAAAATTCCACGTGGTGCCCACATTGCGTTTATGTGTTTTGTACGGATCTCAGAACAAACAGCAACTTTTGCCTTATAAAACATCAAGAGACTGGTTTTTATAACCGAAGTGGAGAGTGTTTACAGCGCGGTACGCACTGAGTCCTTATATAAAACAGATACGCTTCGTCTTTAAAGGGTTAATAACGCTCATCTTTTAAAATTATATTTAAAAATGGTGATTTCGACTTTCTTCATAACCGTGACGTAATCCAAAACACTGGCCTTTGGAATCAGCATAACAAAATGAATTTAAGAAATGAGTTTTCTCTTACGTTGCTAAAATACATTGTTTATCTGTGAGCTGGATGATCGTGTAGAGTCTGAATATGGAGGCAGAACGTTCCTACAAATCGTCAGGATAAACTTTACCAAACTACACGTCTTCATATCTCAGAAGAAATTAATCCTAACAGTCACAACTGTCACGACCTCAAACATCGCATGCAACCTGCTTTATAAGGACCATACTGGACTCTCAGGCCAATAGCTCTGCCTGCGTGACGTAAACCCACAGGAAACACCAGCTTTCCAAACGTCCCACTAATTATATGCAAAAAAGTTTCAGAGTGTCCAGTTTTTTTTGGCTTCCGTCAATAGACTTCTGTCCCAGTTTCGGTCTTTTAGTGAAACTATAGCACACAGTGCGTGAATTTATTTCTGTCACCGCTTTTCTGATCTTGGAATGCATTTGAAAGGCAGTACAACAAATACTGTAGACGGGACAGGGTCTAAGATAAACAAACGGAGGCTCAGAAATTGTTGGGTCCAGAAATAACAGAAACGTTTCAGTCCAAATTACGTAATGATATTTAAGTTTCTCCTAAGAAGGGATTTGAAATTCCTACTGCGGTAAATACGAAGAATACTGTTTCTAGGGAATTTTCTCCCGTTCAGAGGGACGTATTGCTTCTGCTTCGAGGCGGAGACTGTGCCATGAAGACAGCAGAAGATGATTTCACCGAATTTCCTCCACATTCCTGCCAGACTGCGCAGACTCACGCCTCAGAGGGCAGTACCCTTTCTTACGATTATTGTTTATTTCAAAATTCGATTTCTGTCCGCTGTATGTCTATAAGGTATTCAACTTCAGACATTACGTGCAGTTACAATGAACACATTTCCAAAAGTCTCCCTTACTACAAGACACTACATGAAAGCGAAGCTACCAGATTTCTAGACAATCGGCACATGAAGGTGGTAAGGTTGTCAGCCCTAAGCACCGGCCTTCTTTACAGCCAGGAAATATTGCTGGTACTCATTTCTCTTAGAGGCTGAGTCGACCCAAGGGCCATAGTGCTGCCGGAAGGATTATGTCAATTAACAATTCCAGTGACATAATCGAACCTGCGACCTCCGGTCATGTAGCGCAGTGCCTCAACCAACTGCGCCACCGCGTGCCCGTGGCATTCAGAAGTTTAAATGTGTGCAGTGCAATACAGTGGACGTATATAACAACAAAGAGAACGTCTGCTAAGCGCTATATTGTATTTACACCATTTGACAATTACGTTAACCTTTTAAAGCCAAGCGGTAACTTTACATACGACCAGGTTTAACATTAAAAAATTCTACGTAGTGCCCACATTGCGTTTATGTGTTTTGTACGGATCTCAGAACAAACAGCAACTTTTGCCTTATAAAACATTAAGAGACTGGTTTGTATAACCGTAGTGGAGAGCGTCTACAGCGCGGTACGCACTGAGTCCTTATATAAAACAGATACGCTTCGTCTTTAAAGGGCTAATTTAAGCTTGTTAGTCCCTCATGTGGAATTATCCCCCGTTGAGTTAGAGCCCTGCTGTATTATAAAATTTACGTCTCGTGAATTCTTTTCCGCTTCCACTCATCCAGTCTTGAGGACGGAGAGGGGACCGATACGGAGGGCCCACTTTATGTACAATTAAATATTCAAAATTTTACAAAAAACTGCAGCACTGATAGTGTTCTTACTTCTTTTAGCACTGTTAAACCACCAACAAATTTTAAGAAAAGCTGATCATTATTTGTTAATATCGAACCCAATTTGTACACATACTATAGCACTGTGTGTTGCATAGTGTGCAAACGAAATGACAGCTGTGCCTACGCACACACACACAAACCGGAAATAATTTGTGTGTGTGGGGACGTGCGCTTGTTGGGTTGGTGCGTGCGAACGCGTAAAGCAAGTTACAGTGATGTCGATGTCGTGTTTGCGTTAACTACTTACGCATGAACTGCGTCTGTGTAACTTGCCACTCAACCAATGCAGCCCGCACTACGATGAGTGCTGTCCGTCTGGTGTTCGAGCAGTTCCACACAAAATGGCTCTAATTACTCTCCAATAAGCGCACAGGGCTATTAATTCATACCAACTGCTTGAAGCGCGAAATTCATTTAAATAATCCTTGAAAATTCTTTTGCTGTACAAAAAAAAAAGCCTCGTTATTTCTCCACTACAGAGACCAAGCTTTACTCTTTACTCGGGGAATCATGAAAAGTCCTTCTTGATCAAATATCAGCCTTTTAAAGCCTAGCGGTAACTTTACATAGTCCAGGTTTAACCCTTTAAAGACGAAGCGTATCTGTTTTATATAAGGACTCAGTGCATACCGCGCTGTAAACACTCTCCACTTCGGTTATAAAAACCAGTCTCTTAATGTTTTATAAGGCAAAAGTTG
This sequence comes from Coptotermes formosanus, assembly GCA_013340265.1. NCBI lineage: Eukaryota > Metazoa > Arthropoda > Insecta > Blattodea > Rhinotermitidae > Coptotermes > Coptotermes formosanus. The sequence continues at coordinate 749,302 of BLKM01004603.1, forward strand.
CTGTTTGTTCTGAGATCCGTACAAAACACATAAACGCAATGTGTGCACCACGTAGAATTTTTTAATGTTAAACCTGGTGGTATGTAAAGTTACCGCTAGGCTTTAAAAGGTTAAAATTAAAAAATTCTACGTGGTGCCCACGTTGCGTTTATGTGTTTTGTACGGATCTCGGACCAAACAGCAACGTTTGCCTTATAAAACATTAAGAGACTGGTTTTTATAACCGAAGTGGAGAGTGTTTACAGCGCGGTACGCACTGAGTCCTTATATAAAACAGATACGCTTCGTCTTTAAAGGGTTAAACGTTAACTGTGGACAGCATTGCATGTAGAACAAGATGAGTTAAAGCAATCCTTATACAGGCCGAGGCAGGCCCTGAGGTCGCCAGGAGGCTGAGGCGCCCAGATTTTGCAGACAGTCTGCACTGCTGGATACTGCAGATTGGTAAAGGGAAAATACTAGCGTCTTGATGCGTGACCGGTAAGTGTGGCCGGAACTCTCCACCTGGACAAACCAAATAAGTGTTCCGAGACTTACTGCCACACAAACCAGCACGATAACTCGAAAGGTAGCGCGAACGCGTCAGGCCACTGCCTGTAGTGTTTTCAGTTTTGTGACACTTGGAATATAAACAGGTTTAAATTTAAAAACATGACTTTAATCTCAGGTTGTCACCGACTTTCCCGGTGGAATATATTTCGTACGAGATTTATTTTAACTGCAAAATATTAAATAAAAAACTGATGAGGTAAACTCCAATAAATAATAGGAATGTGCCGTAAAAATGATGTAAGTTCCGTTTTAAATAATTTTTACACTATTTAACACAGCAACACCACTATTTTTGTTTTCATCCCTAAATATATATATCTCTCTCACACACACACAATTCATGAACCAGCCGTTCAGACTAGCTTTCCTTAAATACACAACAAGTACAACAATTAAACGGTGAAAATAAGCAGTTCATATCGTACGGCCATCCTAAACACGTTACACAGCTTCTGTTTCGCTCTTCTTAATTGCTGCTTTCAGTCAACGTACATTTTCCCTCCTCTTTTTTTTACGCCGGTGCCAGTAGCCGCGCGGTCTAAGGCGTAGCTCTGCGGCCGAGCACTTACTGGGATCGTCGGTTCGAATCCCGCCGGGGGGATGGATGTTTGTCTCTTGTACAGTGGTTGTGTTGTCAGGTAGAGGTCTCTGCAACGGGCCGATCCCTCGTCCAGAGGAGTCCTACCTACTGTGATGTGTGTCTGAGTGTGATCAAGTGAAAATAAACAACCTCGACACCTGCTGTGAACAAGTAGGTAGAAGAGGGAAGGACTACGAAGAGAAACGACTTTGTTTTTACAAAATTTCTTTCGTTCCTTTAAATCGGTCTCACATTCAGTATGTCTGGTTTCCGCATTCAGCATTCCTATGTAATGTCACTGCAATTATCCCATTCATCTTACATTTTTGGTAAGTGGCAGAATAACTCCCACAGAAAGGTAACGTTGACTCTGTCCATGCCATGACGGCATATAGCGAAGAAGAGGTATAGCTCCACTCATTCTTAACCCTGCCACTGCATGGAGATTAGTGAACAACTTCACACCCCAGAAGTTTTAACCCGGGTTAAGGTCCCCGTAACCAACTGAGTAGGAGGGTATTGTGCCCCACAGCCATTGGACGGTTTCGGTCTGTTTCATTTTGAGTGTCGCAGCACAATTCTCACCCCCATCAATAACAGTCCTCTAGTCGCCCGTATAGTCAACATCCCCCCGCAACGCGCCAGACACGCCCAACACCGGCAGGGATCATCTCCTAGTCCGTGTACAGTACCTTTAATTAGACAGTGACTTCTTCCTTCCAAGTGCTTTCCATTGTCATACATCAGTCAACCTCTCATTCAACGCTACACAAATCAGTCTTCGATACTGGCACTGTCGTGAAATAACAAGCAAACAAAGCATTACATTTCCTGTACACAACTGGCAGTTGTCCATGTTTTTCTTATGCAACTTGCGGCAACAGATGAAAGTAATGTGTGCTGAGATTAACCTTTTAAAGATGAAACATGTCTGTTTTATATAAGGACTCAGTGCGTACCGCGCTGTAAACACTCTCCACTTCGGTTATAAAAACCAGTCTCTTAATGTTTTATAAGGCAAAAGTTGCTCTTTGTTCTGAGATCCGTACAAAACACATAAACGCAATGTGGGCACCACGTAGAATTTTTGAATATTGAACCTAGTGGTACGTAAAGCTACCGCTAGGCTTTAAAAGGTTAAAGTAGGCCAGGCAGCATGCATGAAATTACAGCCACAGGAAATTTAATCATATTCATACGCGGCAAAGAGCAAGATTAATGCCATTGAACGACTGCTAAAATTAGACTAACTTTTCGGTGAATGTAACTGCCATATGCTGTGTGTACCATGCCTGTCAGACACGAGGTCCCCCCGTCGCATGCGGACTGCAGAACTCTTACAGAAGTACCTCGCTAAAATTTTGATATTTATAAAGTTTTAGTGTCATTATTTTTATTGTACCATACACACAGACATACCTGCAAAATTAAATAAAAGGTGAAGTTTTCCTTGTCCACGCAATGAAGGCATAGTGGGGGAGTAGAGGTACAGCTCCGCTCAGTCTTGGAACTTGGTGGAGGTGAGTGGTTAACTTCATGCCTCGACCACTTTGCTTCAGGGAGAGCTACCCGATACCTTTCGGGCAAGGGGGTGGGTGGGTCCCACAGCCGGACTGCCAGATACAGAGAAAAATTTTTGACCCTATCGGGATTCGAACCCGGACCTCCAGTCCTTGCAAAATTAAATACAAAAAGCATCTCACGTCCTTGGTTTTATATATGCGAAAAAAATTTAGTGCGAAAACGACTGACTTAAAGCATAGTGGTAACCTTACACATCACCGTTTCTAACTTCACTTGCAGTACGTTTTCAGTTTTTCTTAGATCCTTAGAAAAGAAACAGAGATTACTACCCTAACCATCATTAACCTTTTAAAGCCTAGCTGTAACTTTACATACGACCAGGTTTAACATTAAAAAATTCTACGTGGTGCCCACATTGCGTTTATGTGTTTTGTACGGATCTCAGAACAAACAACAACTTTTGCCTTATAAAATATTAAGAGATTGGTTTTTATAACCGAAGTGGAGAGTGTTTACAGCGCGGTACGCACTGAGTCCTTATATAAAACAGATACTCTTCTTCTTTAAAGGGTTAATAGGTATGTCTTTAGTGTGATGGCACCAGGCTACATCTTTTCAAATTATAAACTGTTGTTAGTACTTAATTTCTTCGCACCGTAACTACGCATGCATAACATGTAAGCCTACAAGGAAATAAACGGGTTCTATAAAGTGCACCGACGTAACAGCACATTTATAACCGCTATGAATATGCTTAGCACCAATAAGCTATGCAGAATCACAAATAGCTTCTTGAGCAGCTGTTTGTTTTCCATCGGTGTACCTACAATATTATACTTTCTTTTACCTGTAGCTCTGAACGAACAGCAAGGTCCAAATTACAGCAAGAGGCAAGTAGAACGGTAAGTGACGTCACCAGTTCCTCTAAAAAAAAACTCGCGGATTTATAACAGTCATGAATATTAACTGGAAATGTTCACTTCAAGCTTGGGTAACTGTTTTGGGGTTCAGGCATTATTTTATTTTGTGCACAAGAAAAGATTCCCGCCTGCTTAGTAATTATACAACTGTGTCTTGACTGTTTAGTCACAATTACAATGTGTTTGTAACCGCGTGCAGTATGACAGACGCTAACACTTTGACGAAACCTGTTGTCTCCCGCTGTAAGGTTCAAATAACGTAATCTTGATATTCACCTCAGTGAGGACACCATCTTATAAGACAGTTATAAATATTATGAGACAGTTTTCGCTAAACACACCGATATAACGATACAATTGACGACATGTGCGTTATCCGTCTTAAGATGTTCGAAACCATTTTTTTGAATGGTGAAGTTCCCCGCAGCAGACATTATGGATGCACCGCCGCCTTGAGGCGTCTTGTGCAATCCTGTGATGCAGATGAAACTGATTATTTTTTGTCCTTTTCCAAGTAGTGGAGAACCAGTGGAATGAAACTAACAGGGAAAAACCGAAGTACTCAGAAACAAACTTGTCCCAGTGCCACTTTGTCTACCACAAATCACACATGGACGGACCCGGGATCGAACCCAGGCTTCTGCCGTGACAGGCTGGCGGCTAACCGCCTGAGCCATGGCACGGCCTTCGTAAACACTCAGCTAGTGAGGTATTCCCTGCAATTTCATGGAATCTGAAGGTTCATTGTCGTATTCAGAGAAGCCTTCCCCAAGCCCTGAGTAACACCCTGATATTTACACAGTCAGAATCTATTACCCAAGGTGCAAGATCACCCCTTGATGCCTGTATGCGACTTCTTGTTCATCACACCCGCAGATACGCTCCATAATGGAATGTTCTTGATCTAAAGACTAGCTACGGGATGGACGGTCCGGGTTTCAAATCCCGGCAGGGACAAGAGATGTTCCTCTCTCTCCAAACCATTCTTGACAGGCACTAGAGTCCAAATTGCGTCGTAATCAATGGTACCAGTGTTCTTCCCGGGGGTAAAACTGTCGGGGCGTGAAGCTGACCACGCCTCCCTTCAGTGGTCAGGTTTAAGAATGAGTGGAGTTATACCTCTACTCCTCGTGTATGCCCTAATAACGTAGAGACAACTTTTACCTTCCACATCTGTCAGCCTTCTCCTCTCACCATAGCTTATGAAGGCGTGACAGGTACCGAATTCACGCGAGTTATATAACGCATTTAGCGGGCAAGACGGATCCAGCGTTCATGATTAGCCTGTACTCGGACGACTGGCCGCGACACCTGCTCTTTGCGGTCTTCTTAGGTTCCCCCGAGCCTATCAATTAAGTCACAACCGCTCGCAAATCCTCTCCAATTCGTTTCTCGCCAATCATTCTAGAGGTCGAAGCCGTTATCACTGATACACTGACACAGGAAATATATGCAGTACATAAATAATACAACAGCAATGAGCAAACTGCAGCACTCCTACATATGTAATGTGGCCCGCGATTTAATTTCAGGAACACGGAATGGACAATTGTGAAATTCGAGGAATAATTATTTTATCCGCATTCGTGAAAAGTATTATTTGTAGATACGTTGAAAATACAACACACATTTTCTAACAGCGTATTAACCTTTTAAAGCCTAGAGGTAACTTTACGTACCACCAGGTTTAACATTAAAATATTCTACGTGGTGCCCACGTTGCGTTTATGTGTTTTGTACGGATCTCAGAACAAACAGCAACTTTTGCCTTATAAAACGTTAAGAGACTGGTTTTTATAACCGAAGTGGAGAGTGTTTACAGCGCGGTACGCACTGAGTCCTTACATAAAACAGATACGCTTCGTCTTTAAAGGGTTAAAAAAACTTGCATCTCACATAAAGGTAAGTACCGCGCTATCTTTCATCGTTGTTTATAGGTTAATAATCGGAAAGCAAAGTGGTGGCTACTTGACAGCACAACAGGTGTCTCAAAGTGCAAAGTCTGTCTATGCCCCTTTCATTCTTATTTCTTTCTCAATCACAGTAAAAGACTTCTAAATTTTGTACGATTAATTCATACTTTAAAGAATAATTGCAAATAAGTTTTACCTCCCAAATATTGCCAATGTTGACAACAAAGCATTATCGTTCAAAATACGTAAGCAAAAATACGAATATTGTTATTATTTATAACGTGACCGACAAATATTTTTGTCTCTTGATTTAACCCTCGCGCTCCAAAGATCGTTCACCGCAGTAACAGTGTGTATTTGAAAGATTTCATAACACACTGTCATAAATTACTAGCATAAATTACATAATATATGAAACGTAGTTCAATACATACCCGTAAAGATACATAGACGCCGTTAACACCTGTTGACAGTCCACTGTCAGTAGTGTCACTTCACAGCGCTGCACAGTCCACAGAACGAACAGTCGCACTAACACGTACCGCCACTGCCTCTGCCCTCCACGGCCTCCTGTTGGCAACTGGCTGCACCAGCAGACTCCGCGGCCGCCGACCACAAGTCCTCTCCCTCCTGCTTGTCTAACACTCCCACTGTAGTGACGTCATGCAAGTTAGCACCAGCCGCCACTGCTACCATCATCGCTAATGCATCTTTTGCCATTGTTCTTTCCTTCTGATGTTTTTAAATTCGGTCCTTTAACAGGCTGCCAATCTGACATTTGCTTCAATTACAAAGGGTCCGAAGTCATGTACCTAGCCGTTCATTTTATCCTTTTATTAATTTAATCATTTATTTACTTACTCATTTATTCACTTGTTTGTTTCTGTATGTAAATATTAGTTGTACTTATATATTTTTACTGGGGGCACGCGATGGTGCAGTTGATTCGCGCACTGCGCTAAAAGCCAGCAGGTCGCGGCTTCGATTCCCGATGGTTCAATTGGAATTTTTCATTGACATAATCCTTTCGGCCGCACTATGGTCCTGGGGCCGACTCAGATTCTGACAGAAATAAGTACCAGGAATATTTTCTGGGGCGTAAAGGCGGCCGGTGCCTGGGGCTGACAACCTTACCATCTTCATGTGACAACTGTCTACAAACTCTGGAAGCCTCAAACTCCTGGAAACCTCAGGGTGTCTACAGGGGTATATATTTATTCATTTACTTATTTATCTTCATTTATTTCATTTATTATTTATTTATACGTTCATTTGCTATTCTTATTGCTTTTACATATTTATTTATCTATTTATCTGTTTGTTTATTAAAGTCAGCGGCTAAATGCTGGAACAAAGAAATTTGACTCTTGATGCAATGTATTCATTTATTTATTAAGTGATTTTATGCTTTCTTCTTTTTCTTTAATTAAGTAATTTTTTTGTTCTGCCTTTCATAAGAATGACAGAAACACAGACAAAGAGGAATATGGAAGTGAGGTTTGAGGTCCTCACAGCAATGTCCATGAAGATCCTTGGATATGAGGCCATGTCTATCTGCAAACACGAGCTTTAGTCAGAAGTGTCTGAACACTAAGAATGGAGGCAAAAGTATTTACCGAAACATCGGTAATGCTTTACCGATCGACTTCGATTTTCACAAATATCAAAGCTAAGACAAACCTAACACAAGTGTAGGTCTCATTCAGTTCTCTGTCTTGCATTTGCAACACTTCTCATAGTGGCGAGTATTTAATGAGAAAATTAAGAAAATTTTCAGTCATTATGCATCTTACCCGCAGTGTGGTGATATTTGTAGAATAGGTCTGTCTTCTTTCTTAAATATAATTTTGGTTTTTGACACCGCCTAGTGTTGTAGGTTGCTTGAAAAAAAAATACAAAGTGTCCAAACCCAGAACAAAACAGCCTAAAACGTCCATCCCACCGACAAGCGGATAATGTGTATATTAATTTTAATATACTACCCAGGTTACTTGACAATGAAGACGCAAGTAGAATATTTTTAACTCAGAAACACAAAATACGAAGAGAAATGAAACGGCGGCACGCAGATATAAACTTACAAGTACGGGCAAACACATTCGTATTCTTGAGTAAGGTTCATACCATGCAGGCCCGTAAGGGAGTGAAGGTATTCTCAGGATGTAAGCGGTCAACTTTACACGCTGGCCACTTGACGTACGCAGAAAGCTCCCCCATTAGGTGGGCCCCAGATTCGGTCTCCACGCTGCGACGAAGAAAAAATAATTGTTCCTCGCTGGAATTGAACCCACGGCCCCCACTTCTCCGTCTATAGCGTAGTCAATAAACTGACTGAGCTATCAGGACATAATAACAAATATCATGAAGTGTGTGATAAAGCACGCGTGGAGATGACAGAAGTATAGGCATACGTTTTGCCCGATAAGGTCAAATAAAAAGAATAAGTGTAAGGTCTATGCACATGTAACAGGGTATTAAAATTTGTGTTTAACCCTTTAAAGACGAAGCGTATCTGTTTTATATTAGGACTCAGTGCGTACCGCGCTGTAAACACTCTCCACTTCGGTTATAAAAACCAGTCTCTTAATGTTTTATAAGGCAAAAGTTGCTGTTTGTTCTGAGATCCGTACAAAACACATAAACGCAATGTGGGCACCACGTAGAATTTTTTAATGTTAAACCTGGTCGTATGTAAAGTTACCGCTAGGCTTTAAAAGGTTAAAATATTTGTCACTAAATCGAGGCGTACTTCCAGTTAGCACAGATCGACGTCCTAAGGGAGGTTCGTTTTTACACGACAGTAAATTCTCATTCTGCATAAAACCATTCCTAGAAAAGTTGGATAATTCTCTTGTTTTCGTGGAAGATGCTATACAATAGACTCAAGTATGGTGCTGAAAATGTCGTCACTAGAAACGCAACACGACTTCGTGTTTACCCTTCATATGGTTGTGACACCTGCATTCATTTCTTGTTCTAAGGTTTAATAACACTTCCCGTCCGTAAAGTATATTTTGGAGGATTCATATTGTTCTCAGAGCAAGAGCTGTTTTTCCCACAAACGTCATTAACCTGCAGTTCTTCATAATGGAGATGTGATGTGTCTTCTTGCAGGTAAGAAGCAGCTTTCAAAACATTATTTAAACAACGTCGCCGTACAGGGCTTTACAGAAAGTTTGCGTATTGTTTTCTTAGTCGTGATTTAGAATTTCACTGTAAAGTGCACCTTCTGATTCAACGGCACCAAAAATGTACGGACCGTATAAGCTTAATGTGAAGGCTGAGAGCATAGTAGATCATAATTACCTAAGCAATAGCCTGTACCAAAACCTTTCTGTATAAAGTCCCACACTGTAGACGCTGAAGCAAAATATTAAGGAGTATAAATCACCGTAAATTTTAATATCTAGTTACGAACAATGAAAGTGTCTATACTGTCTTTCGCGCCACACAATTTCGCAGTCTCCATATTATTATTATTATTATTATTATTATTATTATTATTATTATTATTATTATTATTAATATTATTATTATTATTATTAAGAGCAAGAGAGCAAAAATTACAGCTCTGATGTGGTCTTCAATGGCACAACTTTCAAACCAAGTTTCATGAAAATTGGTAAAATTTTTCAGAATTTTAGATGGGACAATCCAAAGGCAAACAGAGAAGACACAGACAGACACAGACAGGCACAGGCCATAGCAAGGGGATCTCTCTCAAGCCTACGTTGTTCCTTTCATAGAAGGCACAAGACTAAACTGTAAACTGTAAACTGATAGGCCATACTTTAAACAGACTTGCATTACAAATGGCTACTGACACTACAGCAGCTAGTCCTAGCTTCTTCATGGATCTGTAGGAGGAATGGACAACGAAAGTTTCACGAACAAGAAGTGAGTTGCTGTCTGCAATCAAATGCCAAGCGTAGGGGGCCCTTTATTGCTTGCCACACCTACCCGCCGCCTCCATGCAAAACCGCAAACACTTCGCAAAAAGCGAGAGGCAGAGAAAAGCGCCGAGGTAGGGCAAAGCTCTAGCTTGTTTATTGTTGTATTATACTTTTGTTTCATTCCGCACGGCGTTTGTTTGCGGTGGAAAGTTATGTCTGTAGAAGGTCATACTGTTTGAACTGACAAGAAATTCAAAGCACAAAACTCTTTAAACATTATAAACATGGTTACAAACTTATGGGCAATAAAATGAAAATGGAATTTGTAAGAATTCATAAGGAGTGGCCCCGTAATCTGACCAAGACACCCAATGTCTGTAGGGCGGTTAAATCAAAAAGAATACGGTGGACTTGCCATGCAGATCGGCAGAGTTAAACAACAAATGAGTACAGGATTTTGGAGTGAAAAACTCCTGGTAAGTGGTAACTTGGAAGACTGAAAAGCAGAAGGAAATCCATTTCGTAAACTGGATCATAGTGCCTTATGCTGTGTTTGTATACTTATTTGTGGTTTATTTAAATGTGATTTTATTAGCTAAATTATATATTGTACCTCTTAATACGAGTTCATATACAATAAAATCATAAATTGGATTTGTTTTGACACACGCTGTCATGAATTAGTTTCAAGGATCACCCTGGAATTTTCTGAAAGGACAGAGGAAATCCTGGAAAGAAAACCCTTTCAAGATTGACGGCCCCCGGTCAGACAGCCGAAACCAGGATTTGCCGAATACCAACCTGGAGTGCCAACCACTCGACTGCGACTTTCTGTAAAGAGTTTGGCAGTATCAGGTGGCTCAGGCTGTAATCACAGAAAGAGAATGTGAACCGTCGTGAACTGAATGGCACTTTTGTGAATACTGTGATGAAAATTCAGATTTCGTGTAAGCTTGTTGTTTATAAATCGAGGTCCAACGTTTCAAAGAAGGGTTAATTACGCGCAGAAGGGGTGGGGATGTTAGTCAAACTTACATGTCCTGGATATACTTTAATTCCCACTGGTTACTATATACGCTACCCGCTGTAACACAAAAAACTCTACTTTTTGCTGTTCTTATCGGGGATAAGTTTCAGGCAGTAAATATTTAAACACCGACTTTGCACCTATCGGCTAACACTGGCAGTCTGTATTGCAAAAACCAGCGTGGTAACGTCAGGGAAGTAACCCCACTGTTTACTGTGTGCATCCTACTAGACACATAAATACACTGTGTGGACAAAGCCCAAAGTTTCTGAGTGTTGAAACAGGTAGCAGGAACGGTGACCACAGTGCTTTAAAGGACTGAATTGTCTGCCTATAAATTTATGTCTCCTGGTGTTGAATTGAGAAGCAAGTACGAGAGTGTGTCCTTTCCTTTGTGTCGAGATGATTAGCACTTCTGTCTGTAGCCATCTAAAGTAGGAACAAATTCCAGGCTTCCTAGACTTAATCTGACACCAGAACGAAAACCGCAAATAGCTGCTTGGCTCAGATGCTGTCATATCTAATGCTAAAGCAGGTGGTAAACCTGTAGTTAGAGAGAGCCTCACCTGTGACATTCGGTATGTCCGGGGGCCTGCCCCTTGCCTCGCCTGACGCGTGTGATCACCAGGGCTCTTATTCCGGCAAGTCGGCTGCTGTATCAAAGCAGGAAACACGTGGAATGGCTCTGATACCACGTGGACAGTACGAACATGTACAGAAGCTGCTGGGCAGTTTGCATACCAAACCGGTAAAAATCAGTACCAGAGTCAGAAGTTCTGATTCTGATCAGTGATGGTAAATTTGCTTGTTGAACCCTTTAAAGACGAAGCGAGTCTGTTTTATATAAGGACTCAGTGCGTACCGCGCTGTAAACACTCTCCACTTCCGTTATAAGAGCCAGTCTCTTAATGTTTTATAAGGCAAAAGTTGCTGTTTGTTCTGAGATCCGTACAAAACACATAAACGCAATGTGGGCACCACGTAGAATTTTTTAATGTTAAACCTGGTGGTACGTAAAGTTACCGCTAGGCTTTGAAAGGTTAATACACTAAATTAACCCTTTAAATACGAAGCGTGTCTGTTTTATATAAGGACTCAGTGCGTACCGCGCTGTAAACACTCTCCACTTCGGTTATAAAAACCATTCTCTTAATGTTTTATAAGGCAAAAGTTGCTGTTTGTTCTGAGATGCGTACAAAACACATAAACGCAATGTGGGCACCACGTAGAATTTTTTAATGTTAAACCTGGTGGTACGTACAGTTACCGCTGGGCTTTGAAAGGTTAAGGGCATTCCAGACTGACTCGAAATTCGGGACTTAGAAAGAAAGCCAAGGACTTATATTAGAGCTTTAACAGTCTTATATACACCTACTGTCGAAGTCAAGAATGTATGGAATTACACCTCCACTCCCCTTATATTTTCATGGTGTGTGCAGGGACAACTTTACCTGTAGCTTACTTTGACAGGTTTATTCCAGAAGTGATGCCAGTTATACGCTATGTGTGGATGAAGAATCTCTAGAACAGAGGTGGGCACAATATGGCCCACATAAAAATTCGGCTTGACCCGTATCATGCCCTGATTTCCCTACAGTTTATGCTACATAACTGCAGCTATGCTACTGGCTGGTCAATCGGAAAATCAGGGGTTGTTTCCCAAAAGTCGCTGAAATTTTTCTGTTCCCAACAGCAACCAGACTGACTTCAGGCCCCAGACAAATTCCTGTGCAATATGCATGGCGTGTGGTTTTTCGCAGGACAAAAGGCCTAAATATCCATTTGCATTTAGCGCCGAGGAGTAAGAAAGTGTGGATCCAAATTTCTACAAGGAGGCCAAGGTTTATGGTGGGCTGCAATTGCAGTCCTTTGCTTTTGTCAACACGTTGCTCAGACCCACGTACAGCGCACAGCAGACTGCACAGTTACTGTTTTAAGTGCACCGATGACGTGCCTTGCACTTATTAACCTTTAAAAGCCTAGCGGTAACTTTACGTACCACCAGGTTTAACGTTAGAAAATTCTACGTGGTGCTCACATTGCGTTTGTGTGTTTTGTACGGATCTCAGAACAAACAGCAACTTTTGCCTTATAAAACATTAAGAGATTGGTTTTTATAACCGCAGTGGAGAGTGTTTACAGCGCGGTACGCACTGAGTCGTTATATAAAACAGACACGCTTCGTCTTTAAAGGGTTAACATATACACTATAGCCACTACTGTAAGCAAGTCAATGAATTGAAATATCACTTACTGGAGTAACATAACCCTAAGCTTAGAGCTTGGGGTTATGTTATTCCAGCTTTTACTTTGAAAGTTTTCACAGTCTAAAAACAGCGGATTTGTGAAGTTTTCACTAATATTTTTATACTATTTTTATATTATTTGATTAAGAATCTGTGTTTTTAACATTTATACATGCACCTGAAGATGGCTTGGCCGAGCCGAAACATGTAGCATATTGGCACAACCTTGGAGTAGAATGGTGTAGTGTGCAGAATAAATACATACTGCGGTGTGTCAGACCGTGCTTATTATTACTGTAACTGAAGAAACACACCGGGATGACCCAAGTTAAGATCATTTACTTTCCTTTTCGACGCGTGTTTAATAATATCATAGTCGTGATCAGGGGAAGAGGCAAGTGTTTTACAAAACACGCACATAAAGACAGCTTTAAGAACCACAAGTACGTTGTTAACATTAAGTACGTAATTTCACCCTATAACATGCCATGAAGGCCCAGGGCGGGAGTAGAATTATAGCTTATAGCTCTACCCTTTTCTTAACCTCGGCGCTAGATAGGGTTGGGTGGTCAACGCCAGCCCCGGCCGCTTTATCCCCGGGAAAGAGACGCGGTAGCCATTTTATAGGAGTCTGGGTGGGCCCCAGGGCCGGTCTGGACGGGTACAGAAAATCTCGCCTCCAGTGGTATTCGATCCCCGGACTGTCCAACCAGTATTGAGTCGCTATACTTACTGAGCTATCCCGGCCCGCAACATTACGTATATATGGATATAAGATACTAAAATATATAAAAATATTTATAAGTGTGTGGCCCAAATGAGTTATATATATATACACTTGCATGCATAGTAAGTGTGAAAATTTAGTAAATGTGGTATATAAAACCTTGTAAGACGATATTTTACATTTGATTACACTACACAATATGAACGGTACTCATGTTTTTGAACATCCTGTGAATATTAGGAAACTTAAACGGCACTTTGCATATGCAGATGAGCGCCGCTTGTTTGATCGGATTCCTTTTGTGGAATTCGTCTTCCCTTCGAGGCAGCTCGCTGCCATTACTTGCATATCGCTGGAATTCCTGCATCTTCTGATGAGCGTCCTTTGTTCACTGCGTTTCTCGGTACATCAGGACACTCCTGTACACTGCCTGATACCGGGTCCAGTTTTGCTGAGAAAGTTATGTTTCGTACGTTTCTACTGGTGTGCTGAGAACGGGCTAAGGTCCAGCGCATGCCACGTATTGTACCTGTTTTACAGTTTATTTCATGTCGCCGTCGGTAAGTTAGGCCAGCGCCCCTCGAACGTTCCCATAGCGTACCACTAAATGAAATTTAACGAATGCAAAGTACCACCAATATTTTTTTTATGCTTAAATAAAAGAGCTGACATTGAAAAGACTGGCTGACAATTGGGGTGAGTTATATAATGTTGGCAACAATCCTGTGCATTAGCAGATGTATGCAGTTTAAGTGTCATTTATTTTTTTAATTTTTATCCTTTTTTACATTTCAATAATTTATTAAATCCGTGTACAAATATTGGTATGCGTTCCATAATTTGAGAAATCATGCCTTGCATTCTGTAAAGTCACAGGTAGAAAGACTGATAGAAGGTGACTGGGAAAGAGCTTAAAATTAAGAATTATTGGCCTAATCCATGACTATATTAAAAATTGCCTAAACGGGCTGAGGTAAACCACGAAATATTATTTGTCTCAGAACTTGAAAAAATGGATCGCTTAATACTAATGAAAACTCACCTTCCATAGAATGTGGAAAATTTCTTGACTTGCTGACGAACTACTGGGTGTTCAAGAAGGACCCTTTCCATGGAATGAGTGAGTGAGTGAGTGAGTGAGTGAGTGAGTGGGTGGGTGGGTGGGTGAGTGAGTGAGTGGGTGAGTGAGTGAGTGAGCGGGTGGGTGAGTGAGTGAGTGAGTGAGTGAGTGATTGAATTAGTTAGTTAGTTAGTTAGTTAGTTAGTTTACCCAGTTTATTAGGGTTGTGGTGTTTTGTAGGAGGTGGAATTTCTTACTCAGTTCCTCCCGTTCATGACACCCTGTCGGCCGGTACATAGTTAGCTACGTTTCACTAAAACACACTGCCTTCGACTGCACTCTCAGTAGCAAGGTTGTACGCTTCTCCGAAATGTTTTTAAAAATAGACCAAAATACACGATGTCACTAACCGCGATACCACAGTGTGAATCAGCACATATCACTATAAGTAGCCATTAGACATAACATAACATTTTATTTTCCATTTAATTACCCATCACGTCCGCAGCTGTTCACGTCTGTCCGTCTGTCAGAGTAATAAATTTTAATTAAGTTTCAAGAGATTCGTAGTGGGTAATTAATTACAAAACAAAAGCTCTGGGAAAAGTTGCGATGTGTAATTTCATTTAAAATATTCCGTGACCTCTTCGGACCAATGAATGAGTACATCGTGCATGCGTAATGACAGGACTGTCCAAAGAGGTGGATGAAAATAATGCTATTCTCCAATCATATTTTCAGGCCCCTATAATATTTGATTTTGGGGCCCATTGAGCCATCATTTAGACTAAATTAAATATGGAGTTTTTATAAGATACGACGTCCTGTACTTAGGTAAATTAATATCGCCATTTCAGGTCAATTTTCCCCCTCCACGTTCCTGCTGTGTGTTGTCTTCACTGTTTGTTTGTAACATATGACTCCCAACTGATCTTCGAAATTTGGAAAAAAAAAGAAGAAAAAGAAATAAAAAACCATCACAGTGACAAGAAAAATCCCGCAGCTAAATACACACAATTTCAGCATCACTGTGCTTTGTTTTAAGTCACTCAGCTGCGTGGGCCCCGAAAATGCTGTACAATGTTGGCCGAGATGACACTGCACATGGCGATAATGATGACGTTGACGAGTTGTTTACACTTCTCATATCACAGCTGCCGGTACATTTTAATTTAGCCATTCTCGATGATAGGTGCCAGTGGCCGCGCAGTCTAAGGCGTGGGTCGCTAGCTTGCCGGGATCGCGGGTTCGAATGCCGCCGGGGGTATGGACGTCTGTCTCTTGTGAATGTTGTCAGGTAGAGGTCCCTGCTTCGGACTGATCACCCGTCCAGAGGAGTCCTACTGACCGTGGTATGTCTGACTGTGATTGCGAAGCCTGGATAATGAAGACGCTCTGGCCTATTAACCCTTTAAAGACGAAGCGTATCTGTTTTATATAAGGACTCAGTGCGTACCGCGCTGTAAACACTCTCCACTTTGGTTATAAAAACCAGTCTCTTAATGTTTTATAAGGCAAAAGTTGCTGTTTGTTCAGAGATCCGTACAAAACACATAAACGCAATGTGGGCACCACGTAGAATTTTTTTTTATGTTAAACCTGGTGGTACGTAAAGTTACCGCTAGGCTTTAAAAGGTTAAAGGCTGTTGCGCCATGGAAAAGACATGATGCCAATCGTAGACACTGAGTTAGTTACTCATCAGTCAGTCAGTCAGTCAGTCAGACATGTAGCTCAATTTGCAGAAAGATAAATAATTTCTATTTGTCAGACACTGTGCTGATTCTTATAGAGTACAGTGGATATGGAGTATAATCCTCCCGGGTAACGAGGCCTGTCCGTGAAGCTGACCACACACTGAGATTCAAAAAAAATTCCGCATAGACCTAAATGGTGTGCTAAACTCAAATCTCATGTTCCCTTTATTCGTTTCCTTAGTTTCTTCCTTCACTCCTTCCTTCTTACCAAAACCCTACTCAGAAATTAAACTTCCATTTACCTACGCAAAGCACTAATGAATGCGAGCAAATAAGATTCCCTGCACCAACACGTCGTCCACTAAGTACACGTGTGTAGTCTTGTAACACAAAACCTTGCCCGCTGATGGGTTGTAAGAAAACACGGAGACTTCTGTTCCAGACAACATAGTTTATTGCCTTCTTTTACTCGAGGGAAATACAAGCCCACGGGTGGTCTAGCTGGGAGCTTATAGCAGAGACGAAGCCTACTAACTGACCAAGCGGCGTATCTGTTATATTAACGTTTTAAAGCCTAGCGGTAACTTTACATGCCACCAAGTTTAACATTAAAAAATTCAATGTGGTGCCCACATTGCGTTTATGTGTTTTGTACGGATCTCAGAACAAACAGCAACTTTTGTCTTATAAAACATTAAGAGACTGGTTTTTATAACCGAAGTGGAGAGTGTTTACAGCGCGGTACGCACTAAGTCCTAATATAAAACAGATAAGCTTCGTCTTTAAAGGGTTAATATAAACAGCGAACTGGTTGCAGCAACAGCTCGAGTTAAACACGTTATTTCGTGTACCCTGTAACTAACATTCAAACAGCAGAGCGAGTAGCAGTTGACAAAACTTATATTATATGTCTCCTAGCCTGATCCTGGAGACGGCAGGACCCCTAGAAAAAAAGGAATGCTTGATTTCAGGCCACCCCCGCTGTGTAGTTGAGGCCTTCGCTCCGTTACGATCTCCCGAAACGTCTGCAATCAACTGCAAACTCACGCGGCGCAACGTCCCAGAAGAGTGAAGTGCCCTTCGGTGTAGTTACCAGATTAAGTGGCGCCGCGTCTAGAATAGAGCGACTTTCTCTAGGGTTATATCGAAGGTTTTCCCCAGTCTGTCTCATCAAACACTGGGACCCTGCCTTCCGCACACTTTGGAATCCCTCGGTATTCACCGACTGCTCTAACACTCGACGCTTTATAAATATGACTTCTTGAAAGCTTTGTTTATAAACAAGATATAGGGTAAATCTGACAAAGTCGTCCCTGCGTCAGCAGTGATGGCATATGGAGAATGAAGTTATAACTCCAGACATCCTTAATGTCGACAGTAGACGGAAGCGATCCGCGAGCTTCACGTTCCGGTCGCTTTATGTACGGTACCCACTGAGTAGGAGGCTGGGCGACCCCAAAAAACCGGACGTGTTGGAGAACAGAAAATCTCTGGCCCCAAGTTGTGATACGAACTACGATTCCTCGGTCATCCAACCTGCAAAATAGTCAGGATACTGAGCTACACCGTGTCCCTGGACCAAAAGTACATAAAAATTAATTTAAAATGTGGCTGTCATATTGGATACCTACTAGCATAAACGTGGTTTTCGTGATATTTCTCAGAAACTCTCTTTAAATTTTAGTATAGTACTTACCAGTAGAATATGACAGTTTCTTCCCTATTCTGTCCAATTAATTAGTCGTTGATTATCCTAAGATTCGTAGCAATATTACGTAACCCGATAACGAAACGTATTTAATAATTCAATTAAAATGAATCTGTATAATATGTATAGATTCATTTCTCACCGCGCAGTAAACACACATAATCTCTGTTATGAATATCAATCATTCGATAGTTCTGTATAGCAAAATAATCGCAGCTTCTTCTGAGAACGATACAGAACACATAAATACACTCTATGCAAAATGTGGAATGCTTTAATGTTGATGCAGGTGGTAAATACGGGGATTGCTAGGCTTTAAAGTTTTCCCAACGAAGCAAATTTAGAAGCCCAACCCCCGTCCAGCGCAAACATAAAAGTACATGTGGCAAAAGCAAAGAACGCTGACTTCGCTGTTTTCTCTTCTTTCTACAGGCACAATATGCAGCGGCATCTGGCCATCCTCAGCACTTGCAGCCCGGTTCACCTTGGAAGTGCATGTATATGGGTGCACTTGTCTTTCAGAGTTACCAACATCTAGCTAGCAAAACTAACTGCATGGAGCAATAACTGCGTGAGAAGATAAGGGCCAAGAGCCAGTTCAGGGATTCCCTGCCTTTAACCTTTTAAAGCCTAGCGGTAACTTTACGTACCGCCAGGTTTAACATTAAAAAATTCTACGTGGTGCCCACATTGCGTTTATGTGTTTTGTACGGATCTCAGAACAAACAGCAACTTTTGCCTTATAAAACATTAAGAGACTGGTTTTTATAACCGAAGTGAAGAGTGTTTACAGCGCGGTACGCACTGAGTCCTTATGTATAAAACAGATACGCTTCGTCTTTAAAGGGTTAATGGAAACCAAGGTTCCTTTACCTTACTCACCGCCAGTGAGCCAGATGTACCCCCTGTAGCCTGCTTCCCTCTACGCCTAGATCAAAATTACCAAACTTTTCTTCTATGGAGGAAGTCCTGAAAGAATTTTTCACCTCCCGAGGGAATGCTGTCTGTGAAAACTTTCACAGGTCCGAAAACAAAGGAGCAGTTGTTAGTACATGGAGATTGTTACAGTACTGCCAACTGCAGGACAAAAATTTCCGCCATATTTCAAGGAACTTTTAGAGTTTTTCGCGGTATTTAATAATTTTGTGTATTTTTTCCACAACGTTTCGCGGAATCACTAACGATGTTCTGTCGAACCTTGGTTGGTCAACGTTGGTCTAGGTATCCCCTTGAGGCTTACCAACCAAAACTGTATACGTGTTTCTCGTGTTATACCTTCTCTTCCCCGTTATTTAATTCATCAGCCTGTGATCACTTGATGAAGAGCAAGATCATGATCTACCAAACACGGAGAATAAAACCAGTCACTTTGAATAAACGTCACAAATGTGGAAGAGTTTTGTTCTAGAAGATTGCATTGATCCGACATATTGCGCTGTACCGTTGGGTACTTACCGGCGTTAGAAGGTTCATAACGTCTTCATATAAACGTTAAAGTAGTCCAAGATTTTTGAAAGATCTGATCATGAAAATGAAGGGCAAACAATTTTCCAAATGTCCAAACCCAGCAACACGGCGTCTCATCCTAAAAGACATGGAAGTCTAGCGACACCGCATTCTTGTTTTAGTTGATCCGGCGTAGCTCAGTACTTAAAGTGACTGACCTAAGGTCTGGACTACTGACTGGGACATCAAATAGAAATCTTCGAGTACGTAGCTAGTCACTGGATTAACTGTCCTAAACAGCGTCTCATTCAAAGTGCGTGGAGCACAATTTTAAGCTGTATGAAATACTTTCATATCGTTACCACCGTGCATTTTGCAGTACGTACATAACAAGTGCCAACTAATGCGCTTGCTTTATTACAATCAATTAGTGTTTCCTGCCGTGTGAGTACCACTTGACACCCAACCACGCGCAGTCAACAGAATGTACCTTCCTCGCTGTCACAGATAACAACTTCATATCCAACCACACGTTTATGTACATATCACTCCTCATCTACAGCGTCAGTAAAGCTGATATTTATCCGACACTATATGTCTCTACGGAATCTACGTATTCGGTGGTAATTTTGCCTACATATGGAAGTTTTAAACCAATTTTAAAGACAAGTGCACAGGATTTTATAATATTTAAAACATTTTAATCCAGTTCGGGTGATGTGTATTATGCATATAGTGATATTGAATCCAGTGTTCCCGGAAGTGTTGATGTGGGCTGCCTTGTCTAAGGCTTTCGTTATAAACCATACGGACATCGAGTGATCTTCACAGTAAGTGACCCCTGATGTTGGTGACATTAGACGCCGAAACGTGTGTCGGGAAAAACTAACTGAAAATAATAAAGAAAGTACATTAGTTGGTCCTTTTTATGTATATGAAATGCTGTTTATCATATTTGCAAATAAAACTTGTCAGAGAAATGTTAACATTTGTAACCTTATGGCAACTTATATTGGGAGTTTAATTACCGTAAAGTTGCTGTGTGCTTCTGTACTAAATTCTGTCAAACTCAGCTACAGATTTTGGGTTCACTTTACAAACAGGAGGTCATGTCATGTCTTCAGTTTTGTTCGTTCTGGAAATGCACATCCGTAAAGCCTACAGTGTAAGTCCTTGGCATCTGTTTTAAATGTCACTGAGAAATATGAAAACACAAAGACGAAATGCCGACCGTAATGGAAGAGAGAATTTTATGCCCACTCAGTCCGTTACGGTACCTTGCTGTGTCCTTTTAAGTTGACTGGCTTCTTTATACGTCGATGATGTTGATTCGATTCCAAGGCATTCGTCTGTTTACTCATACGAGAATTCTGCAGTTAAATCTTTTGCAGAATTCATATACCGCCTAAATAAATAATCCATATATCCGTTACTTACCTTGGGTTAAATTTTAGTTCTCAGAGATCAATATATTCAGAAATTCTCTTATTATTGCTATTATTTAAAGCAAAGGGCATAAAACAACTCTCCTACTTGCCGAAACACTGAGTGTTGAAATATATAACCATTTGCCTTACACAAAGGTAATCTGTCACTTATTCATAGTTATTTAAGAACACTGTAATACACGATTAATAGCGACGAAAGATTGTGCGATGAGGAAGAAAAGGTTAATCTGTCCCTGCCGAAGCCATGAAGACATGCGTTGTAGGTACAGGTATAGCTCCACTCATTCATAACCTCGTCAACAGGTGGGTAACATTAAGCTCTGGCTTTCTTACCCACGGCAAAGAACCCCGGTGCCCACTGAATAAGAGGCTGGGTGGGCCCCAGATCGGGGCTAAATTTTTTTCTTTGGAGAAAAGGAAAACTCCTTGTTCCTGCCGTGATTAGAACCCCGGACCTTCCAGTGTCGTGTTATTTAAAGTAGATACAAGCCATAAACACTGTTACTCCGCCACACTGAGCAGTATTATAAATACCAATACAAACATCTAACAAGCTATCTTGTGTGTTGGATATGACGCATCTTGGTAGCCGGTTACAGACGTCACGGAAGAAACGTTGTCTCCATCTTTAATCCACAGATACAAAAATTTTCCGACAAAACAGAGGCCACCTGAAAATTCTGTGGCCCCAGAAGGGTGACATAAAACAAGTGTCACACTTCTGTCCCACAAAAATTAGGCCACATATTGTAAAATTTCTTCGTCCAAGCAAGCCGGCGCCCGGAATTTGCGCACCCCTGCTTTAGGGTGTCTTGAAGATAGAGGTAGGTTCCTCCGAACTTTACTAAACGTGCACCATCCAACATGGCGTCATGTCCCAGAAGATATAAATCTTCATATATTCAGCCATAAGATCTCTGGCATGATCAAGTCTGGGAGTTTCACCTCTGGAAGATCTCTTCTTTAGTTGCTGGGCAAGAACCCATTCGGAATCTTCTGAAAAGCTATCGAGCGAGGCTTCCAACCCCGGTATTTGCGACCCACGCCGTGTCATTGAGTTGCACCTTACATGGTCATCAAGGTGAAGTTGCCACTAATACGCAGGCGGTAGAACCAGATCTGTTGTGAGCTTCATCCCACGTGAATACAGCCCAAGGTTTGCGACCGGGCGTGCAAGAAGAGAGCAAAAGGACGTCGTGGTGAAGATATAAGCACATGTGTTTCGTAATTATGGTGTACTCGGTTCGAATCTTGGTAGGAAAGCTGACGTTCTGAACGTTCTTCTTTACGTTCCAACCTTACAGAATAAACCTCAAACCTGTTTCGGTTTCAAACCCAAGTTTACGAAAGGAGACGAGTTTCTGTAGAGTCTTGTGCAAGATGGCGAGTCTTCCTGGCGACTCACAAAATTTGGACAATCACCGACTTCATTAAGGCTCTACAGAAATTTACCTCTAAGGTTTCAAGGAAAAAATGAGGTATATCCTTCACAAAATAATTTCCGTATCGTCACTTGAAAGACACTCCAACGCAGAGTTCTGATACAATGTTCCCTGAATCTTGATCCATCTGCTCTTCGGCAAAGTAGTTCACATTACAAGAATATGTGCAATACTATGGCGTATTTCTTAAACGCTTCAAGCAAAAATGGAAAGTAAATATACATATATATAAATTTATTTCACACCCTATATTAGCCAAATACTTTATAAAATGAAGATAGAAGAACATATCTTATAAAAAGATAGGCACTGTACGTATAAAGTAACATCGTCACGCGTTCGCGTAATGTTTATGCCTCCTCGACCATCCTAACAGCCTGATACCATTTCACTTGAAGACAGCGCTTTTTGGCGATTTAATGTCGCCGGTGACAATAAAACGTACTTTGGTCTTCATGTAAAGTGCCCGATTTTTTTCCTGATTTAATCAAATTTGTATTTTAGCAACATCATTTTTAAAGAAGCCCCCCCCCCCCCCAAGTATCAAGTGTCGCGTAAATCCGTCCATTGGGAGCCGCGTTGATACATGCGGGCGGACGGACAGACACACAGAAGGGCAGACGGACGAACGGACATAAAGAAACTAATAGACACTTTCTGCGACTACGCGAAAGCAACTAAAAAGTGGAGTACATTTGCCCCTGATCTTAAACATCACGTCATGAACACGTACAGAGGTGTATGGCCACTGTTTCTTAACCCTTGGCTCCAGGAGGTGGCCAGTGGTCAGCGTCACGCCCGGACCGCTTTACGCCGTGCGACAGTGTGCCGGTGCTCACTACAGAGGAACTCACTACAGGCGGCAGAACTCGTCTGGAAATTTTGGAGAAGAAAATATTTCTACCCCGCCGGGAACCTAACCCCGGATCATCTACCATCTTGGCATTTGATAGCGATAATAATTAGTTCTATGAAGAGAACCAGTTCTTATTCTGAGTCTAATGGCAGAAGGAAGCCACTGCCTTAAACTGAGATCAAATTGTGTAATGAACGCCAAAAAAAAAACCGAAGGACGTATAATGACCTTGTTTTTACAATTACCCGTAATTTCCTGAAAATAATTACAGATTATTGGTACGTCGACCTGATTGGCTTGCAGAATGGAGGAGGTGCTTCCAGCCCACGTCCTTGCACAAAGGATGCAGCTACTCAGACTAGAATCTTTGCTCTGGCAACCTGCAGACATCTATTGCTGGCGTCGCGACACATCTTGAAGAGAGTACAAACCCAATTATGAATCGCCTTGTAGCGCCCCCCCCCACACCCCTTAATCCATATAGCGACCTTGAAGAAATAAAACAAATGAACCTGTAATTACCATCAAGTAGCCGTCTACTGCAAGAACTCGAGCACAGCCGGACCGGGCTTTTCAACAATCAAAATGAAGTTCATACTTGGAATTTGTCAATATGTAATTTTCTGATGTTCTGTGATGATATGTGATGCGGGTAATTAGCTCAGAATTTAAGACTTATGTTGGAGAAAAGGCATTCAAATTCCTTTCCTTTTTACCACAATACTCCTATACTCACGCTTGTATTTTATTTTGTAATATCATAAAAATATAATGCAAAACTAATTACTGGTAATACAAAAACGCATTGATTGGAGTTGAGGAAATAGGTAATATGAATATGTTTTTATTTTTCACCAACTACTCCAGTTTGTTTACACAATTTCCAGCAAATTGCAGCAGTTTGTGTGTAACAAAACATCTGAAATACCCCTGCACGGAAGGTGTGTCACATCAAATACGTAATATAAACTTAGGGAAAGTTAAGATAATATTACGGTTACTATTTTAGTAGTAGTAGTAGCAGTGGTGGTGGTGGTGGTGGTAGTGGCGGTGGTGGTGGTGGTGGTTGTGGTGGTTGTGGTGGTGGTGGTGGTGTTGGTG
>BLKM01004603.1:778439-829087 GCA_013340265.1 Coptotermes formosanus
TGGTGGTGGTAGTGGTGGTGGTTGTGGTGGTGTTGTTGGTGGTGGTGGTGGTCGTGGTGGTACTGCACACTGGGATAGGTGGTACAGGTGGTTGCAGTGGTGAAGCATAATAGAGTTAAGAATGGATACAAGTACATAATCGCGTTGTTCCCTGTATGTTATGTTGACCAAGGGCACGATGGGCCGGATATGTACTATGAGGAGTGTAAAGAAATATGCATACCTAAGGAAAGAGGCAACTTGAGATTCCTTGTAGTAGATGTAATATTTGAATAACAGGCTGTACAATAAGTAGTGACTGGAGTGTCGGTGTGATTCATACGTCTCAGATCTGTTCCAGTTGTAACATCTGGTGAACACAGTAGTGACTCTTCGGGTTTTGTAACAGGTCGAGATTATGGTGGTCAGATGAGAGGGTATCAATTCCTCAAGAAGAATTATTCTGCATAAAGATAATTACAATTGCTTATTACTTACCAGGAAAAACGCACAACGTACCACCGAGGATTACAAAGAATAAGCGAGTAAATACAGTACAATATTCCCCGTTCAAGATAAAAAGGAAAATAGCACTTGTTGCTGTGTTGCTGTCTACCTGCTTGTACTCCATCAGTTCTCATGCCTATTGGCATGGTGAACTTTGACATCAACTCTCACTTTCTGCTCCTATGTCCCTTCTTTCCGAGCGTCATTCTACACTTCACAAGCACTGTCAAGAACCTGCTTTCTACCACGACACGCGACCTCCCTGACATCACGGACTGAGGGTCCCTTTCCTATGTTATGCTACACATTACTGCAGTTCACTCAAAGCCTCCGGTATTGTTCACTGTTTATCTACACACATAAACGCCAATAATTTGAAATTTAGTTGCCTTTCTGCCCCATTCAGAATGTAATTTTTACAGTCACGGAAAAGTAAGACAGGTTGGAGTGATTGCCGTAAACAATCTGTCGTCATGAAGCAGTCTGGAGGTACCTATGCTCCGTCGGTATTGTAGCCTAGAACTTTACCGATAACATGTCGTCAGTAGTTGGACTAATTACGCTACGAAATTGTCTTTTAATCAATTTTAAAATTAGATTAAGAAGATTATTTTGAATACAACGAATCACTATCCTATTGAAATGCAAGAATTATCCTCCCAGAAGTATTTCATATGACAGAAATACAGAAAATTGTGTAACTTGTTAGAAACATTTTTCAGTCCTTCCTCTTCTACCTACTCATCATAGGTCCAGAGAATGACTGTTGCACCTGATTACACTCAATGACATACACACACAGTCGGTAGGACTCCTCTGGACGAGGGATCGGCCCACTGCAGAGACCTATACATGTACAACACACAACAGTCACAACAGACAGACATCCATGCCCCCGGCGGGATTCGAACCCCCAATCCCAGCACGCGAACGGCTGCAGACCTACGCCTTAGACCGCGCGGCCACTGGGATCGCGTCTTTACAAATTTGCTGATGTTAATGTAGAACTAAATGGTAAAATGGGGGCACGCAGTGGCGCAGTTGGTTGAAGCACTGCGCTTCATGTCGGAAGGTTGTGGGTTCGATTCCTGATGGGGTCATTGGGATCCTGCAGGCCGCACTATAGCCTAGGGTCAACTCAGTCTCTAACAGAAATGAGTACCAGGATTATCTCCTGGGGGCTAAAGGCGGCCGGTGCTTAGGGCTGACAAAGTTGCCCACGTTCTTGTGCCGATTGTCTAGATGCTCTGGCACCCTCAACCTCCTGGAGCCCTCAGGGCCTGTCCAGGCCTGTAGAGGGGTTGCTTTGCCTTGTTAAATAGTAAGATGCAGAGGCACAATGCTTTTGCTGTTTAGAGTAGTTTTATTTTGTAAAATTTGCTATACATTAATTCTGATCAAAGTTATTCTTGATCGCTTGGTCAGGCTCTTTATGTAAGCACGAAGAAAGAAAATATCTTAGCTAAAAACCAACTTTCACTCTAAGGGCTGTTATATTTGTAGTAACGCCACTGATATAGCTAATCGAAGGCAGCGCTGGTGACATAAATTTGAACTACGCACCTGCGCAACCATTCGATTACGTCATGTTAAAATGCGAGGGAAATACATAGGTTGTTCGGACGTGTGGTTTAAATGTGTTTGTGATCGTAATTATACAGTGAATCGTGTCATAAATTTGACGTTTGTGCGTTCGTAAACTTAAATAGAAACGTTCAAGGATGCAGTGAAAGCGCTACTTTGATAATAACCCAAGAAAGTGCTAAGATATTACAGGTCACTTACGCCGCCAAAAATCAGTGTAGGCTTAACCTAACCTTATATACAGTTGTTCGTAATTTTTGTCTGTGTACGTAGCAGTCTTCATTCAGTTTTAAGTGTCATATCGTTTAATGGGAAGTGGTAGAGTATGTCTGAATATTTTTGTGAATTCAGTAAGCCAATATTAGCGGATGTTTTCATTGTGGTGTTCCCTCATTGGAACCCAAAATCCTAAAATTACACGGTTATTTTCGCCATTATACCAAAGGTATAGGGATATGGCGGCCCAAGCACAAAAGTAACCACTTACCCCCCGCTAGTGCAGAGGTTAAGAATGAGTGGAGCTATGCTTCACTACCTTGTATGCCTTTATGGCTTGCACAGGGTCAACTTTACCTTACCAGACCGAAAAGTTGTTTAGTGTGTTTTTTTTAATTAAAATGTGTTAGTGTGTATTAGTGACTTAGTCATATTGAGTGTAGTGCCTAGCTTCAGCTTTATGAATATTCTGAAGCAAGTGTGACAGAAGATGTTTGTGCAGGCTAGGATTACAAGCATGAATACAAGAAAAGTAGAGGTGACCATCTCAAGAAAATGACCCTGGGATCTACTGAAGGGTGAGTTCATCTATTTATTTCAATTCCTATTAACACTGAGGCATGTAGGAAATGCCATACCTTTTGTTGTGTATAAAGCAGTGTCACCCTTTAAAGCACAGTGGTTATTCTACACACCACTTGCTTTAAGAGTAGAAAATCTTCAGTTTACCCACAGTGTTTTACATAAGCATTTTAAATTATTCTTGCAAACTACAGTCACTACTTTGCTAAACACCCAACTGGTCTCTATAATGAAGAGGCAGTTTGTTTCTTTCAGGCACAAAGCTGAATTTTTAAATATTATATAGACAATTTAATGTTTAAAAGCATTTACATTTTTATGATATTGAGTTGGATTTGGCATTTAGTGATCAGGAAGGATTTGCTTGAACAAGGAAGAATAATTGGATAGTGTTTCTGATATGTGGAAATGTCCAAAATGCAATGTATCAAAGTCCTATACCAAGCAGTGTGTTTGTCAAAAGGGCCAGTGATAAGTTTAACCAATAAAATGTTCAAATTTACAGCAGTTACTGTTGTAACAAGCAATATATTGGTGTACGTCATAGTAATCAATCAAATAAGAAGGCATTTCAGTAAACACAACTTTCTAAAATTGAAAATGTTGTTGTCACATGTTTCTGCTTTCTGCTCAAACCATCATGAGGCCAGAAATGAGATCGTAATGATCATATGCACTGATTGTTGAATTTTGTGAATTTTCAACATTCAAGCTGTTTGTTTAGAACTTATCGAAAGATTTTTGCATTGATGTCAGCAGTTTCACCTGTAGATTGAATGAAATGTAGATTTTAAAAAATATTTGCCACGTTTTGTGCTGTATGTGCATTTTGTTTATAACAATTTAGATGCTGCCAGTCTTTACTGAAACTAGCTAAGATAAAGTAACTAAGTAACTAACTAACTAACTGACTGACTGACTGACTGACTAACTGACTGACTGACTGACTGACTGACTGACTAAATAACTCCACAAAGTAGAGGCCTTCTTGAGGAGCTAAGAGTTCTTAAGCTAGTCAAGAAATCCCATGCAGTGTATGGAACCTCATGGTTGATTATAATGTCCACAAACCGCCCTCTACTTGTCCTTATCCTGAGCCAGATCAATCCAGTCCAGGCCCCTGAGTCTATTTATTGAAGATTAAATTTAATATCATTCTTCTACACAACCCTAGGTCTTCTAAGTAGCCTATTTCCCTCCAACTTGCCCACCAACACCCTGTATGCACTCTCCTCTAAACCATATGTGCCACATTCCCCACCCATCTCATTCTTCTTGTTAGGAGTAATATATGGTGAGGAGTACAGGTCATGAAGCTCCGTACTGTTAGTTTACTCCTGTTTGCTGTACCTTGTACTTGTTAGGCAGTCTTTACTGAAATCTAAATAAAACTGGACGTAGGTCTTCACAAAATGGCAGTTTTTTATCCCTGCCTAGTACCGCTAGAGTTGACAACAGAAATTTGGCATTTACCCCATAATGTCTGTTCATTTGTTTCAGTTATTCTCTTAATATATATATAATTGTCATTTGCTTATGCAGAATTCACCCACTGGCTTTTATAATACAAGCACACTATGTTCTCTGTGAGGCAGGAAGTGAACCACAATATTGTATACACTGAAGACAAATTTTATTCTTAAAACAGCTGATAGTCATTTGGTTTGAAATTTTTTACAGCTTGCTTACATGAACTCATGCTGCTCCTGTGGCCCAAGTAGATTTAATATTATTTACATAAGCAGTTAATTGTGCACAAAAACAAAACCAACAACAATGATAATAATCAAGGCTCAGTAATTTTGAGGCTTTTGGGCACTGTGACACATAGTAGTTCTATACCAGGCCTATTGTTTTGAAGTGTCATACTATGTTTGTTAATTGGTAACTTACTTGAAAAAGCTGTAATTAAAGTTGATTATAAAGCATGGAATGTTCAGGCAAGAGTGAATAACAGTTGGAAAGGGTCAGGAAGGAAAAGGTCATGGCCTTAGGTAAGGTACTACCCCGCATTTTGTCATCAGACCCTAACATAACGCACAAAATCCCACACTCATGATAGGTGGTGTAGCTGCCGAGATTCGACGTGGGAACTTCTTGATTACAAGTATATTCGTGTAGGAACAACTTCAAGCTTAAAGTTATTAGGATGGCCATATCAAGGTGGAAGAGGTGGAAGGACATGTAGCACGCAGAAGAGGCGTAATTACGTGCAAAATTTTTGCGGTGAGGAAGAGAAAACTTGGAAGACCTAGGAGTAGATGGGAGTTGATTTGGCTCAGGATACGGCAAACTGTTATACAGACGATAATAGTTCCACGAGTTCCGTAAAAAGTAGGAAATTTCTTGACTAGCTGTGCTACCTTTGGTTATTGGAAGTCGGTTTATAATTTTTTTTTTCAGATTTCTCAGCCTTATTCTTAGTTTGTTGATCTACAGCCTTTTTAACTGTGAAAGTCGTGCAGCATTACAATGGGACGAGAAATATTTTACGAATGTTTAGTAGCTAGTAATTTCAGATAACTCTAAAGAAGCAGAAGAAAGCCATAAAATTTTTGTCACAATGTCAAATACTGATAGCTGTTCAAATGCAAACACAATCTAGAGTTATTCCGGTACACTTGCTGTTCTGGGAACTCCGTCAGTCAGGCGTCACTATGCTACAACCTTCACTTACGTGTCACATTCCTTCTATACCACTTTTTGCTGGTATCTGACACCCACTTACAGATTCTGCATGTTTTAACTACACCTCTAAATGCCTAATGCATAACGGATATGCTTGAATTATTATGGCAGGAAGATTAGCTTGTTCACGTTAATAGTACATATTGTCGGCACCAGATGGCAGCCAATGCCACAGCCAGGCAGCTGTGGGCCTATACCTTGTAATATCGCACACAGGCACAGCTGAGTCAGTGGCGTGCAATTCTTTTTTTATTAAACTCATATAAAGGTAAAGTTGTCTGTCTGCATGCCATGAAGGCATGTCGTCAGTAGGGGCATAGCAACATTCACTCTTAAACTGGCCACTAGGTGGAGGCCAGTGGTTAGCTTCACGCACCGGTCGCTTTACCGCTGGGGTAAGAACACCCGGGTAAAGCCGCCGTAACCTGAATCTGACCACTCAAGCTCATCTAGTACCAGGGAAAAGAATAAGTTGAGATATACCTCCACTCTCCCGAATGCCTTCATAGCGTCGTTTTTAATTTAGGATTGAAAAACTTCACGTAACAACTTCACGTTTTAGTAGTAAGACAAAATCCCCAAAACTAGTCTGCAACTAATAAGTAGGAGACCATGCAGTAATTAAGTAGGACTTTGTGGTTCTCATAGCACACCTGCTGTAAGTAATAAGTTCTCGAATAATGATATTTTGCTGGTACTCTAATAATCTACAAGGTGTTCCGGGTACGAAATTCCCGTAGATGTTCGATTATGCACACCTGACGGTAGAAATAGAGGTTGCGCTGAGAAGTTACCATATTGGTGGTCCGTTACGTGAGCAAGTGTGAGCGATCTTGTTACAAGTACGGCGACCGAAGCTGTCAAGGCCGCCTGTCTAACGGTTCTACGTGTACACCTGCGATCGAAACCAATTGCACGCAGAAATGAATACTGATTTTGACATTCACGGCGTTTCGTTTGTTAATGGGTGATCTTGTTTTGTTGTTTCTGCACCTCGTGGAATTGAGCTGTGTTGCTGACGTTTCACAGGAACGTGATACTTCCTTCTTCAGGGCCAAATGTGTACAGCAAGAATGGTAGCTCAAGTCCTCCCAGACGTACGGGAGGGAGAGATGTTACTGTTTTGTCCTGGCCAGTTGGATCGGTTGTACCCAACGCGGTACCCATTCGGGTGTCTCTCTCTCGCGGATAGAGGGGGTGGGGCGTGGCGTTATCCACTCACACCCCTCTACCGCTGAGGTTAAAGAAGCAGTAGAGCTATATATCTACTCCCCTGTGTACCGTCATGGCAGATTATAGGACGAAATTTTACCGGCGTTTTTTTCGCCGGGTGTAAAATGACGGCGGCGTGAAGTTAACCACTCACCTTCATGCTGTACGGATGTTAAGAATGAATGGAGATATACGCTTGCTCCCCCTACACGCCTTCATGACGTGAACGGGGACAAATTTATGTTTACGTTTACCAAGAAAACGACTGGCTGATTTCTGTTGGGATGGGGAGGGTCAAATATTCCCTTAAGTACAGGGAAATTTCTGTTGGGATGGGGAGGGTCAAATATTCCCTTAAGTACAGGGAAGTTTCTGTTGGGATGGGGAGGGTCAAATATTCCCTTAAGTGCAGGGAAATTTCTCTCGGCCACGGAAATGTTAGCGGAACTTGTACATTTCTATCGCAAGCCAGAGTCCCGATGTTCGTGATTGTGACCGATAAAACCCTCACGAACGTCGGAATTAGAAACATCACAATTTAATTTTTAATGTAAAACACCCTTTTTGTTCCGAGAGCTTATGAAATATCTGTAATGGTATTCAGAAAATTGCACGCAGTATAAAGTCATGAAAATTTCAAACTGATTGATTGATAATCCTTCATAACGAATCTTTTATCTCTGTAATAACATAGAAGGGGCTACGTCAAGTAAGTAGTGGTCCTTAGTTGTTTCCTTACGGATAATATTCCTTTAAACAAGAAGGCAATTAGTTTGAAACTTCCAGCGGCTCCACTTTATCTCCTAATCGAGTCTGACGTTGACACTGTGGGTATTAAATTTAGAGACACTGTTTGGATGAGATGCAGTTTTTTGGCGGGTAAACTAGAAGCAAGCGAAACACATTTTTTACGTTTACATAGTTAATTACTTGTTTTTGTTGATACTCTTAGTTCCGCGACAGCATGAATAAAATGAGGGGCTGTGTTTACTTTTTGGTCTATGTTGATGTGAACCCGGTGCTTATCTTAAATGTAAAATAGGTTTATACGCTTTTTTAAATATCCGGTGTTCTTTATTGCTAAGCTTATCTGCTGTAGATGCCCTTAATCACCTGCTACAACTGAGTAATTTGCGTCTGCCAATCATCAGCCTTTATTAATGTCGAAAATAAAACTGAGGCATGATACGTAGACGCTGGTTTACATGATTTACATGCCTGCAGTGAATTCATTGACAACATACAATTATAAAATTAAAATTCCATTACGTACCCTTGTACCGATATTAATACCTGTTATTAACACAAATAACTTTATTTAAGACAACTAAAAGAACGGAAATCGCCTATCACATTAACCTTAAGTACCGTCAATGGGCTTCTCAGTGTCTGACGCTATTAACCTTTTAAAGCCTAGCGGTAACTTTACATACCACCAGGTTTAAGATTAAAAAATTCTGCGTGGTGCCCACATTAAGTTTATGTGTTTTGTACGGATCTCAGAAGAAACAGCAACTTTTGCCTTATAAAACATTAAGAGATTGGTTTTTATAACCGAAATGGAGAGTGTTTACAGCGCGGTACGCACTGAGTCCTTATATAAAACAGATACGCTTCATCTTTAAAGGGTTAAAGGCTAGCAGCGAGGCTGGGCAATAAATGTAGATGAAAATAAGCATAAGCATAACTTGGCTAATAATACTCGGAGGAATGTGGGCGGGGGAGGGGAGGGTGGCGCAAAATCGACCATAGGTATTAGGAACTCAGATGCCTGTATTCTGCGCCACGGAAAAACGCAGGCTTTCCAATTTTTTATATGTCCTTGTACCACTCAAATAATCGTTTTGACAATATTTGTGTGTTTTATTTGCAGCCTCTTCAACTCAGTACCCAAGAAAAATTATTCTTAGGTAGAAAAAATATGAAGATATGGACTCGAATCAGTAACAAGGATCTTTTGGACAGAGTACTGGAACTTCGGGTTGGGTAAAACACAGGAAATTTCTTAAATTGATCCCCTGTTCGATACTGAATGACTGTGATCCATGTGCTTTGAGTGTGTAGCTGTTAGGCTGCTGGTTATATTTTAGAGCATGGATGTCCAACATTTTTACGGCATTGTTATTGTGGTCTGGTTTGCGGGCCGCACCTGGAAAAATAACAAGTGGTATACCTAAAAAAAAAAAAAGCAGTCCCATTACAGGCCTGGACAGGCCCACAGGGTTCCAGGAGGTCGAGGCTCCCAGATTTCTAGACAATCGGCACATGAAGGTGGTAAGGTTGTCAGCCCTACGCACCGGCCGCGTTTACCCCCCAGGAAATATTCCTGGTACTCATTTCCGTTAGAGGCTGAGTCGACCCCAGGGCCATAGTGCGACCGACAGGATTATGCCAATGAAAAATTCCACTGACACCATCGGGAATCGAACCCGCGACCTGCCGGTTTGTAGCGCAGTGCCTCAACCAACTGCGCCACCGCGGCCCCGTGGTATACCTAACAGCCAGAATTATTGTGTAATTTTTATAATGTATACATGATTTACAAATGTGACCGCGGGCCGCGGGTTGGAGAGTTACGTTTTAGAATGGCCGGTACATGGGTAGGTCAGTTGCGCTACACCCAGTAGCACCCAGAACACTCTGCTACTGTCTCAGGCAGCGTCAAGCGGAATAATTAATGGTAAACATTGAGGTGGCTAAATACGAAGAATTCTTATCGACCGTAAAGTTATTTCTGTGTCCTTTAACATGTAACGATGTTTATACCAACTCAGCAAAGCGTGTAAATGCTGTCGCAGGTGAGCAGCCCTGCTTCCTGGTATTAAATCCGCGAAGATATCAACCACTTGTGACAATGCACACCGATCGTATTCCGTGACGTCACGGAATGCATGCAGGAACCAAAGATCTGAACATTATGGTCCACTCGTTTGTTTTGACTTGTCGTCTTGTTTATTTAATGTCAGTGTAACAACGTTTAAACTATTTCTCAAGGGGTCAATGACTTCAGGTTTGGTGTGTGTGTGTGTGAGCGCGCGCGCGCGCGTGCGTGCGCGTGCGTGGCTTCGTGTGTGAGGTTAGGACGGACCTAGTGTTGCGTTACAGATCGGCATTTTTGCGAACAGTGCCACCCAGTAGGCTATAATTCACCTTTTAAAGCCTAGCGGTAACTTTACATACCGTCAGGTTTAACATTAAAAAAATTCTACGTGGTGCCCACATCGCGTTTATGTGTTTTGTACGGATCTCAGAACAAACAGCAACTTTTGCCTTATAGAACATTAACAGATTGGTTTTTATAACCGAAGTGTAGAGTGTTTACAGCGCGGTACGCGCTGAGTCCTTATATAAAACAGATTCGCTTCGTCTTTAAAGGGTTAACGGGAGCAAAGCACGCCGTCAGGGTACACCCAAGTTAAGACTTCATTTCGTTGCACTCCAACTTGTTTTGATCCACCCGGATCATCTTCAGGGAGACATTATTGAATACAGGTGTTTTTGCCAAGCATTACACAGTATTATACATATAATCATAAAATCTGTACTATAAAATCCGTATAAAATGTATTTACGTATGTGTTTTTTATATTGTTGTATATAACTTGCCCCTGCTGCTATCTTTATACTTGTACTAACATGTACCAAATCTGTTTATTGTACCTTTCTTACACTTCGTAAAATAAAATCGGTAGAAATTTCTGTTGAAATATCACAGAATCCATTAGTTTACAGAATTGTGTTCCAATCATGGCTCCACAGCACCCTGGGTTTCCGCAGAATATTGTTAACGTATTCGTGAGAAATTGTGTAATAAACAAATATAAGTTCTGAAATACCGCGAAAAATACCGAATATACGTTGAAATATCGCGGAAATTTTTGTCCGAAAAATGGCAATACTGCGATACTTCCTGTGCGCTAAAAAGTGGCTTCTTTTTGCTTGTAGGGGTTTCTTGGGATATGAAGTTTTATTTTAGGGTTTCCTCCATGGAGAAAAAATTGTGAGACACTGGTTTACGGTGTACTTATTTTAGTATTGCTGCGATAATAATCCATAAGCCTTGTACATAAGATATTACATTTTGTCGAATGTTTTAATGATGTTTTACGTGATACGATGTCGCATCCCCGCGGTGACTTGTGCTCTAACAGTTTTGTAGAAGACAAATTACCAGTGAAACCCAGTCTTGCTTGTCAACTAATTTTAGTTACTACAGTTTGTGTTTTTAATTTAGTATCGTACTTAGGTTTGCCGATCCCAGTGGCCGCGCGGTCACATCAGACAGACATCCATTCCCCCGGCGGGATTCGAACCCGCAATCCCAGCACGCGATTGGCCGCAGACCCACGCCTTAGACCGTGCGGCCACTAGAATCGGCGCACCCTGAAATTAGTAACGTATCTGTGAGAGTTTAATAGAGTCTTTTGTAACAACGCAGTATCCAGTGTTACGACGCGATGTGACTTTTGAGAACGTGTTTCGGCGAAGAAATGCATCTTACGAAGCGGTAAATACGATAAATAAGGTAATTAACAAATACGTGAGCAGATGATGGTCTTCTGTGACGCGGCATGTAATTCAGGGGTGCACAAATCCCGGGCACCAGGTCGCTGCATGGAGTAAATTTTGTACTGTGGCGCCAAACATTTGTTGATCCTCAGTGTGGATCTTGTTTCATGTCACGCTTCTGGCACCTGGAATTTTGAGGGGGCTTCTAACTTTTTTGGAGAATTTGTGCACTCCTGCTGTAATTTGGTACAAATTTCAACTAGATTTCACAGCGTCATGTGCCACAAGACGTCACAGACACCCCTGAGAGAACGTCCGATCTTAGATATTTATCACTTGATTCTGAATTTTGTCTTCTCAGTTAACCTTTTAAAGCCTAGCGGTAACTTTACATGCGACCAGGTTTAACATTAAATAATTCTGCGTGGTGCTCACATTGCGTTTATGTGTTTTGTACGGATCTCAGAACAAACAGCAACTTTTGCCTTATAAAAAACATTAAGAGACTGGTTTTTATAACCGAAGTGGGAAGTGTTTACAGCGCGGTACGCACTGAGTCCTTATATAAAACACATACGCTTCGTCTTTAAAGGGTTAAGGGATCCGAAAGTAAAAATAATATTTGGAGTAATTAAATTTGCAGGCACTGTAGGACCCGTTCCGAGTCCGTAAGTAGGAGGCAGAACCTGGCTGACCGGTCGGCCAATAACCTTGAAACAGAGGCCCTCGGCCTGACAGACCGTGCCCCAGCCACCATCCGACAATCTTTATGTTCCCAGGTGTATCACAAAGCGTTCTGCGGCTGGCACCAAACTGCGACGCATGGTCGGATTGACAGGTTAAACCTCGGAATGTAATTCATCTGCATGTAGCAAAGTAAGAACTGATGCTGCACATTTTGAAACAAGTATTACAAAACTTAGGGCGCGTGAATTTAGTGCGTGGAAATAACAATAATATAGTGCTTAGCCCTTTAAAGACGAAGTGTATCTGTTTTATATAAGGACTCAGTGCGTACCGCGCTGTAAACACTCTCCACTTCGGTTATAAAAACCAATNAGTGCGTACCGCGCTGTAAACACTCTCCACTTCGGTTATAAAAACCAGTCTCTTAACGTTTTATAAGGCAAAAGTTGCTGTTTGTTCTGAGATCCGTACAAAACACATAAACTTAATGTGGGCACCACGTAGAATTTTTTAATGTTAAACCTGGTGGTATGTGAAGTTAATGCTAGGCTTTAAAAGGTTCATCCGGTTGACTGAAGTTGTCTAAGATATAAAAGAAGAAAGGTAAAGGTTCACGCTATAACCCACCATGAAGGCACACAGGGGGAGTTACAGAGTTATAACTCTACTATTGCTTTAACCTCGGCCCTAGATGGGACGGGTGTTCAACGCCACGCCCCGGCAGCTTTACTCCCGGGAAAGAGACCCGCTACCCATTGTGCAGGAGGCTGGGTGGGCCCCAGGGCCAGTCTGGACGGGTGCAAAAAATCTCGCCACCACCGGGATTCGATCTCCAGACCGCCCAGCCCGTAGCGAGTCGCTATACTGGCTGCCTATCCCGGCCCACTTCCAGAATATGAACTTTAAAAAATACATAATTTTTGGCGATGTGTCCCACTCTCATGGGTAAGACGCCTCAAAGATTACATGGGAGACATGGCTTATGGCACTTATGAAATATGAAAACTAATTACAAAGTTTAATTTTTTTACATTTCGTTCCCGCCCCCCCCCCCCCCTCCGCCGGCCCCTTGCTTATCAGATTTCCATTTCCGAAGACAACATTATGTCCCCATAAAAAAAATAAAATGCGCAGCGTTAAAAACAATTATGTAATTTCTTACTTTGTGGCATATCTGTCACAGTTCTTAAGGGAAACTGTGGCGTCGCACCCTCAGTGGCATTGCAGCGCGTCAGCACTTCGGTAGGAGAGATGCCGCACCGCAACTGAGCGGGTGCAGCGTGGTCGACGGGCAAGTAAACAACGTGAACACAGCGTTAGGTTCCTCTGGAAAATGCTGTGTCGCGGGTGAGTGATTCCAGAAGTTTCGAAAGAAGGCAGTGCCTCTATCTTCAAGTGTCAGGAAATCCAACTCATGATGATGTAGTTAATATGTTCTTTCGAAGTTCGGGAACCGCTCATTCGACGACACATCGTAATCTCACACGAGACTTGAATCTTCAGGAACACCACTGTGAGAACATCATAACGCGCGATGTCAACACACTCAATAACGTAAACCACCACATGGGGACATATTTTGTGTACAACTACAACATCCTGGAATGCTGTTGAGAAATAAACCTTCCTGCCGATCCCAGTGGCCGCGCAGTCTAAGGCGTAGGTCTGCGGCCGAGCGCTTGCTGGGATCGTGGGTTCTAATCCCACCGGGGGCATGGATGTTTGTCTCTTGTACAGTGTTTGTGTTGTCAGGTAGGGTTCTCTGCGACGGGCTGATCCCTCGTCCAGAGGAGTCCTACCGACTGTGGTGTGTCTGAGTGTGATCAAATGAAATCATAAAAACCCTCGACACCTACTGTGAACAAGTAGGTAGAAGAGGGAAGGACTAGGAAAGAAACAACAAAGAAGATAATACCTTCATACCACGCAAGTGACAGGTCAGGTAAAACACCGTGTAAGCTTGAATATAAGGCGACTCCTCTCCCATTGAGGTATTTAGAGAAAAGACCCAGAGAATTTAGAAAATGTAATAAAAACGAAAATTATCCTGAATTATATTTCAAGATTCAGCTCGTGCCGCGCAGTAAACACTCTCCTTTCCCGGTTCTAAAAGCCAGCCATTTACTTCAGTGTGGGGAGGTAATCGCTGTTTGTTCTGAGATCCGTAGAAAACACCGGAAGTCACTACTACAGGGGCAGAACGAAGAATTATTGAATGTTGAAATTCGTGGTGCGTGTAGTTACCTCTAGGCTGTAAACAGTTAATTGCGGCAAAGACGTATACTACAATGCCGCTGATACTAAAGCTTTCACTGGAGTACGGAGTGAGACAGAACAGAGCCTTGTTAGTCACTATTCTTCTAGGATATGACGTGCCTCTGACGTGTTACGTGTGACGTAAGGCCTCGCCTATAAGGCGGCCCCCACTTTTCTGTGTGACTAGTTTTGGGGGGGGGGGAACCTGGCCTTATACTCGGGCCTATACGGCATGTTATATGTGCATTAAAACATGACCAAATTTCACAAAATCCGCACAGCGAAGCATAAATTATGAGCATTGTGCTCTCGTTGCTACAAGGAGAGCTGTCTGACCCGACTTTCCTCTACATAACAGCCAGGTCTCTGTCAGTCTGTCCTAGTCTTCAAAAACTCTACGACGTGGAACAATTTTTAACAAAAAATATTCCTCTCGGAGAGACAACCCAGAAATTTTGTTGTGTATCGTCAATTAGGCACCGAAAGCATCGCTGGAGAAAAAAACTATTGCCGTTGCTAGGATCCGGTAAACTCCCTCTTCCGTGTGCGAGACGAAGTCATTGCTGAAGGAAGTTCAAGCATGCGCCGTTGGTGGTGTGGGGAATATTCGTTGCGCAGGCAAACGTGACACATTAACCTTTTAAAGCCTAGCGGTAACTTTACATACCACCAGGTTTAACATTAAAAAATTCTACGTGGTGCTCACATTGTGTTTATGTGTTTTGTACGGATCTCAGAACAAACAGCAACTTTTGCCTTATAAAACATTAAGAGATTGGTTTTTATAACCGAAGTGGAGAGTGTTTACAGCGCGGTACGCACTGAGTCCTTATATAAAACAGATACTTTTCGTCTTTAAAGGGTTAATAACGTTTAGCAACTAGTGTGCCGCGACATTCACTTGCACAAGTGTAATTCGTTGTGTCGTAATTGCACTGTTGTTTTGCTTAATTCTGTTTTGTCATTTCATCGGGCTTGTATTGCTGGTTCTTTTCTATTGCTTCTTTAGCTTTTCCACATTTATTTATCTTTGTCAGACCTGTAGATAATTAATAATACATGTCTTAATTTTCGTACTTTATTTGTCAAAATTTAAAATATTTTATACAGGCTGTATTACTTTACTCAAGAATATTACACAAAGTAGCATAAATGAAGTACAGTTTACGCCTACATACACACGCACAAAACTGTGTAATGACTTCAAAGGCGACATTACATTCCGTCACATACGAAACCATGCTGTAACCAGTGTGCTGTAGCGTGGAAACTGCACTGCTCCTTCAAAATTTCGATTAATTAATTTTGTACTATAACTTCATATTTACTCCATACTACTATAAACAAGATCAACAGTTTTTAACTCTGCTGTGCCTGGAGGGTAGTAGAAACGTCGTTGGTCCCTTCGATTCGGGATTGGACCTTGTCAGCTCGTCTAGGAAATCCTTTGGTGTCCCACACATACTCAGGCCCGAAGAATTCCTTGGGAAGCGTTCGCCAGTCGGGCCAAACCATGTGTTGGTACATGAATGAAGGATCGTCATCTTCCTGATCGCCATACTCATTATCAGGTGTCTTACTGACGTCATTATCAACAGGCGCTGAAAGGCTTAGCGCAGCGGTCACCATGACAACTAGGATAATGGGTAGACCTCTCATACTGTAAGATGTCTGAAATGAAACAAATTAATGCTATGGAAGTAGGGTAGGCGTTAACCCTAGGCTTGAGGGCTGCATGTAGCTAACATGAGTTCAGTGGACGATGAGGAACTTTTCCATTGAATAAATAGTGAAAGAATCAAATAAGCGTGCAGTAAGTAGGTATTAGATGTATAGGTGGTAATAACGTTCCTTAAGTTGCACAAAACTGATATTTTTTTGTAAGATAAAGTTGCATGTAGTTCGGTAGATGCGAGGGCCCTGGTATCGGCGTATGCAGTGTCTGCCATAACCAAACGACCTCACATCACAGAAGGCGGCGATATTAATATTAACCTTTTAAAGCCTAGCGGTAACTTTACATACCACCAGGTCTAACATTCAACAATTCTACGTGGTGCCCACATTGCTTTTGTGTGTGTGTTTGCCTTATAAAACATGTAAGAGATTGGTTTTTATAACCGAGGTGGAGGATGTTTACAGCGCGGTACGGACTGAGTCCTTATATAAAACAGATACGCTTCGTCTTTAAAGGGTTAATACCGGCGATTACCTCAAATCTGATACAATAATCTTTGGTGTTTAGCTTTATATTTTTCATTTCATGATCTAATGTTTCGTTTCGTTTCGCAGTCCTTCCCTCTTCTACCTACTTGTTCACAGCAGGGGTAGAGGGTTTTTATTTTCACTTGATCACACTCAAACACACATCACAGTCGGTAGGACTCCTCTGGACGGGCGATCGGCCTGTCGCAGAGACCTCTACCTGACAATACAAACACTCACAAGAGACAAACATCCATGCCCCCAGAGGGATTCGAACCCACGATCCCAGCAAGCGCTCGGCCGCAGACCCACGCCTTAGACTGCGCGGCTACTGGGATCGGCATGATCAAATGTAATGAACTTTATACTGGACATTCCGCGCACTGCCGATAACCAATTCACAACATTCAACCAACAAAATGCACAATATTTTTTCTTATGTATTTATATTACAATATCATATAAAATATTCCTACATGTTTCGATCCCCAAAGGATCATCATCAGGGAAGCAACCAAAGCAGTACTGCATAAAACCAAATTAACAACTTTTGTACACAGTAGACATGATGTAAAAGAGTCAGATAGTTAAAATGTAGACAATCCTTTGTAGTACAGTTGTGTAAGTGTACTGAATCTTGGTGTACAGGGTCTCGGAGGCAGCCTACGTACTTAACGAAAGATAACACAGCACTTTTTAACAGTAGGGCTCATTAATAATCATCTTTAGGAGAGTTTTCGTCCCTGAAAACTTGCCCAAATTTTGTGGTCTCTTTTAAATATGATAAAAATATCAAAAACAGACCTACAAAACATGAAATTTGTTTTTATCCAATACAGCAATGAGCTTCGTAACAATGTCTACCGTTTAGCGTCTTTGACTTGCGCGAGGAAGACGCGGGTTCGAGTCTCTGTCAGGGCACTGACTACCCTGACAAGTTTTTCGTGTCTTTTCTTGGTTCGTCCAATTGAATACTGGGATAGTGCGTAAAATTTGGCCACGACCACTTCCTTCTACGTTATTTCCAATTTGTTATTCACTAATATCCTGCCATTAAATTAACCACCAATAAAATAACTAACAAAAATTACAGGTACACCATCGTGCCTTTAATGTCGAGTTATAGCAAGTGACGGACAAGGTCCCGTCTGTGTTTGTCGAGTTAAGTACACGTCATATCATTGAACATCAGCACAAGGAAAATATTCAACTTACTGTGGAACGCCGCGTGCTAGTACGCTGCCCAGTTGTAATGCCAGTCTCTTCTGCACTCCAAACCTTTACTGCGTTTGATTTTATATAAACAGGTTCGTGCCTGTCCGTTATCTTCTCTCTTTATGCTCAAAGGCATGGAGCGAACATTAAAAGGACGTGGTGTTACTCATCACCGTACCCCATTTAACTATTACGTACTTCTTGGCACTGGTAATCCCTTCAATTGCATGCAAAGAGACCGTGCCCGGAAACAAAACTTGGGTTGGAGCGCAGAGAAATTATTCTGCGAACTGCCAGTAATCAGTAACAAAGTGGCACAGAGTGAGTCATGTCACAATTGTAATGACTGTTTGTCGGCTTTCAATCAGAGGCCACGTGATACAGGGGTGTTGAACACTGTGACACCGAGAAGGCTGTGCGCAGCACTGACTCCCTGTCTTCTGACGACCCAGGCAAGCTAATTTTTGGCCGCACATCCATGTGTCTCGCTTTGTATTCTCACTTGATTGCATTTTGTACCCGTGTTTTGCACCGTTCAAAATCAAATAAAGCGAAGAAAATTTATAGTTAGTGAAATAACATAATTTATAACTGATATACCAAGAAGAATGAGCTGGGCGGGGCATGTAGCCCCTATCAGGAGAGGAGAGATGCGTACAGGGTTTGGTGGGGAAATCTGAGGGAAGGAGACCCCTTGGAAAGCCTAAGCGTACATGGGAAAATAATATTAAAGTGAGTCTTCAAGGTGGGATGGGGGCATGGACTGGATTGATCTGGCTCAGGATAGGGACAAGTGGCGGGCTCTTTTGAGAGTGGTAACGAACATTCGGGTTCCATAAAATACGGGGTATTTCTTGACTAGCTGAGGAACTGTTAGTTTCTCAAGAAGGGCTCAGCTCCATGGAGATATTTATTTATTTATTTACTTACTTACTTATAACTGTCATAATCGCTTAATGCTGTCCCTGGAAATGTAGGCGTACCGTCTCGGAGACGTGCTAGATTTGCTGGTGCCTAGAGCCGACGCTGGTTCTGTGAGCACGGCACATCAAATCCTCTCCTCTGCCCGTTTGTCATGAGTCAAATCAAGGCCGACAAGTACAGATAATCTTCGAATTCATTAATATTTTTTCCCTGATCTGTTTTATTGTGTTTCTGAACAGACACTGACAGCAGATTTGTACCTGGCGTGGGTATGAGGGCCTTTGTTAAGGTTATGCTGATCTCTTTGAACATAGCAGCATTAGACAGTAACAAAGCAGTGTGCGTCTGGCGTGTTTAGGCTTGTAGATGGGTGTCGTGATGGCCTGTGAGGGTTTTAATGGTGTAGGGGGCCCAAGATAAGCCCGCAGCCCGAGGAAACGTTGATAGCCCAAGATGTAGATTTTAAGTCTTGTTACTTGTGATTATCTTCCAGTTCTCCCTCTTTATAAATTTAGACTGCTGAGCAGTTGGTATCACTGAGTAAATGTTAAACCCCTGAGCTTTTAGTGTCACTGAGTGAATGCAATTCTTGCATTATTTTTAGGCGCGTTAGCAAAATTTGCCAAAATCGCTTAGTAGTTTTCGTCAGTTCTGTCGATCCTTCAACATATATCAGCGCGGCTCACACTGGAGGGAATTTTTGTGAAATTTGATCTTGAAGGCTTTGACGGAAGTCTGTCCATAAACTCCAAATTTTGGTAAAAATCAGACAAAAATATAGGGTGCTTTACACAAATAACTAAGTACGTTTATATTGTTGAAAGCAGTACGAAATACGTACTTTTTAGCTCGACAACAGTACAAAAGGAACCCATTGTTGCTTTTCCATGGCAACACTGAACATCTTACGAGTATATTGTTGACAGCTACATGTATTTCAACAAGAATTAAAAGGGACCGTATTGTTGTGTTTGCATGGCAATAATGGTTGTGCTAAAGTGCCAAGATATTACGTTATACAGACATTGCCTATCTTGTGTCGTAGTGTCGTTTCTAGTCAAATCAACAGCTTTATTCAGTAGAGAAAGATTGGGTGGGCCCCAGACCCCGTCTGAACGCTTTGGAGACGTGAAGAATTTCCACCTCCTGCCGTGAATCGATAAATTCCATTAATATACATTTAAGTCAGTCGCATTGCTGTGTTCGAAACTCAGCATGGGTCTTGCCGAATGATGTTTTTCATGGGATTCTTCAATTACCAACATATTGAATGGCTGAATTTCTTACAGAAAAAAGAAGAACATTTCGCGTTGTCTCTCCGCGATGCATTGTATTTATTTATGACCCATGTAACGACAAGGTTTGTAGTTCGCACTTTACACAGTAA
The DNA here is from genome assembly GCA_013340265.1 of Coptotermes formosanus. Classification (NCBI taxonomy): domain Eukaryota; kingdom Metazoa; phylum Arthropoda; class Insecta; order Blattodea; family Rhinotermitidae; genus Coptotermes; species Coptotermes formosanus. The sequence continues at coordinate 798,391 of BLKM01004603.1, forward strand.
AACGTCAAATAGAAAAATGATTAGTGGGTCATGAATTCTGGGCCACAAACACGGAAGCCGTCGTGTTCTAGTTTAAGGCCATCCTGGCATTTGCCTTGAAGAACTGAGGAAAACCGCGTATTACTTGCGGGATTTCACGCTTACACTGCTGTGCAGTTCAGATATTCGCTTTTCTGAGTTGTTGCGCGGCTTAGGTTGTTATGTTACAGACGTTTCGGGACAGCCTACCGGTCCCATTTTCATTTTTCTTGGACATCTTAAGCGTTGAAGATGCGACCGATGCACTGTTACGAAACATCGGTAACATACCAACTACGGTGCGAATCACCTGTCACGATACATGATATCCGTGCAGTGATTCGTACGTTATGCCCCTGAAATAAGAAGAAGTTATGCTGTAAGCGGTACAACATGAGTTTGTATGTGGGAGGTGCCTGGTTCCGTTCTATCCTGGTTCGTGCTCTTCGTTGTTGCAGTCTTTGTAGACAGGTGCGAGGAAAATAATATTCTGTAGGAATTATACAACTCAAAGCCCCTCTCCGCCCCCATGCCCAATTCCAGTTTTATTCATCCTCCAGTCATTGCCAGACATTTGCTTGCTTTCACGCGCTGCAGTTGGCTGATCATTCATGTGGCTATTCTCTTGGTTGATCGAGCGACAATAGACGGTCTAAGAATAGAAAAGTTATGAAGTATGATGAAGAATGGCGGACATAAAACAAAAATGTGTGGATGAAGGAGAAGGTTAAAAGAAATGAGAGACTTGCTTGTATTGTGAGAGTTCAGTGTTTAACTTTTATGTGCGTTTGCAAAATTGCGAAAAGCGACTATTAGCTTTGTCATGTCTGTCTGCCTGCCTGTCTGTCTGTCTGTCTGTCCGTCCGCATGAAACAACTCGGCTTCCACTGAACGAATTTTCATGAAATTTGACATTTGAGTATTTCTCGAAAATCTGTCTAGGACGTTCATGTTTCATTAAAATACGGCAAGAATGACGGGTATTTTACATGAAGACCTGTGTACATTTATGATAATATCGCACTCAATTCTTACAACGAGAAATATTTCAGACAAATATCGTAGAGAAAATCGAAACACACATTTTATGTTCCATGAATTTTTTTTTTTTCCGAAAATCGTGCCGTTTATGAGATAATGTTGAAAAATGTGGTAGAGCCAGACAGGCCACAGATGACAATATAATACGGCGCATGCGCTTCGCACACTGGCTAACTAAGGCCACAGACACACACTGAGAATATGTAATACTGATTGCTTTTCCACGGCAACAGTGGTTACGCGAACGCGCCTGACTGTTACGTTTGTACGTACACTGCCATGTCTTGTTCATGTCTAAGGCCAGCGGTTCTGAATGAACGTTCGTCAAGGTGTTTCTTAGTCTGTCCAGGTAATACTGTGTACTTCAGAACGTGTCAGTTCCTTCATTCCGGTGACGGTTGATTATTTACTGTATTTCGCTGTACTGTGTGTGTGACGCCGTGCAGTGCCGTATCTATCTGGCTCTATTGCATTGCAACCCAAAAGACCCAAATACCCTTAGTTCTCACATAGGCTTCACGTTATTGCACATTACAACTTACGCATGTGATAAAGTGGCTTTAAATAAAGAAAGAAACAGTGCGACGAATGTAACAAAGAGCTAGATGAATGAGGGGAAGATAAAGACTAGAAGAAAGCGTGTAAAGGAGAATTAGTGACATTTTAGTGTGTTAAATGTTCCAAAAACAATTTCGCATAGTTAGTAACTGAAAACTGCATTCGTATCTCCTAGAAAACACATTGCACATCCACCACAATCATCACTTGTGTAATATTTAAGAAAAAAATCGCTGGTTGTTCTGAGTACCAAATGAAACACAAAACTGCAACTGAAGAATACAGGGTTATTTTATGGTGGTGGGCATACTAAGATGTAAATATAATGAATTGAACAACACAAGTGTTCGTGTATTGATGTTCGGTGCATTCTGTCTCACGCGTTAGGACATTCGCTAATTTTTATGGGACATAAAGCAGCTGGCTGTTTTAGACGGAAGTGGTAGGTTTGTTGGATCACAGTACTTCCGCATTCTCTGAAGTCTAGGTCAAATACTAGACGAGGTCACATGATTTAGAAGTAGCCTTGAAGAGAGGTGGAAGAAAAGCCATATAACTTATCAGGGAAGTAGCATTTAGCAAGAACAGCTAAACAAAGATGGAGTATGCTATATGAATACAAGTTTACACGTTGTTTTGTGACTTTGGAAAATGAATTGTTATTCTTAAAGGTTTCAGTATACGTATATAAATGAAAAATTAACTCAATAGAAGACAAAGAAGAATGCGTAAGAATAAAGCTAATTTGTAGTCTTCTTTCGCAAATTGTTCTTGATCGAAGAACAATTTCGAGTTCACAACGAAAGAATAAAGCAATAAAGAATTTCTTGTTCATTCCTAGTTTACCTCAGTACGTTCTGTCATCTACGTAATTTATATATTGTCGATTGTAAGTAAAATAAATCGCCAGAAGAGGATGGGGAAAATCACGTAAATATTTATTCCGGATACGAGGTGTCGAGGGAGAGAATTTAATGTAGGATATCCCTTGCATAAAGTAGTTTGCTTTTCGAGTTAAGATACGTGGCTGAGTTAACAAGAAATGTATATAGGCCTATATATGTTGAAATATACAGTAAAGTTTTTGATTCATTATGAAAACTGTGTGATTAGTGAGTTAGGTAGGTACTGTGTCACAAGGCAGTCGGGGTAAATTTGCATTCGTATGTCCTTTATGATCAAAATTTTTTAATTTTTTTATTTTCTGGCTTACAAATGAATGTTTGATACTAATATGCCTGTGTCTGTTCTCCGGCACACTAGATATACCCCTGTGACCGGGGATAAACAACATATTAGAGAACAGTGTTTGTAATAATGATCTACAGTTCAGTGTCATTTAAATCGATCTCGTACGCCAGCAGTAATGAAAGATCTGACCGAAATTAGTTTGCGTGTAACGGAATAATTTTAATTTTATTGTGTGTTTATTTACTCACATTAACCTTTGTTAATAAATTAAATTTGAAGAAATTTTCAATAAATGTAACTCCTGTTATTGACGATTCTCAGTATTTACGTACCCCCAGCAATTTACATGTTCATACAATTGCTACAATCTTGACCCCATGTTGTGGCGGTATCTTTACATGAACACGGAACAGACGTATCGCCGCCAGCAGCTACACTTTTCCCCTCACTACACCCTTGATGATACGATTGCAGAGGACGCTGCATAGTCTCCAAACACACTTACATGAAATGCGATGATGCAGACTTGCACTTCGGGGGTGCCCAGTTCGAATATTTGTCAGGTTACCGGTTATTCCTCATGATTTAACTGCTTTTATTCTGTTAAATGCCGGAATAGTAATTGTAGGTAAACAGGCCACCAAATGCTCCTTCCAAATCCTTACCCACTGTCCTTTGACAGAGATGTAAAGTGACCTAAAGACCAACCAGGTCATATAAAGCACTCCTGGTATGGTTGATCTTTGGAATTTATTTTCACCCAACTTTTTTGACAAAAATAATACAGGATAATAAACAATAAAAAGGAGAGTGTTAAAAGTGACACTGAAGTGTTATTGTCTATGTACCAATTGAATATCCAGATCGCATTATTTTATGTTATGTAAATATCCAAAAATTTAGTCACGTTTAATGAGGGAAATATAGACTCTTCACGTAAGTGATAAATAAAATGTGGCTTAGCGTTCCTTATTTTCGAAGTACAAAATATTTCGGAAGTTTTCTAAGGAAAAGTAATTTATCACCATTCTGCCAGAGTTCGCCTTTGTGTTTTCTCAAGCGCTGATAAAATCGAAATCTCTTCTTTCAGTGAAACGTCACATTTTCTTGGCGTATTTTTTAAACCTGAATGTTCCCTCCTCGCCCACCGCATTATTTCTCTGTACTTGGTACATTTTGTGTGTCCACCACTGTACGTACCCTGTGCTTAGTAGTGATGTGCATGCTGACGATTGTTATGGGAAGAAAACGAACGCATCCTTGGATTTAGACGTCAGAGAAGTGTTGATGTGCTGACTTGGCGGTTCAGGAGTTGTTGCTACAAACTTTGGCCATCCCTTCTTGTCCCAAGCGTAGACTGGTTCTGACACTTTTTTGGGTATTTTGTATCCTTTGGTAAGTGATATTCTCGGTTCAATACCATCCGCTTCGAAGCTTGATTCTGGTTTTCCCTCTATAAAATTATTTTGATAATTATTTTGCTTGTTTATTTGTGGAGGGCTTATGGTTGGAAAATGCAATGGCCAAGAAGGATTGTCTTTAAAGATAAGTGGCGAATCGTTGTACAGTTTATTCTTGGGGAAGTCTTCCAAGTGACTGTAAACAGGTCTGGGGGTTGTCTTTATGAGTCTGGGCCATCCTTTCGTGTCCCAAATGTAGTTTGGTCCGAACATTTCTTGTGGCATACTGTATCCCCTGGGCATCAACATCCGTTGCTCAATACCTTCCCCGTCAAACCAGACGTTTCCGTTTTGTTCATCTGGATTTCTTCCAGGATAATTTGTATCCGGGAACAAGACTGGGGAATCATTGTTACCTGGGAAGTCAAATGGTAACTTACTTGAAGGTCGTTTCACGTTGTTACGTTGCTTTGTCTTCACTGGCCAATTCACTTTGTTGTTTGCAATCTGTGAGTCAGGATTCACTTTTCTTGACGGTTTCTTTGTGTCCCAGAAATGAACGGAACCGTGTGAATTGCCGAGAAATTGGTGTGCGTCTGGTAGAAGCACTCTCCGGTGCACAGACTTGTGCTTACCAGTTTTTAATGAGAGGTGTGGTGAAGCGGCGCTGGATGATGCGTACAAGACGATGACAGCGTGCACCAGGATTATGGGAGAGACCTGAAAAAAATTTGTAGTAAACATCAACATATGATTCAGATGCATCTTAAAGTAATAGGGTTGTGGTGTAGATTGGATTCGCCTTGTTTAGGATACGGATGAATGACGGGATGTTGTGAAGGCTGTATTAAATATTGGCATTTCATTAACATGGGGTATTCGTTTGTTTAGCTGAGATTCTAGTGGCCTCTCAGTAAGTACTGTCCTCCCTGGAACTGGTCACTTAGAGCAGTGTTTCTTAAACTTTTCTTGCTCGTAGCCCGCCTTTAAGCTTGATTTACCTGTGTGGCCCGCCACCCTTCGTAGACGCTGTCACTTGTGAAAAAGCAGATACTTTATTTCCGTATTGTTGATTTACCTATTATAATACATACATATTATTTTTATTTACAATATTTTATTGTTGTTAAATATTTTGTTTAGGTATAACATTGTGTACCTATATATATAAAACATCATGTTAATAATCGGCGTTATATTCAGTGTGTTCCTTGGGCCTGATAAACACTTGCAAGATTTTGAATGTCCGGTTGCAGTGTGGCCAGTGATTAGATAAGATCACCTCTCTTCATTACATCAAGGCCGTTGGGTACTTTTGACAGCAAATAAATCACCCAACTGAAAACACATTCAACCAGATGAGATGTGGGAAAAGCAATAAAATACAACTTTGCTTTCTATACAGTGGGGGGTGCAGGGGAAAAGGGGACCTTTGATTCAATCTTAAGTTTGAAGTATCTTATTCGGGCAGTGAAGTTCCCGTGGTCTACTCAAAAGTTACTGTGGCCCCCTAATTTTCCGTCATTCTCGTGTGGTTCCGTAGAAAGTCGGTGTCATCCCCTGGGGGAGGGGGAGGGGGCATATGGCCCACGTTGAGAACACTGACTTAGAGACCAGTACAGATGTTACAGCTAAGCTAGTAAAAATGATGGTGACGTGCACTTGAGGGCCGTGGTTCGATTACAAGCAGAGATATTCACATTGACTCTGTATCTACCAACTGGTTTATGTGATAATTTCGAAACCCAGGCAGCTTCTAGGCCAGCGGCCACAATAAAGTAAGAGGACTGTAGTTCACGCGGCGGTAGACCCATTTTCCGTTTAGCGACGTGTCTGCTTCCCATCATGTCTCTTCGCAGTGATGATGTTCTTTGTTGACCCTGATTTCTGAGTCATTCAGTAACGGATGTGGTCATTTTATTAACATCCATGTTTGTGCAACACAACATGAAACTGACCGAACTAACGTGCTAACTCCGTGGAATAGACACCGTCTTCAGAAGCTGATAGTTTCTCAGATGCTCAAGAATTTCGTTTTTTTTTAACCCACTGTTTCGCTGTCATGTTCAGTGTATTAAAAACTGCTTCACTGAAGTTGCGAATTATTTGAGAAGTTCAGATCCGTATGCAAAATATGTTTCATGCGCATGTAAGTGATTTTATCGTCATATATTATATGCGCCATTATTCCCTGTTGAAAGTGCAGCAGCCTTTATGGTACTTAATATTATTCATACGCCGTGCATTAAACATATCTGCTACAGAGTGCGCATCTAACAATCTGCTGCAGGGACACGATGTATTTTACGCTCGAAGACGCCTACAAATTGATGTTTGCATGCAAAAGCGCAACACACGAACCCTAATGGAAGACTTCAATACAGAGACTGGTTTTAATAATTCTAAATTTTAATCTGAATTGTTAACTGGCCAGTTATGTCTTACATATCAACAACCAAAAATTATTTGTATATGAATCTCCCTGAATGTGGCCCTCTCTTGAGCCGAAACGTGTAGTAGAGTATACTTTCTGATAAAAAAAATGTAAATATTTGTCAACTGTAAGTTGGAATTATATAACAAAAGTCCTTCAGGATTTTTTTATCTTGGAAACCCAGCAATAGATATTTTTCCTGAGCCACTTTACTTCACACATGCTTATGATATTGACCGTCCAAAGTACAGTGACTGCTATACTGTGCCACATTTACTGACGTTAGACACCACTACACGTTGCCACACAGTACCTATGTACTGACGTTAGACACCACTACACGTTGCCACACAGTGTACCTATGTACTCCGCATAATGGTCAGAATTAACAGCGATTTTTCTAACGGCATTAACCGACAGGTCTCTGTGATGTAGACTGGATATCTTGCCTGCAAGGTACGAGCTGATTCTTTAGCCCTTGAAAGCCTGCTGCGTACGTATACTCGTACATACCGCCAGTTTAAACATTAAAAATTCTGCATTTTACCCACACAGTGTATATATGTGTTCTGTATGACTCTTAACAATGATTGCATCACTGGTACGGCATTTATTGGTTAATGTTTGTCGCGTTCGGAATGTGTTCTCTGTGAGGTACGAAGTGGACGTTTATCTATAATGTACATTCACGTGAGTCTTCAAGATGTTAAATGCAATTCAGAAACTTTCGTACTAAATGAAAAAAACCATTGACATCAACAAAGATTTTATATTTACTGTGTATAGAAGAATTTGTTTGCAACATATTTCGGCCGAAACAGGCCATCGTTACGTAATACAGAATACCAAAAAAATACTAATAGTAAATATTGCACTGTTAGTTTTTTTAAATTTAAATTAAATCTCATTTTACAATGAAGATACGATTTTAAGAGGGTTATATAATGATATAATGGAAAGTCTAGTACATATATATATATATATATATGGATAAATTGTGTTGTAATTATGTTGTAAGCAAACTTCTATATATGTGGCAAATATAGAACTTAGTTGTGATCGGCGGTGTTTTCTTCTGTATTATTATTATTATCGCAACGGTATAGATAAATCTAAGTTTCGCGATTTAAAGGCAGCAGTAGAACCTTCCTATGCACTGCAAGCAACTACTCACCATGGTGCTGTTTTGATCACACGATATAATCGAGATGACACCGCTTGCCTTAGTAATGTGCCTGGTTTTTGTTCTAACGGTAAGTCAAATCGGAGGATGTGGTTTCAGTCTTCCGCCCCCCACCCTCCAGCCATCCGCTCAAGAAAGAGCCACCAACCATGTGCCCGCGAGCACCTCGGTGCCTTCGGCAGGTTTCTTTTATGTCCGTCTGAATTCCAGTTATTCCTAATCTGCGTCATATGAAAAATCACCGGCCGTCCTAAGCGTGATTCCGGAAGGCTAGATCCAGCAGTGCTTCCGGCAGTGGCATACACGCGGAACCTGTTGCGTAAGCTCGTAATGGAAGTGTTCCGGCGAGGACAAAAAAGTGTGCACAGTATTTCGTTATCCCCTCAGTCCGAGAAATTACGAATACGCCCTTGTATATATAAAATACCAATACTTCTTGTCTGTTCTGTCGTTAAACATATTTGCCGTAAGTTACGAATAGGAGAAGAATGTGGCAGCTGTGGAAGGTATAGTTCAGTCGGTATTGTATTGCCCATCCTTGCTGATAATGCTTGATGTAGACCAGGGGTCTTCATCCTGTACTTGCTCAAAGGCCACATTCTAATGGCAGAAAAATTCGCGGACCGCATTCACGTTTTACAAAGTACAGTTTGCGTATTATTGCAGGACATGCGCACCCATATTTCCCTACATAAACATGCATCGGATAGTTTTGTTATTTTATTTATTTATTTAAGGTTTGTTTTATTTTTATTATTATTTACGTTTCCCCCTACCCTGCAAACATTGTCTACTATAGTCTGGCAGTATTCACTACGACATTAACCGAGAGTTCATATAAAAAAAACAAAAAAAAATTCTTAGAATTTTAGTACAGATGTTAAAATATTTCAGAATGAATTTTATTTAACATTTATTTATTTGAATTAAACTTTTTACACTCAAAACTCAAAACATTTTTTGGGGGCCACACAAAAACATTCGGAGGGCCGCATGCGGCCCGCGGGTTTAAGAACCCTGATGTAGGCAGCAAAACCACATAGCATGTTTTCATTACATCAATTTTAAGTGTTTTCATAGCCAATAATCGTAGCTGCCTGTCCAGAATTGTTAGGTTATTGAGGTTATGTGTTGTGACGAAATTTCTTTTTAACAAGTTCTTGTTGAAATTGAACTTGTCTGCGTACATATACAGTGTATATATATATATATATATATATGTGTGTGTGTGTGTGTGTGTGTGTGTGTGCTCATTAATTCCTGTTCGGGTACAGGCACTGGATGAACTGCGTTTGAATGCACGTCACAAACAATATACCTTGTCACTTTGACCCACGAGCGTATTACTGTATGATAATCCGCATAAAGCTTGTTGGGATCGTGGGTTCGAATCCCACCAGCAGCATGGATGTTTGTCTCTTGTGATAGCTTGTGTGTTGTCAGGTAGAGGTCTCTGCGACAGACTGATCACCCGTCCAGAGGAGTCTTACCGGGTGTGGTGTGTCAGTGTGATCTAGGAACCTTAACAGCGAGTTGGCCTAGGGATAATTTGGGCTGTAGCGCCACAGGAAAGGAAAGGAAATTGCGTATGCTCTGTATCTACATACATGTTTGCGGTGCATTCGTTGTGGTTCTTCTAGTTGTGTCGGTATGACTACAGTACACAGTGGTTCCTTTGAAAATGAGACTCCAAGACTGCCTTAGGTTACACACTTCCATATCTCTGATAAGAAACTAATGACGTGCATGTGCGAGATACTTAACCCTTTAAAGACGAAGCGCATCTGTTTTATATAAGGACTCAGTGCGTACCGCGCTGTAAACACTCTCCACTTCGGTTATAAAAACCAATCTCTTAACCCTTTAAAGACGAAGCGAATCTGTTTTATATAAGGACTCAGTGCGTACCGCGCTGTAAACACTCTCCACTTCGGTTATAAAAACCAATCTCTTAACCCTTTAAAGACGAAGCGCATCTGTTTTATGTAAGGACTCAGTGTGTACCGCGCTGTAAGCACTCTCCACTTCGGTTATAAAAACCAATCTCTTAATGTTTTATAAGGCAAAAGTTGTTGTTTGTTCTGAGATCCGTACAGAACACATAAACGCAATGTGGGCACCATGTAGAATTTTTTAATGTTAAACCTGCTGGTATGTAAAGTTACCGCTAGGCTTTAAAAGGTTAATGAAAATGGTAGCATAATTACACTGCCAGGAACCAGGGTAGAGTGCTTGGTATAGTGACTACATTACGGGCTTGGCAACCGAGGAATCGTGGTTCGATTTACCTAAAGGGGACAACAAATTTTTTCTCTTCTCAAAATATCCATGTTGTTTCTGGAGCCCACACAACCCCATATCCAATAGGTAACTGCGATTATTTACCCAGGGGTAAAGAGGTCGGTGTGTAGAGCTAACTGCTCACCCACAACTGGTATGAAAGTTAAGAACGAGTGGGACTATACCTCCGTTTTCCCATGTTTCTTTATGGCGTGCGAGGAGACAAGTTCACGATTACAAATATTCCCTCCCCCCCCCCCTTATTTCCTATAGTACGTGCTGACCTCTGAAGATCAAGGCTGTACGTTCCTTCGAAATGTCTTTATCCGATTACCCTTTGATGCGTCGTCCTATCCCAGAAGAATGGAATCCTGGTTCTTTCCATTTATTTTTCAAGGCTCAGCCTATCATTCGACGGTGTGTAGTCTGAAATAGGGCCAGCATGTTACATAAACAGTAAGTAAGTAAAAGTGTTAGAAGTGGTAACCTGTTTTAGATTAGTCGGTTCTATTAGTAAATCCCACACATCTGCGTTGTTGCTTTCGCGGGCTTAGGAATTCTCTCTTATTTAGGAAGAAATGGATAATGAGATAGGCTTGAACATTTTCTTACTACCACGTGACAAACCATCACACAAATACGCCGAAAGCCAGTCATGAACACGGAACCACATCCACGAAGCCGCAATTTCCTGTACATTTTTTTTTTTATTTTTCTGTAATCAGAAATGTTTCCATGACTACATGTGCTAACCCACACTCTTGAAAATTAGTTCTTGTGTTCCTTGTTGTGGCGACTAAATATGGTGGAAATTTGTCTAGACCCTGCAGTTTTGATTGAAATTTTTCAAAAATGTCAGACAATGCAAAAACTGGCAGGCATTTATGCGTGTTCTGCTAAGTCTTCTCTGAACAGAAGCAAAGCTGTACAGAAAATTGAAACAAACATCTTGTAGCCGATAAACTTGTTTTTGATGGAATTAAATGAAAGTAATTCTTGTGAAGATTCTATCTTATGACGCGAGGAGGGGTGGGCCCATTTCATCAGATTTTATGTTCAGAAAACTTTGTGCAAAATTTGTGAAGGCATGTCAAGTTTCATAAACGCTAGTTCAGTGCTCTAGTTAAGCCATAAAAGTCTGAAAATGTAGAGACAGTAACAGGGCGAATGCATCCAGAATATAAGGTACGCGTACATTTCCTAACTTGTTTAGAATGTATTATTGAATGAAGTAGTGAATATTTGTTGCAATATTCGTGCTCGATCAGTCACGTGTGCTCCAGAAGCTTAACGGCTTCCTTCTGTTTCATAGCGCGATGCGAAGTTACTCTTGCTAGAATTTTTTAAAACAAATTGAACTACGAAATAATAACACCAACTAATGCACCAATATATATATATATATAATTTTATTCTTAAAAGTCTCCTACATATTTCGGCCCTGCTGGGCCATCTTTAGGGAGAATAATATTGATACACTATTGTTTCGTTTATATAGTTAAATGCGAATGTGCCCTGGGCTTCATCTTCCGTTTGAGAGGTGTCGCGTACGTATTCTCCCTGAAAATGGCCCAGCAGGGCCGAAACATGTAGGAGACTTTTAAGAATAAAATTATGTATATATATATATTTTGGTGCATTAGTTGGTGCTATTATTTCGTACAATACAGTGCACCGACATGGTACATACTAACTTGAACTACATTTGGCTGCAGACAAACCGAAAATACTGTTATGTTTCTGCTTTACTACATTAAAAGTAAAATATTTCAAGAAAATGTGCATTTTGAATTTCGAACTGAAGTGCCAAAACTACAAGAATTACCACAACGTCCACTTGCACGTCAGGGACGTTAAAAAACTAGCCTATCTTATTATCATATTAGGCCCAAGTACTAAATCCCCTGATCAGAACCCGTCTTTGGAATCTACTAGTTGCTGATCTATTCAGGACTCCCCGCCTTTCGTAGTACCATAACCTCCATTACCGTGTTCACAACAGCCAGCCACTTGACACTATCCTGAACAACATAAATCCAGTCCCCAAATTCCTGTATGATTTCTCTAAAATCAGTTTTAATATTATCCTGCAATCTACGCCTAGTTCTTGCAAGCGATCTTATCGCTTCAAGTTTTTGCCTCAGATCTCTTTTATGCATTTTCCACTCTTTAAGGAACAATCTGAATGTGCACTTGAATTTGAGTAACTGTTGTTGCGTACGTGGCGGTGCACTTGCGCGTGTAGTTGAGGCGGTCTGTGAGAGGAGTTGGCTGTGAGTTGTGTTCCGTGTTAGATTCTCGGCACTGTGTCCCTTTTTATTGCAATATAAAAGACCAGTTACTGTTTAAATATGCCTAACGGAGAGGAACTTGTTTTATGTCTCCCTTCCACCGTTTGAGAGGAACAGAAAACCTGAAGTACAATTTTTTGAAATCTTGTGACCAATCTTCAAATATAAAAAGCAAAACCTTTTCCGGGATTGGATTTCCAAGAAGGGAATCTTCTTTTATACTACACTAAACATTTTTCTCCAACGCGCCCTTTGACAGAACTGGGTGGGAAGAACAGGCGGATGTTTGGCGATAATGCGTACGCTACAGGAGGTAAATTTGCCTACATTTTTCAATTGACCATTGGCCACTGGGTGCCGATCATAGTATGAATAATAGAAGTAAATTTTCATACATTCTTACCCTGGCTACTGGGTTCTATGTGTGATAATGCATGTGGAGAATGGAGGAAAATTTCCGTATATTCTTCAACAGACTTGTAGTAGCTTTATAAGACCGGTTCCGTAGCCTGTCAGATACGATGCTGTGTGGACTGAAGGGTCTGCAAATTGCAAGGAACGTAACATCCTGTCCTTTTCTGGGATACAAACTCAGTTGTCCACACGGCAGTCGGTCTTATCGCTGATACGGATGTATTACAAGAGCTGGCGGTTAGAGGCCAGTGCAAACCCACAAACTGCGAGTATCTGCCATAGAAAATAAACACGGCTGGGTTACGGCATCCACCTACCTTGGGGCAAACCCACATGGTCATGTCAACAACCTGGGTTCAATGTCAGGACACCAGCCGCGTGGAACCACTAGTGCCACTGAGGGAACGTACAGTCGTTATCAGCCAAATCTAAATGACCTTATCTTGTAGCGGTTTAAAACGAAAGCATGGTTCTAACCTGGAGCCATCCGTGGCTTTAAGACAAGAATTTTTTTTACTGCTTAAATATAATAGACGTTGTAAAAAGACGTAACTTTTGTTAGCCCTTTAAAGATGGAACGTAATCTGTTTTATATAAGGACTCAGTGCGTACCGCGCAGTAAACACTCTCCACCTCCGTTATAAAAAACAGATCAGGTGATGTTGTATAAGTTAACGTTTGCTGTTTGTTCTGAGATCCATATAAAACACATAAAATACAATGTGGGCACCATGTAGAATTTTTGAATGTTAAATCGGATGGTACGTAAAGTAACCGCTAGAATTTAAAAGGTTAAGGTAATGGTTTTTGGGCAGAATGTAAAACGATATGGCATCTGTGCGAAATGTCCGTTAGCTGTCAGTTTTGTGGCGACACTCAATGCACCACTGCGGCCGGAGCAGACTGCATAGTGAGGTGCTTCATGATCTGTGCTGCTCACGAAATATTCTGCGGGTGATCAAAAAAGGTGGATGAGTTTGGCGGGGTGTATGGCATATGTGAAGGAGAGAAGAGTTGAAGACAGAGTTTTGGTGGCGAAACATGAGGGAAAGTATCCATCTAGAAGGCACAGGCGCAGACTGGAGGATGATATGAAAATGGATCTGCAAGAAATAGGATGGGGGACGTGGACTCGATTGGTCTAGCTCAAGATAGGACAGGTGACGGGATCTTGTAAACACGGTCACGAACCTTTGGGTTTCATGAAGAACGGGTCATTTCTTGACTGGCTGAGGAACTGTCGGCTTCTCAAGAAGGACTGGGACTTGAATTGTTAAAAAGTCTTGCTTATTTTTCGAATAAATCTTTTTTATTGCTAGTCCAAACGATTGTGATTTCAGGCTTCCGCCTCGATATTGATGTGCTCTGCACTTGTCTGGGATATTACGCAGCGTCGAGTGGTAATCCTTTACCGACGTTTCGGGACAACGTATCGGTCCATTTTTCAAGAGTCAAAAAGTCCTTGAAGATGGGACCGATACGTTGTCCCGAAACGTCGGCAAGGGATTACCACTCGACGCAGAGGAAAATATTTGTACCAAACAGAAAGGTTTTGAGTTAAGTTCACGTTATGGACCTTCACGATTTGCATGCCACACTGAGCATTATTAGGGCTAACAAACCAAGAAGTATGAGGTGGGTGGGGCTTGTAGCACGCATTGTAAGATTAGAATGCGTACAAAATCATGTTCGGAAGAAAGTCTTCTGTTGGGGAGATAATGTTAAAGCGAATCTTAAATAACTAATGTGAGAGGGCGTGGACTGAATTTATGTGGTTCAGGACAGAGTACATTGGTGGTTTTTGTGGACAGGGTGATGAACATTCGGGGAATTCATTGACTGCTTGCATAACTGTCAGCTTCTCATGAAACTTCCCCTCCGTAGAATTACGGTCAAGTACGTGTATGCAGCGTAACCACTACACCAAGTGAAGAAATGTTTAGAGCTGCTGGTTCTAGTTTGGCCTTTCTCTGTTTCTGTCAGAGCCTTTATTAAGGATTCTTCTAAGATACACGCCTTTAAGCAGACGTACTTCTCATCTCTGTCCTCTCTAGGAGAAAAACCGTGAATATTTCGCTTCACAGGTAATTTTACAAACTTGATTTGTTGCCAAAGTTAAACGTTTTCAGCTTCATATATTTTATTCCAACATGAATAAAACCCACACGAGGTATTCTGACTAGTGAGAAAGACGTAAAAACGGGAAAGAATTTTGATAAAGAACGAACATAAGTTGTAGCAATTCTGACTTTTCCCTTTGACGATAGTAAATTTGCTTCACAGCAGGAGAGAACGCCAGTTATATTATGTTGCGCACTGAACACGTAACATCGACAACATACAAGCCGGTACCAGCAGATTCGCAGAAGGTGGAATTATAACTTCAACAGACAAATTATTTTACCCACATCATCCGCAGCAATTTCTCTCACTACGTGAGATTTGAGGTTAACATTCGAGTCGTTTAAGGTGTCAGGTTGTGTCGTGGGAGTTATACTCCCGGACATCTCGGCATTTCGAAAGATCATGGCGCCTTCATCTCTGTGGTCGAGCAGTCCGTGAAGAAATAATACCGACGTTTCGAAACGTCTAGAACTGTAGCACTAACGACACTGTGTGACAGCCCAGAAAACTTTATTCTTGGTTGACACATCTGTCAGAGCTTCAGATCTTAAAGTCTGAGATTTATAAGGAGTAAAAGTAAAAGGTGTTGATGGTACCGTACAGTTTTGTAACTGGCTGTTTTAAAGCTTTATATTCTCACCGCGCATTCTTCAGCGTATAAACAAAATCACCAACTAATGCACTTTTATTAACTACCAATTACTTCCCGACACATGTTTCGGCGTCTAATGTCCCCACCACCAGGGTATACTCGTACTTATTGTGAAAAACACAGGACGTCTATACGGTTTATAACAGAACTCTTGAATCAAGTATTTCACATTAATGTGAGCTGCTTAACTAGACACTACCCTCAGCCAGTTTCATCCACTTGCAGTATATGAAACTAAGTCCCTGTTAACATAATCTGAAACTTTAAGACCGATATTTAGAAAATCCAGGCAATGGACGTCCTCCTGAGCCAGTTTCATCCACTTATACCTCGAAGTTATTTCCTCGGTAGGATAATCTGAAAATTCAGTACTGCTATATCAAAAAAGCGAGGCATTGGATAAGAATCTGGGCCCGTTTCGTCCACTTATAATCTGCAACTAACTTCTTGGTACCAGTCTGAAAACGCAATAATGCTATAAAAAATGCGAATCCACTGGACTCGATCTACAGCCAGCTCCAACAACCTTTTGTCCTAAACTGTTTGGTAGCCCACATCACTTGTAGCAAAACGCGTTATTTAACACTATCTCGAACCAGTTCCAGCTACTTCTCACCCGAAAATATCAGTGGTAGTGTAATGTGAAACACGTATATACGTAGCTACCGCCACACACTGCGTTTCGATACGTTGTTGAGATAGTTCCCTGCAACGACAACCAATCAAACATCATGCCGCAGCCAGTGGAATGTCTCGGTAGTGTGCGGTTTCTCCGTACGTGCAGAGCGCAGCACCAAGCTGCTGACTTCTGCCGCTCAAGCCGAGTGCCCGAGAACGTCTGTTGCTGCACCACACGAGGCGTACTTGTCCCGCTATCTCGTAGAAGAAATGTGAAGTATTTTCAGTATGCGATGCGCCAGCTCTGTCGATCACAAGTTTTCCTGCCATTCTCCAGCCACTGTCTGCGCAACATGAGCATTATTAGATGCAACAATTTAGTTATATATGGCCGCTTATATGTGGTTTTCAACTGCTTCTGTTTTCGTGCTTGTCAGAAACCACCTTTCAAGTACGAACGTGCGTATAAAACATGAAATCAGTGGAAGCGTTTTCAAGAAGTGAGCTAAAAAAATAATAATACGCCCTCAACAAATAAATCCATTTTTATTGTTTTCTTGTATAATATTTATGAATTTTAAAGTGATTAAAACTGCGGTTGTGTGCTTCCGATTAGTAATACCTCCAGGTCTGGTGTGTGGCTGGTAACGTTTCGGATGAACACAGTGCCGTCATCTTCACGGTTAAAGTGCTTCGAACACAGCAGTCGGTATACACAGTGCCACGAAATAAAAGCCACAATGTGAAGCGATTGTCTTATATCCTGAAAGCGCTGGCAGAAAGCAATTGCCATTAACTGCAATTTGCTTGCACGTTGTCATTCTCTTGTAGGTTGTGGCTTAATAAATTAAAAATGCATCCCTACCTTCTGTTAATTAAACCAAATTTTAGTATATTTGTTAATATATTTGAAAGGATAGTTAGGTAAAGTGGGAAGAAATGCTTTACGACTTTGCATGTCAGATCAACAATATATCAAATGGATTGTACGCTATAATATTCGTCATATTTTATGTGTAATTAAATTACTTTTACTCAGACTGTATCTAGATTCTGCCGGTCACAGTGGCCGCGCGGTCTAAGGCGTGACCGTTCGCTTGCTGAGATTCTGATTTCGAATCCCACCAGAGGCACGGATGTGTCTCTTGTGTTTGTTGTGTGTTGCCAGGTAACGGCCTCTGTGACGGGCCGATCACTCGTCCAAAGGAGTCCAGCTGAGTTTGTATGTGTCTAGTTGTGTGTGATCTATAAACTTCAACAATGAGGCGGCCTAGGCCCGAATTGGCCTGTTGAGCCACAGAAGAAGAAGTATCTAGATTGAAGCACAGCCCGTTCAGAATAGAGGGACACTAAATTTCTCGGTAGAATTGAGACCGAGACGTTCAGAATAAAGCATTGTGCGTTTTCTGAAAGATTGAAAGAAAACACAGAATCCTCAATCGGCCTTGTTCTGAATCTAACCACCACTTTTCCGTACACAGATCTCTCCTGGGAGGCAGGAAGAAGCTTACCTAATTTTCACCTTAACGTTTTAAAATTAGCGGTTACTTTACGCGCCGTCAGGTTTAACATTCACACATTCTACGTTCTGCGCACACAGTGTATTAATGTGTTTTGTACGTATCTGTGAACAAACAGCGATTATTTCCCTATTCAACGGTAACTGATCGGTTTTTTATAACCGAGGCTGAAAGTGTTTACTACGCGGTACGAGCTGAATATTTAAACGTAGTTCTCGCTATTCTCGGTCTTTAAAGGGTTAACGTTTGTGTTTTCTTTCTCGTATTCTAAACAAACGAAATTCGTACTTGATCTTAGAATTGTGCTATTTGTGATGAAATCAACTTTTGATGACGTCGGAGCATAGTTTTTGCAATAAGTAATATCCCCGCGACTGGTTGCAGTCGAGGTCGCTGAGAGGGCACATTGAGATCGCGACCTTGAACTTGACGTTCTACAGTTTATTTGCAACATATGCTAATAATCTGTATAAAACAGTTCGGTATTTGAAGGCAACAGACTTGATACTGCTGCTCAAGGTCGTATTTTTTTTTTCTTTCAAAGATTCGGTCTGACACATTTGAAGACATACACGCATTTTGTGATTTATATGACGGACATTTCTACATGTATTAGAACATCACTGTGATGCAGAATTTTCTAACATATGTCTGTCTTGTAAGGAGCAGTGTTCTTGAGTGTCGAATACTTTCCTAACCAGTCAAGAACTTCCATATGTGTAATTGGTAGCCAAAGTTTCATTGCCACATTCACAGCAGAATGCAACAGTACGCAGTACTCTGAGGCAGATAAACGCACTCCGCATTACTGCGTTATATTTTTTAAGATTAATTTTAATTCATCGTCCAATATAAACGTTGACCTCCCATGTGTTTTCTTTCTTCTCTTCGGGGTTTAGGACTAAAAGTTTTTTGTACCTGTTTTACGCCAGTGTGGGCTACATGCCACCCCATCGTATTCTGCTTAGTTGCGTTACCCTTATAAGATTTGCTGTTTTGCAGACCTGCGTCTCTGAAGCTGGTGTACAAGATGATTTTCAAAATATCTAGATTTTTCCTTTCCTCTCTTTTTCATTCTTTTCCATTCTTTCACTTCCTTCTTCTTTACATCTGTACATTTATTTTCTTTTTGGCGCGTTACCAGCAAGACGTTATAATAACGCGCCTATTCATCGGCGTATCTTGGCCAGTAACATTGGTGGGGCGGAGGGAGGTAAAGTCGACCATGGGTATTAGGAACTTTATGAAGCAGTCAGGTTAGAAAGGGAGGGAAGATTGGTTTGAACCAATCTTTAATACACCTACACCCCTTTCCCCCCAATCTCAGCCCATTTTATTTATTTTCCCCTCCTCTCAGTAACAAAGAATTCTTCTTAGGTAGAAAAAAATATTGGGGGGGGGGCATTTGTTCTCCCCTGCCCCTCTCCCCAAGTTAGACCTGTGCGCCTATTCGTTTCGCCATGTGCGGCAGTGTAAAGTAACTAGAGAACCAATGAAACTATCTTCGTGAAATTTGGTATGAAAGCTTCACTAAAATTCATTTGCAATTTCTGGTTTTGATTAAAATCGGACACAAATAACTGACGCTTTACGTGAAGACCTACTCGATTTTTGCGCACCTCTCGAGCAGAATTCGAGAGCAGTTCGCATGGAAGGCCAAACCTCAGTGACGCAAAAATCCGGGGCGGCTGCATTCTGAACTGTAGCGCCTGATGTTTGTGGGTCCTTGGTATGGAACTTGCTTCTCGTCAACCTGCTATCGCCTAGTGTTTTGAGGTTGCGTCTCGAGTGTTTGAAAAGTTGAGAGACCCTGCGGTACGTGGGCTGACATTATATTCTGGTCTGAAAAGCTTACGAAAGAAAGTTTTGAATTACACTTTTTAATTTCAGCGTAGTTTTTCTCTAACATTTCCGCTTTTTGTGATACGTAAATAAAAATGTGTTACTATATCAGAACCCTTAGATTATGAGTAGATTTCCGAAAGTGTCTTCCTTCGTATATCTCTTCTTTCTGTTCTCCCTTTTTCATTTCTTTCTTTATTTAACCTTTTAAAGCCTAGCGGTAACTTTACATACCACCAGGTTTAACATTAAAAAATTCTACGTGGTGCCCACATTGCGTTTATGTGTTTTGTACGGATCTCAGAACAAACAGCGTCTTTTGCCTTATAAAACATTAAGAGACTGGTTTTTATAACCGAAGTGGAGAGTGTTTACAGCGCGGTACGCACTGAGGCCTTGCATAAAACGGACACGTTTCGTCTTTAAAGGGTCAATTATTCTTCCCTGACACCTCTCCTTGCAAGCTTGTATTATCCCATTACGTTACCACATCCACTCTACAAAATTCAAGATCCCTTACCTCAGTTTTCCTTCATTTCGCTTTTTCATCATTATCAATGCTAGCTATTTTGAATTGGTACCATCCCTGCAATTTTGTAAGCGAGCCAAGTATTTGTTTTAATTTCTCAGTCAATTTGACAGACGCAGGTATCAGAAACAAATAGGATCTATTGGCAGTGCCGCAGTTGTCTACACGCTGCATTCATCTTGTAATGTTGCAACAGCTTTCAAGAGTAGCCACTAGAGTGTTCAATGTATTTCAGCAAATTATATCCCCCTCCCCCACTAACTACAGCCTTGATGTGTTCTAATCTGGTTTCATCAAGCTTTCGTTCATCACTGTCCACTTTTAACTCACGGCGTATCACCAAACATACGTCAAACAAACTTTGTAGGAATCCACAAGTCTGCTGGCTATTGGTGGCAGTTGTGCCTCCAGCAATCCCGTCGTTTCATTTAACCCGTTGTCATACGTTGACAAGACTCACGCGGTTTCTAGTGTGGAGCGTGTGACTTTATTTACTGTGGAACGTCACGGTAACAAAGTCGGTAGACCCTTGTTATAACACATTATTTCCGTGTTCTTTAGGATATCACGAAGTTAAACCGACAGGGTACACTATATTCCGTTGATGTAGGCTGCTATCGATCCAACAACGAAAACACTAGAATCTTTCAAGACCATTACACGCCAAAACTTTGAATGTAAATATAATGTAAAAGTTAAAATTAACGTGTAGAGTGTATTAAAATATATGTATAGACAGTAACAGTCTAAGCCCAGTGGCCGCAGGTCTAAGGCGTGGGTATGTGGTCGTTACTTGCTGGGCTGGTGGGTTCGAATCCCACCGGGGGCATTGATGTGTGTCTCTTGTGAGTGTAGTGTGTTGTCAGGTAAAGGTCTTTGCATGGGGCTGATCACGCGTCCAGAGGAGTGCTACCGAGTGTGGTGTGTCTGAGTGTGATCGTGAAGCCTCGATAATGAGGAGACCCTGGCCT
Source organism: Coptotermes formosanus (assembly GCA_013340265.1). NCBI lineage: Eukaryota > Metazoa > Arthropoda > Insecta > Blattodea > Rhinotermitidae > Coptotermes > Coptotermes formosanus. The sequence continues at coordinate 819,457 of BLKM01004603.1, forward strand.
AGTGTGGCCTGTTGCACCATGGCGGAAACAAATAGGCAGTAACGTGATTTCTCAGTTTTATAAATGGTAGAGTACGACAGAACAGATCATGTCTAAGTGGTTATGTTTTTGTGTGGGTAGGGGGTATTGAATCCGTGTAACTTACAAGATGTGATAAGGCGGGTTGGACTGGCTGCCATGAAGGAGTGGGAGTGCGCCTTGCTGTTAGTGGGCTCAAGCAGTATGTTCCACGTACGAATTTTTAAGGTGCTCCCGGAGGAGCGCCAACTGACTCTTTAATGCCGGTGGTTACACTGTGTACGGGCCGGTTTAAGAATAAAGAATTGTACCTTCTGCCCTCAGAGCGCATTTATGTACTTTATATTAACCTTTTAAAGCCTAGCGGTAACTTTACGTACCACTAGGTTTAACATTAAAAAAATTCTACGTGGTGCCCACATTGCGTTTATGTGTTTTGTACGGATCTCAGAACAAACAGCAACTTTTGCCTTATAAAACATTAAGAGACTGGTTTTTATAACCGAAGTGGAGAGTGTTTACAGCGCGGTACGCACTGAGTCCTTATATAAAACAGATAGGCTTCGTCTTTAAAGGTTTAATATCCCAACAAACAGCGATTATTTCCCTATACAACGTTTACTGACTGGGTTTAATAACCTAGAAGGAGTGTGTTTACTGCGCGGTACGAGCTGAGTTTTTAAATGTAATTAGGTTTAATGTTATTCTTTAAATTCAACCCCTGCTGTAAAGTTAAAGTAATAAAGTTAGAGGCAATAAAGGTAAATTTTACACTCTAGCCTTAACCAGAATCCAAAATTCTGCGGCCGTTATTTCAAGCTACTACTGTCACCATTCTAAAGTCTTCTGCTACATTTTCAATTTTTATACTACCACCAGAAGGACGAGCGGGCGAAGCCTGGGAACCTTCGAAAAAAGGGATGCTCTTTTTCCCCGCCCTCGCGCCCTATATACCTCTCTGTCACACCAATCCCTTGTTCTTCACTTTCTACTGTTCTCCCACTGCTACATCTCTGCCCACCTCTCTCTCTTGTCGTCTTCGTCTTTAAAGGGTTAAATATAAATATGAAATAGACATGTAATGTGTAACCTGTTTTAGAACTGGAATGTTAGATTCGACATGTGCATGGTCCTACATCCGCAAATGATGTAGTGCACCCGATTACAACAGCGCCTCTCGGCGGATATTCCTTGACGCCCCATCTTCAGAGAGCGAGGCACAAGTTGAGCAACTGAGGCGACTGTAACGAGATTCTGATACTATTTATACAAGGCTGTGATCCTAGAGCCAACTCACTCCCTCATGAGATGCGCGACACACGTCTTAGTAATCTCCACGCATTATCAAACTGTAGTACACGTGGAAGGAACGTTCGTCTCGCCCAGGACCTAATGGCTATGGGGATAATCGCCTCCAAGAAACGCCTGCGACAAGGCGAAGTGGTATAGTCATTTCGTGGTCCTTACCTCTTCTACCTACCCACAGTAGGTGTCGAGGTTGTTTATTTTCATTTGATCACACTCAGACACACACCACAATCGGTAGGACTCCTCTGGACGAGGGATCGGCCCGTCGCAGAGACCTCTACCTGACAACACAAACACTCACAAGAGACAAACATCCATGCCTCCGGTGGGATTGGAACCCACGATCCCAGCAAGCGCTCGGCCGCAGACCTACGCCTTAGACTGCGCGGCCACTGGGATCGGCGAAGTCGTACAGTCTCCAGGCGTTATACAGTACGGGATCTAAAGCAGGCCTGACTCTGTTCTGGGGTTCTCTGAGGAATTAGTACGCGCCAAGGTGTGCAGGCGTCTGAGGTTTGTTTAGCCCTGGAAGGCTTTTCCCTGAAGCTGGAGGCAGTAGCTTCCATAAAACGGTTATGACTGTCTACCAAATTGCATGCCTTTATATCCCGTTAATGTTCGTATAGCCACTCGTTACGGACTGGAGGGTCCGGTGTTCGAAACCTTGTAGAGGCGAGGTTTTCCGCACCCTTCCAGACCGGTCACGAGTTCCCTCAAACCTCGTGTAAATGGATGGATACTGGGTCCTTCGAGGAAGAAAAGTTGCAGGGGCGTGACGTTGAAAATCCGCCCCATCAGGCACGGATGTTGAAGAATGTGTAGATTTATCACCCTACATCCCTCTCCCCCCCGGTGCATTCGTGGCATGTAGTAGTGTGAGCTTCACCTTTACTTTAACCTTTTAAAGCCTAGCGGTAACTTTACGTACCACCAGGTTTAACATTAAAAAATTCTACGTGGTGCCCACATTGCTTTTATGTGTTTTGTACGGATCTCAGAACAAACAGCAACTTTTGCCTTATAAAACATTAAGAGACTGGTTTTTATAACCGAAGTGGAGAGTGTTTACTGCGCGGTACGCACTGAGTCCTTATATAAAACAGATACGCTTCGTCTTTAAAGGGTTAAATCCCAGTAATCTTGATTTCGGCTTAAGTTCAGCCAGGGTGTATAAATTGTACGTGCGACAGTAATATCTGTTCAAGATGAATTTGTATGATTAGTCTGTGTTACATGTTGTCCTGAATTATTTTCCAGGTACGCACCATTTCTTCCCACTTTTATTCTGTCTACTTTTCATCTTTCCTACTTTCCCCTCGCTTCAGTTTAACTTTATTTTTTCCCCTTTCCAACTACCTTCTTTCATTTTATTTTGCCGTTCCTGATTTCTGTTTCTTTGTAAAAGGTACAAATGTAAATTTTACCCTATAACATGGCATGAAAGCCCAGAGGGGGAATAGAGGTATACTTCTACTCTTTCTTTAACTTCGGCCCTAGATGGGAGGGGTGGTCAACGCCACACTGTCGCTTTACTCCCGGCAAAGAGACCCAGTACATATTGTATAGAAGGCTGGGTGAGCACCCGGGGCCGGTATGGACGGGTGCAGAAAAGCTTGTCCTTACTGGGATTCGATCCCCGGAGAGTCCAGCCCATAGCGAGTCGCTCTACACTTTATTGACTGTGTTGGTACTCTATACTAACCGAAAGTAACGTTGATCTGGGCTCTAAAACAAAGCGCTGCTTTCGTGTGTTGAAAGACCCTCGTGTATCTACCAAGACACTTGCTTTAACGACAGGTTGGGGAGTTCATGCATGGTCGCCTTTTAGGTTAAGGGCAGCAATGCCGTTTATTGGACATAAAACGAACTATTTACACCTCTCGTAACAAAATAAAGTAACGACGATTCGTGGCGTCTGGACTAGCTGTAGGCGATCGACGGTGTTACGGCGTCGCGGCTATTTCCGCCCTGGTGGAGAAGGAGCTGTACGCGAGCGGCTCCGGGGGGGCTCCTTTAAGAGACGCCGTACTGGTGGTTGTAATAGCGGTAAGTACCATGAACAAGACAAAGGCCACCTGCAAAGGATAATATCGTCAGCTGAATACCGGTTGAAAGCACAGCAAGAGACATTGAAATTGTGGCCAAGAAAATATTTGTGAAAGTCAGCAGAATCTCAGTGCTGACAGAAGGTGGACAGGAAGGATTTTTTTTATAGAAAGGGAAACTCTTCCAAAATGTGGAATTTCAGGTCAGCAACTGGCGAACTGTTGGCATCAGGTGGACGAAAGGGCGATACCAGCAGAAGAGAAATCTTCCAGTGACGCACGATTGCTCGTTTTAAGGCCACGGTCTTCCAGAATCTGACGCCATGTTGTTCAGCCAATACAGTTTCGGAAGAACCTGCTACCTCTATCATCTCCATTGGAGAGAGAGGCAGAAGGTTCTTCCGAAACGTCGGTACCTTTTCCCAAATTATGCGGAGTCGTCACATCGCGTAAGACAGAAGTCTGTACATTCACCATTGTAAGAACATGACATATCAACTTGCTAGTTTGATATGCTAGTTAATACTCGTACGTGCTGGGTGACAACTGCAAAAAAAAAAATCAACGCCTGATATCAGCGCTGTTCTGGGATATTACGCTGCGTAGAGTGGTAAATATATACAGGCGTTTCGGGACAACCTGTGGGTCCCATCTTCAAGCGTTAAGAAATCTTCTTGGACTTCTTGACCTTTGAAAATTGGACCGATGGAATGTCCCGAAACGTCTGTACAGAATTACCATTCTAGGCTGCACAATATCCTAGAAGTACGCAGATATCAAAAGCATCGCGGCGGAAGCCTGAAACCACGCATAATTTTGCGCAGTCTCTCTGCCGTTCCCTTGAGTGTGGGGGAATGAAGGCGATGGAATGTGAGAATCTATCAGGCGCAGAGAATTAAAGGCACGCACCTTGTACAATATAAGCGTAATGCTTAGACATTGAAACAACTACTAATTCACAAATTTTTGGTTTTTTACGCGTGTATAATGATGATGTCACTATCTACAGCAGTGTTTCCCGCTCATGGTTCCACAAACCATCGTTAGGTGTTAGGCGAAAATTTCTTGAACGAAAGAATAAAAATTTTGAAATTCAGCGAAAAATTCCAAATATCCCTTCTAAATATCGTGGGAAATTTTGTCCGACAATTGGCAATACTGGACTAATCCGCGTAATTTGATATTTGAAGAAAAAGATTGCATTGTACAAAAAATACAGGAAGATACTTCAGTTGTCTTCGTTGCAATTTAAGCTGAAGTGGAGCAGCGGTTATGAATACGTTTTGTTAGCAGTAACTTAGACGTAATTGAATTGCGTTCCTCAGCATAAAATTTTTCTGTCCTGTAAGGGTTTCCATAGGTAGGGGTGTTTCGGGATATTGAAGATTATTTTAGTGGTTTGTACGTGGAAAAGATGTTGGGGAACACTGAGACAGATTGTATAGTTTCGACGGTGGATAAGCGAATGTTCATATAGAGCAGTGGCTGGATGTTAATCGAGAGAGGGAGGCGGAAGTTGCGGGGAAATCAACCTGTCCCACTGCCACTTTGTCCACCACATGTCCCACATATGCTTCCCTGTCACTGCTGTTTTATACAGGGCGTTAGAAAAGTCAGTGTGCGTTTGAGAATCATTTAATGCAGTACAAATAACAACAGCATGTAACGCGCAAGGGGTGTTTTCTTACGACCTCCATGTTGTCAGTACCACCAGTTGTGGTGCTGAATCACCACACTCTGCCAGTTTAACCTTTTCAAGCCTAGCGGTAACTTTACATACGACCAGGTTTAACATTAACCTTTTAAAGACGAAGCGTATCTGTTTTATATAAGGACTCAGTGCGTACCGCGCTGTAAACACTCTCCACTTCGGTTATAAAAACCATTCTCTTAATGTTTTATAAGGCAAAAGTTGCTGTTTGTTCTGAGATCCGTACAAAACACATAAACGCAATGTGGGCACCATGCAGAATTTTTTAATGTTAAACCTGGTGGTATGTAAAGTTACCGCTAGGCTTTAAAAGGTTAAAAAATTCTACGTGGTGCCCACATTGCGTTTATGTGTCTTGTACGGATATCACAACAAACAGCAACTTTTGCCTTATAAAACATTAAGAGACTGGTTTTTATAACCGAAGTGGAGAGTGTTTACAGCGCGGTACGCACTGAGTCCTTATATAAAACAGATACGATTCGTCTTTAAAGGGTTAATACACATGGACCGTGGTAGTAACAACACCACAGTGATTTTCCGAACATGCTGTATATGTACATCTGCTTTGCCGAGAGTTGTTCAACTCGTGAGCAACTTGTGGGGTAACCACTATTTATCAGCTTCAGCATGTGTATTGCCTGGCTATTCCGCTGTACACTGCGACTGTGCGTTGCACAGAACATGTCGCTTGTTTTATCTCTCTCCAACCCATGGGCGGCAGTGTAAGGCTATCAGGACGTTACTGAGCAAGGCTACAAAATAGCAGTAATTTTGACACTGTTATGAATGGTGCTGTGAATGATTGGATAAGAGAGAAATCAGTTTTCGATGTCAGGACCACACGTGTTGTGACATGGCTCTCTTCTTCCATGACCTAAAGCGATATTCTTTGTGCATTAGATATAGATATCAAAGATTTTGGCCCATTTGCAGAACTTTGTGGCCATCTGATATCTGCTAAAACCACGTGTGTTATGCCGAATGTCGTTTATGTGTGAGTAATCACTCGTAATTTGTAGTTAGGACTTCCCAGATAACAGTAGCGTAGTGGCTGTAGAGACTAGACTATTAGCTAGACGATCCAGGGTTCGCTTCCTGGCGGGCTACCCGTCTTTCAGGCCTACCCAGTTGCCTGTACAATTCGCACCGGAGGTTTTTCCCCAGGGATAAATCGGCAGTGGATGAAGTTGACCACTCACCACCATCCAGAGCCTAGATTAAGAATGAGTGGAGTTATACCTCTCCTCCACTAGACGCCTTCACGTCGTGAACAGGGAAAATTTCACCTGGACATTTACATTTAACTAAAACCGGTTCTTCCATCTGAGATTACGCGTTGTATTTGTCAGTCGCTCCTAAAAAAAAACACAGGGACGTAGCACCATAAATTACATAAAGCTTACAGCCCTTCGCATTCCCTCGTCTCAGTCCCTTATCTCTAGACTGTCTAGAAACTGGATTATTTAAAGCGTGGTATTTAACTACACTATCAGTTACTATGACGTAATAGACTGTGATGGATAAGTGAATGACTGCGGAGCATTGGTGGAATTTTACTGACATGAGATACCCGAAGTGGTCTGAGAAAAAGTCTTTTTCAGCGCCATTCTGTCCACCAAAATTCCCGTACGGCGTGGACTGGGATTGAACCCGGTCCTCGTCGGTGATATGCTGGCGATCAAGCGCGTGATACTAGCAATGGTCAGGTGGGCTACTGATGTCAGTGCCCCGTAAATAAATAAGTAAATAAATAAATAAATAAAACAGTGAAGAGCACTTGAGATGGCTATTAAAAAGCTAAAAAGTCACAAATCACCAGGTATTGATCAGATTCCAGCAGAATTGATTAAAGCAGGGGGTAGGATTATTCGGTCTGAAATCCATAAACTTATTATTTCTATTTGGAATAAGGAGGAATTGCCTGAGGAATGGAAGGAGTCGGTCATTGTGCCTATTTATAAAAAGGGTGATAAAACGTATTGTAGTAACTATCGAGGCATATCATTTCTGTCGACTACGTACAAAATTCTATCCAACATTCTTTTGTCAAGGTTAACTCCATATGCAGAGGAAATTATTGGGGATCATCAGTGTGGATTTCGACGTAACAGGTCAACTACTGATCATATATTCAGCATTCGTCAAATACTTGAAAAAAAATGGGAATACAATGAGGCAGTGCATCAGCTATTTATAGACTTCAAGAAAGCATATGATTCAGTTAGGAGGGAGGTCTTGTATAATATTCTCATTGAGTTCGGTATCCCCAGGGAACTAGCAAGGTTAATAAAAATGTGCCTAAGTGAAACGTATAGCAGAGTTCGGGTAGGCAAACATTTGTCTGACACGTTTCCTATTAAGAATGGCTTGAAACAAGGAGATGCTCTGTCGCCATTGCTTTTCAACTTTGCTTTAGTATATGCCATTAGGAGGGTTCAGGCAAACCAGAAGGGTTGAAATTGAATGGTACACATCAGCTTCTGGTTTATGCTGATGATGTTAACCCTTTAAAGACGAAGCGTATCTGTTTTATATAAGAACTCATTGCGTACCGCGCTGTAAAGACTCCACTTCGGTTATAAAAACCAGTCTCTTAATGTTCTATAAGGCAAAAGTTGCTGTTTCTTCTGAGATCCGTACAAAACACACAAACGCAATGTGGGCACCACGTAGAATTTTTTAATGTTAAACCTGGTGATACGTAAAGTTACCGCTAGGTTTTAAAAGGTTAATATATTGGGTGGAAGCATACATAGTATAAAGAAAAATGCAGAAGATTTAATGATTGCTAGTAAGGAGATTGGTCTAGAAGTAAATGCTGAGAAAACTAAGTACATGGTCATGTCTCGAAATCAGAGTGCAGGACACAATCACAACATAATTATAGATAATAAATCCTTTGATAGGGTGGAAGAATTCAAATATTTGGGAGCAACCCTAACGAATCGAAACTCCATTCATGAAGAAATTAAGAGCAGATTTAAGTCGGGGAATGCTTGCTATCATTCGGTGCAGAATCTTTTGTCTTCCAGGTTAATATCCAAAAACACAAAGATTAGGGTATACAGAACTATAATTTTACCTGTTGTTCTGTATGGATGTGAAACTTGGTCTCTCACACTAAGGGAGGAACAAAGACTGAGGGTGTTCGAGAATAGGGTGCTGAGGAGGACATTTGGGCCTAAGAGGGACGAGGCGACAGGGGATTGGAGAAGACTACATAACGAGGAACTTAATGACTTTTACTCATCACCAAATATTATTCGGGTAATCAAATCGAGAAAACTGAGATGGGCGGGGCATGCGGCACGTATGGGGGAGGAGAGAGATGCATACCGGATTTTGGTGGGGAGACCCAGGCGTAGATGGGAGGATAATATTAAGATGGATATTCGGGAAGTGGGATGGGAGGGCATGAACTGAATTGAGCTGGTTCAGGATAGGGACAGGTGGCGGGCTCTTGTGAATGCGGTAATGAACCTTCGGGTTCCATAAAATGCGGGGAATTTCTTGACTAGCTGAGAAACTGTTAGCTTCTCAAGAGGGCCTCTGCTCCATGGAGTTAGTTAGTTAGTTAGTTAGTTAGTTAGTTAGTTAGTTAGTTAGTTAGTGTAGAGCACTTGTTGAGAGGCTTGCAGTCCGTTAGCCAGACGAGACATATCTTGCGTGGATCCCGAAATTTCAGCGTTGTGTTCGCAGTTGCCCTACTGTGGACCGCTAACACCTGTTTTTGCACAGTAATACAGTCTGTTATGAAACATGTAGCTACGTTATAAAACATGGGTTTCCGGCTTTTTTAGGACAAAGGTGCATGCGCTTTGCATGCTGGATAACTGAGGCTACACACACACACACACACAGAATATGTAATACTGCTTTAACACGGTAACAATTGTTACGGGAACGCGCCTCAACGTACGTTTTATGTTTCATTAATAAAACCTGTGGTAGACTGAACTCCATTTGAATCTTATCCTGACAGTTCAGTGTTGCACACGTTGGAGAGGAGAAACACGAGAAGAGTTTTGGTGGGGAGACCTGAAGGAAAATACCTCTTGGAAAATCTGGGCGTGTTCGATGTAGCCACGTATTCAGTCTGCGCCACGTATTCAGTCTACTCAATGTGTTCAGTCTACACCACGTGTTCAGTTTACACGACGTATTCAGTCTACACCACGTATTCAAATGTTCGAGACCCCGTGTAATCAGTCTACATGAGGCGCCATGTACTTCGTAGTCAGTCTACGAAAACCTGCATAGTCACTTTACGAGACTTTTGTAGACAGTCTACAAGGTGACACGTAACGGAAGACCGTAACCTTAATGTTCACTGCCACATCACCGCAAGAACTTCCTTCTATGACGATTTACAAAAAGCAAACACTTTCTGTTGTGTGACCTTCACAGGCGCACTGAAAGCTGCGTATCGGCAATCAAAAGACAGCAGAAGCCATATGGACGATGACACACACACACACACACACACACACACACACACACACACACACACACACACACACACACACACACGCACACACACACACAC
>BLKM01004603.1:829103-860124 GCA_013340265.1 Coptotermes formosanus
ATCTTATCTCACACACACACACACACACACACACACACACACACACACACACACACACACACACACACAAGCACACACACACACACACACACACACACACACACACACACACACACACACACTGAAACGTGTAATGCGTAGCATAGAGTGTGCGTACTCGTTTGGATTACACCAGCACAGATTTTTTTATAGTTGCTAGAAATGTAATTTGCGCTTTTAACGATGTTTGGCATAATGCAAACCCAGTTTGTGACGTCACGGGTATTGATAAAGTGTCCCTCGCGTCTTAACGCTGAGTGCCCACAGCCTTCTGCGGAAGCTATTTTTGTTGACTATGCCCAGAAGTCCTCGCCTCTCTCACCGTTGTGCTTTTGTAGAGTTCCTCAATAGACGTCTCAGCTATTTCAGTGCCACAGGAAATTCCAGACACCGTGATGCGGTTTATTTGAAACTGTTCCTATTTTTAGGTCTTAATATTTTCTTTGTTGTGGGCGCAGGCTTACGCTGATGGTGCTTACAGTTGCTTCCAGTAACGTAACTAAACGTAACAGATTGTTTACAGACGTCTCGCTTCGGTTACAAATCCTGTAAATTCAGAGAACACTAGCAAATCTTGTTGTCCACGTCAGCTGATACAAAATGAGTTTTGTTAAAAGGATTCTGATATAAATCAATTAGAAAGTTAATGTGTAACTATTTGGATGTCCATTGACATGTCAACAAGAAGTTAAATTTAGACATACAGTTATCCTTGTGCTTAATGAAACTCCACGCGCTTAAGGCCTATAGGGGTTGAAGGTATAGTTCCACATGTTCCCAAACTCATTGCTAAATTAAGGTTAATGTTAAAGCCAGGAGAAATAACCCGCTCTATACCCAATAAATGGGAGGTTGTGTGGGTACCAAAGTGGGCTTAGAGAATAGAAATACTCTTCGTGAATTTAACCTTTTAAAGCCTGGCGGTAACTTCACATACCACCAGGTTTAACATTAAAAAATTCTACGTGGTGCCCACATTGCGTTTATGTGTTTTGTACGGATCTCAGAACAAACAGCAACTTTTGCCTTATAAAATATTAAGAGACTGGTTTTTATAACCGAAGTGGAGAGTGTTTACAGCGCGGTACGCAATGAGTCCTTACATAAAACAGATAGGTTCCGTCTTTAAAGGATTAATATGGTCCATCATGTTGTGAGCATAGAATGAACCAAACTACTGTCTATGTTCCCTTCAACACAACCTGTGTTCACCAATTATCCTACACTACATGTTTCGGCCGCACGGTCTAAGGCATAGGTCTGTGGCCGAGCGCTTTCTGGGATCGTGGGTTCGAATCTCACACTGGGCATGGATGTTTGTCTTCTGTGAATGTTTGTGGGTTGTCAGGTAGAGGTCTTTGCGACGGACTGATCACTCGTCTAGAGGAGTCCTACCGAGTGTGGTGTGTGTCTATGACGCCTCCAAAAGGAGGCGTCCTAGGCCCGATTTCGGCTGTTGCGTCACAGGAAAGGAACATATTACGGTCGTTCGACAAAAACACTCAGTACAAGGCAAAAGTGTAAAGTTTTTGTGACATCCCACAAAATAATATATTGCAAAATGTGCGCGTAAACTTCATGCTTAAATTTGTGCTGAGAATTTTTATATTATATAGTCCTACCTGATGGTGGTCGAATGACCGAAAATTTGGTGAATACAGGTTGTGTTGAACTGTACATGTATAGTATTGTGTGGTGATAGGTTTATGGACTTTATCCATCGCCAAAAGAGTAAAATATTAAAATATTAAAAAAATAAGAAATTAAAATCACAATATTTCGGAATTTGGCTCAGCTTCCAAAACGTTGTGATTTTAATTTTTTAATTTTTTTATATTTTAATATTTTACTCTTCGGACGATGGATAAAGTCCATAGACCCATCACCAAACAATATTATACACCATCTTCAAAACCTTTTAGAATTTAACGTATATAGTAGTTTGTTTAGAAATACTCTTGATTATGCCAGGCATCGAACTCCGATTCCTTTTGTCGTCCATCCCGTAGCGTAGTCACTGTATAGACTCAAGTATTTCGGCCTGTACAGGAACTTAAATAAGGGTAACAGTTACTTAAAAACAAAAGGAAGATTTGTTTCAAGTGTTGGCCAAAAAAATAACGCAGTATTTGGGTTTTACGTTCATGCATAATCGCCCTGATTTTTATTGGATTTAGTCCAACTGTTGACAGGTTTCTTGATTATACTAGAATAAATGCTTTTGGTTGTCCCTTGAGCCATTTATGCGGCGATTCTTTCGATCACTTGTGGTCATTTTAGGTGCAGTTTCATTAGCACCGCTTCTTCTCCCGAATCCGCTGGCCGATCTCCTTGATTTAAACAAGTGGGGGGGGGGGGGGGAATGAGGGATAGACGGCATACTTTACACGTTACAATTTTTCACATTTTTCTGTACTCGTTAAGTTGAATGTAGGGGCACAAATGGTTAGTGACAGTCTTGGGCTAGAATCTGACCCACACAAATTTGACGCTATTCATAAGGAACAGAAGGGAGAGGCGTTTACCGTAACCTCTGCCCGTGTGCCAACCTGCCCCCGCTGACGGGGTAATTTGGCATATGGAAAAATACGTGTAAAATCAAGATACCAACTTTTCAAGGTCAAAAAGTACCAGACAACGATTAACATAATGTTTTATAGAACAAATGTGTCAGACAGAGGCGCACCGAACGAGGGGGCTACCGGGCTGCAGCCATCCAAACCCCCAAAACCAAAATTTAAGAAACACAGGTTTTGGAGGTACGATGATACCAAGAGATTTTACGTGATTTGCCCTGCAGCCGAAATCAGGCACTGAAATCAGCTGATGATTGGTATATGAACTTTGAATAATATATTAATAAAGTTAAAACAAGAAAATAGGACACACAGGGTCGTGGAACGTGTCGTTATATTTGTATGTATATAAATGTAGTTGCAAACAGCGTTGTATTACGGTTATACTCACTACACGATCTCTATAATATAATTTTAAAATCAGAAATAAATTAACATAACCTCAGGGTCAGCCCCCCCCCCCCCTCTCCCCCCCCAAGGGAAAAAAATTCTGGTTGCGCACGGGGTGTCAGATGCAGGTTTTACGCAACAATGAGATGTTATTATGCTAAAAAAAATAGTTGAGAAACAATAAATATTCGGCACAAAATTCAGCACAGTTACTTAAAGTGAAAAAGAATATCAGAAGGAAAGGTAACTCAGTATAACAATAGCCTGCCAGTAGCAATATACGTTTTCATTCCAAACAAAGTATTCCAAACCCACCAGACTGGCAATTGAAGCAAATACATTTGGGACAGCTGTCAGTGCATTCTTCATGTGACCGCAACTTGCAGTCTGTGCACTGACTCGACACTTCTCTGGATGCGCCAAGACTGAGGCAGCAAGCATCCTTAAAGTCTTCTTTGTCTCTGTCGCCTGCATTTTTTTATTTTTTATTTTTTAATTTTTGCCTTCTGCTCTTGTGAATCTCTGTTAGATACGTGGCACGGTTCTGCTTCTTATATTTTAGGGCCAGTTCTTCGCTCATTTTCTCCGAGTCTTTTGGTGTACTGGGTATTTATGGCTGCAGCGCGGAGGGAAGTTCGGGACAGTCACGCCTTGCTGCTTGCAGTAGTATACTGCCCCTGTGGACAAATGCGAATCATGGTTGTCTAGCAACAGAGCTACTGATCTCTCTTTAGAAGGCTCAGCATCTACCACGAAATGTTTTACATTTCTTCATCTACCCAGGTGGATGGACGGTGTGTTCAGTGACAGGGCTGCTAAGGTGTTTTTACCTCACTGCCCCTCACACTTCTGCGGTATCTTGCCAAAATCCGAAAAGAAATCTGAAAACCTTTCGCCGCGTTCCTGTTGACCTTCCACGTTTCCGCAGAGCTGTCACAGCTTGTAGCAGTACTCAATGGGTGTGTTGCTTCTATCTGACTGCTTCTTGCAAGAATGCGTCATTTAGCTTCTTAAAACGAAGATTAACCCTTTAAAGACGAAGCGTATCTGTTTTATATAAGGACTCAGTGCGTACCGCGCAGTAAACACTCTCCACGTCGGTTAGAAAAACCAGTCTCTTAATGTTTTATAAGGCAAAAGTTGCTGTTTGTTCTGAGATTCGTACAAAACACATAAACGCAATGTGGGCACCACGTAGAATTTTTCATTGTCAAACCTGGTGATATGTAAAGTTACCGCTAGGCTTTAAAAGGTTAAAAGATGAGACTGGTAAACAGTTAACCAAATAATTTACTAACCGAAAGCGGGGCAGGCTAACACACTGAGCTAACAAGCCCCGCGTTACATGTGCCGGCCTGCCCCGTCCCCACCTTCTCATGTTTCAGACTATATCATCCCCAAATATAACGGAAGTCTAGAAGTCCCTGTAGCTCCAATGTTAGCCAAAAGGAGGTGCCATTGATGGGTGGCACAATGTCACATGTAGCTGTAACCAAACTGTAACACAAAACATTTATACAGCGATGAAAAAATTAGTTCCTGCGGTGGACGAAATAAAACACCAGATCACTCTTCAGTCATAGCTCAGAAAACACTGATGCTTGCTGACAGCTCTCAGGATAAGCCACTGAACAGTACAAATTGCCAGGAGCTGCTCTCCTGCTCTGTCTTTGGGAGGTATGGCCTTTTTGCCAACTTACCCCTGTCGCCACATATCCCCGCTCTCCCCTACAGTGTTTCAGTCGGTGGCCGCTCATAGTGCTGCTCGTTAACACTGTTCTGCGTTCTTTTGATTCCTTCCACCAGTTCGTAAATTTTGCGTGCGAGTGGCCAAATGTAATTGAGGAAATGACGCTCAGGATGCTGTTCACTGGTAACAAGATGACGGGACTGAGAAAATTATGTACGCATGCATGTAGGATCTACTGTAAATGTGAAAAAGAGCTGAGGAAAGGAGAACAGACTTTGGAAAGAAATTAAAAACTAGTGTGTATGTAGGATCAATATGCTATTAAACAACGGGGGGGGGGGAATAAGGCTTATACCTAGAAGTCAAAACACAGAGCCAGAACTGAAGACTAAAATAAATGCGTCGCAAATAATATAGAATTTAAGATTAACGATTCGTTAACCTTTTAAAGTCTAGCGGTAACTTTACGTACCACCAGGTTTAACATTAAAAAATTCTACGTGGTGCCCACATTGCGTTTGTGTGTTTTGTACGGATCTCAGAACAAACAGCAACTTTTGCCTTATGAAACATTAAGAGATTGGTTTTTATAACCGAAGTGGAGATTGTTTACAGCGCGGTAAGCACTGAGTCCTTATATAAAACAGATACGCTTCGTCTTTAAAGGGTTAAAAATGTAGAACTTAGGATTTATATAAGGGTCGTACACTGCAGGAAACTTGTTAGCAGGCACATCAATATTCTGTAATATGACTCAGCAAATTTATTTAGTTATTTATTTATTTAAAAAATTTCTTACGATTTGTTCGTCGCCATAAGGAATGTCGTTTCATTGTAAATTTCAATTTGCGAGTCAAATTTTATAGCACTTTTTCTCTGGTCTTCTCTGATGAATTCTACCAATCGATCAGTCTCGTTCTTCGTGACAAGCTAAAGGAACTTACGTTAAAAGGCACGAAAGCCTCTTCGGATTCATGTCCTTTACAATTCGCCGCTACAGCTAATTCTAATTTTCAGTTGTGCAGTCCCGAGCTAAGGGAAACGACAAAAAATTCTTACAACAAATTATTTTCATTTGCATACTGAAGTTCGTGTTTATCGACGTGCCAACACTAAATATATTTTTATTGTGTTCACATCCGTTTGAAATATTCTGGTGGCCCCCATTTTCATTACTTTTCATCTACACTGAGGTTTATGTCGCGTAAACATACATTTGTCTTTGCTGTGAGTTGTAGGAGATCACATGTTAACAACGGATGTTGCTCAGCTATGACCTTTCTTCCTCACAGTTTCTTGTAGCCTCACGTTATTCCCGGGTCCTTTACCTACTTGCCCCAAGCATGCGATATGTGGTATTTCAGGTTCTCACAGCTATGAAGGTACAAGAAAATTACCGTACTCTGAGACGGAACACGGTGTGGTCTGGTAACCTTCTACCAAACTACACGGCGTCACATTTCAGAAGATATTCTTCATATTCACTGCCATACAAACGTCAGACCTCATGTTGTGATGGTTTATACAGTAAAGTGATACATAATACGAACCAGTCTATATGTGAAGCAAGGTTATGATAGCAGACCTTCGAATGTGACGCCGTGTAGTCTGGTACATAAGTATTTAAATTACGGACGAAGGTTCTGCCTCCACTTTCAGGATAGAAAAGAATTCATATCATTGCTTATAGGCTATTATTATTATTATTATTATTATGCCAAGAAGTGCATTGGCCTGCAGTTGAGTTCCTGAGTAAAAGAACGAGACGCCACATAACACAGGTTTAATGGAAATAGCATCAATAACTTTTGGTAACCTTAGATAGATTTCGCATCACATATATAAAGGTAAAGCAATCCCTGTACAGGCCTGGACAGGCCCTGAGGGTTCCAGGAGGTTGAGGTTCCCAGATTTCAAGACAATCGGCGTATGAACGTGGTAAGGTTGTCAGCTGTACCCACCGGCCGTCTTTACCCCCTGGAGATACCTCTGATAGTCATTTCTGTTAGAGGCTGAGTCGACCGCAGGGCCACAGTGCGGCCGGAAGGATTGAGTCAATGAAAAATCCCAGTGACTCCATCCGCAATTGAACCCGCAACCTTCCGCCTTGTAGGGCAGTGCTCTCGCATCCCACATATGGTTAAGGAATCTTACAGCTTTAAGCACCCTCTGGCTATCGTAAACAAGAAACGGTGTCTAACAAAGATCTCGTGGTCTAATTCCTTTCTCCTGTCCGAGATTTAATCCAGGACCTGCTGAATAAGAAGACGGAATGCTACCAGGTTCACAGAGATGTCAGTGAACAGTTTACAACAAGAAAAGAAGTTTACAAAAACATATATTTTATTTACAACCCAGATAACACTTTACTGACAGTTAACAGTTGGTACAGTGAGTGTCAGACGACGTTAATTAGACAGTGCACTCAGTTAATGTAAGGTGAGCTGACAGCTGCAGAGTACAATCGAGGACGCTTGATGTGATGTCATCTGCGATGGTTCCGATCAGTAGTAGACGAACGGTGTGATGAGGGCGTCGCGGCTGGTCTGCACCCTGGCGGAGGAGCTGTAAGCGTAGGGCGAATGAAAGCCGGGAGCTCCGAGAGAGATGCCGTACTGGGCGGATGCAATGGCGATCACTGCCGCCAGGAAGAAAAAGGCCACCTGCAAGGAATAAGATCATCAGCCGAATAATGATTGATATAAACTTTTTCGTGTGTGTGTGTGTGTGTGTCTTTACAAAATGCATACCGATGTGAGCAGATTGCAAAACAAACACAGTCAAATGCCGTCCTCACGACTTTCTAATTTAAAAAATTATGTTAAGAAGTTATTTTAAAAAATTATGTTAAAAATTTTTAAAATGATTTTTTAAATTAGAAAGTTGTGAGGACGGCATTTGATTCTGTGTGTGTGTGTGTGTGTGTGTGTGTGTGTGTGTGTGTGTGGAAGTCAGCAGACGGACAGTGCTAGTAGTAGGGAGTCAAAAATGTACCATATAATGCGCTTGGTTGGTGAGGTAC
This sequence comes from Coptotermes formosanus, assembly GCA_013340265.1. Classification (NCBI taxonomy): domain Eukaryota; kingdom Metazoa; phylum Arthropoda; class Insecta; order Blattodea; family Rhinotermitidae; genus Coptotermes; species Coptotermes formosanus. Next base: position 836,821 of record BLKM01004603.1, read on the forward strand.
GAGAGAGTGACGAATAGTTTATCTTTTTGCGCTGTTCATACCGTGCAATGTCGATAGTAAAATCACACAACACCCAGTCCCACAAAATGCACTATATTTTTCTCAGATATTCTGTTGTAGAATATCTTGTTAATCAGTTCAACATGTTTCGATCCGTCATGGCATCATCATCAGGGATTTGTATCAAAGTGACATTTCACAAAACAGAACCAGCAATGAATATACATATATATACAATAACAATGTATATAGTACATATATATACATATAAATATTAAAAAGAGACTTTGATACAAATCCCTGATGATGATGCCATCACGGATCGAAACACGTTGGATTAATTAACAAGATACTGTAATGGAGAATATGTGGAAAAAAATAGAGTGCATTTAATGGGATTAATATTGTGTGATTTCAGGAAACAGTTGCTGATTTGTAAGCCAGATGGCAGCATTTCGGTAGCTCGAATTACGCTTAGTGACTCGCAAAATCAAGGTTTTACTTATTTGGATTATTCTTGACGGCAGAATTGTTTGAATATCGTATGATTGAACATTTGTAAAAAATATATCGATATTGTTACTGAATAACTAATGCTAAATATGAGTTTTTGTCGTATGAGGTCTGATATAATAATTTGTATATTATTATTATTATTATCGATATATAAACTATCGAAATATGTACAGTGAAACGAAATTATGCGTTATTGGTCTGCTCGATTTGACGGAACGGGACATCCGACTCTTCCAGGTGAGGGCGCGCTCGCCGGATAAGTCAGTGTCCATATTGCAGCGCTAGATTATTCAAAATTCTCTGCCAGTAGCAAAATTCTTGATCTGCATTTGAGAGGGTCCCAGACAGCGAGTAGCCTGACTAAGGTTCGTGATTTTTCTCAGTCCTGCAGATAAATTGGACGATATTCCTTAAGTTGAGCCGCGATAGCTTATTCCTCGTCTTTGTAGCTTAGGCCTATATCAGTAAATAATTCAACGCTCTATAGCCTTCAGTTACTAACTAACTCCATGGAGCAGAGGCCTTCTTGAGAAGCTAACAGTTTCTCAGCTAGTCAAGAAATTCCCCGCATTTTATGGAACCCGGAGGTTCATTACCGCATTCACAAGAACCCACCGCCTGTCCCTATGTTCAGTTACTAACAGCGTCGTTAAATAAATAACGAATAAATAAACACAAATATACTGTCTACAGTTTCTTACCAGCTTGTACATGTTGATGGTTTATGAGGATGTCAGCCTGCTGCCGTCCGCAAATGATACTGACCATTAGATGCACCTCAGCTTTATACCTCCGACTGACGCTGGAGGTCACCGGGAAGTGCTGTATTGATACCGTGCCACGCCCGACCCGCGCAGCTGTGTGCTGCTGGCCTCGGCCTTGTTTGTGCGTTGCAGTAATCAACAACAGGGTATTGCTCATTCTTATGTCTGACACTTCCCTGTTTAATAACGTGCGAAGGAAACAGATCATTTGGGGGGTTCAGCCGTATGAGGAAGAGAAATGTTAAAATATGTCTTAAGCAAACAGGAAGATAAACGATTTTTATCAGTTGTAAGGCAAATGCCAAGGTATAATTAAAAGACAGGGCATGCCCCTCATTAGCCCCCCTATTCACACAGTCCTTCAGTCAAAGTGACCCCCCCCCCCCACGTGACACAGGCCTTCGGTCTACGAGACCAAGCCAGTCTGGGCTCAAACCCAGATATATATCTAACCAAAATTTCATTAGCAGCGGAAGACCTTGGCATCGTTAAGTCAAGGCCCTCAGCCAAGACGGGAAATCCTTTAACGTAAGCGCCATCCGCGTTTTAGTTACAAGATTTCCGTGTCATAGCACAGCTATGCATTACGTACGCAGGAATGACTAAGTCAAACGACGGGCGTCGACTTCGGCAGAAAGCAAGTCTCCACACTTAGCGTTTTGGTTGGCTGATACATGATAGGAGGGTTTGGATTGGATTCGTCTGCCTCAGGATTAGAACCACTGGCTGCCTATTGTAAATACGGTAAGGAATTCTCACGTTCAAAAAATAGGAGAATTTCTTCACAAACTGAACAAGTATTTACCTCCCCAAACATTATTTTTCTCCGCAAAGTTCTTTAGTTACTGTAGTTAGTTTGTTTGTTAGGTAGTCTCTAGAAACATGATATATTTATGTACTCTTTTCTCCAGTGGCGTAAGTGCTCTTAATGGGCCAGAGCCGCCTAATTATCGAGGCTTCACGATCACACTCACGTCACATTCAGTAGGACACCCCTGGACGAGTGATCAGCCCGAAGCAGAGAGCTCTACCTGACAGCACGCAAATTCACAAGAGATAGAAATCCATGTCCCCGGCAGTATTCGAACCCACAATCCTAGCAAGCGAGACCCACGCCTTAGACGAAGCGGTCACTGGGCTCGGCTCTTTACGTACTCACTGTTTTGAAGTACGTTGTTGGTTACTGGCTCTGGCTACTCGAATGGTAGGGTGGTTACCGAGCAACTCAATGGAAGGGGTGTAGAACCAAGGAGTCGTGGCCCCACTTAAGTCATTATGTCGGCGCTTTTATGTAAGGACTGAGAAAAACCACGAAGAAGATCAGGATAGGTAGTTTGCGGGACGATATTTGAACTCCGCTGGACTGCGATGTTTTGCAGAAGCGTGGAGGTTTTAATGGAGACGTGAATTGATACTTGGTTGACTGGAAGATATGTGCGTTTATACAGTATAACCTATCAACACAATTAAAATACATCAGCAGTTTCAGCAAGATTTGTTGTAAGAAAAACCCCTGCCCAAAACAACCGATTTTGCTAGTGCGTTCAGTATATTCTTAAGTAAAGCCATTGGTAGGTGTGAACGTGGCCTGATTGAATCAGCTGTGTGTACAGCTCAGTGGTAGGATTTTGTGGACACATTTATAAACTTTCAGGCTTCATAAAATTGGGATGTGTGTACGCCTACACATTGACTGAGTAACTGACAATTTTAGTCACGTTCGCAGAATTGCGAAAAGCAACTGTTAGCTTCGTCATGCCCGTCCGTCCATCTGTCCGTCTTTCCGCATGGGAAAACGGCTGCCACTGGACGGATTTCCATGAAATTTGATATTTGATATTTTTCGAAAATCTATCGAGAAAATTCAAGTTTCATTAAAGTCTGACAAAAATTACGGGTACTTTACATGAAGACCTGTGTACATCCATGATAGTACCTCCCTCATTTCTAATTAGAACGAGAAATATTTCAGATAAAAGTTGTAAAGAAAGTCACAACACACTTTTTAAGTTCAGCAACATTTTCTTCGAAAATCGTGCAGTGTGTGAGATAATGTGGCCTGTCTGGTAGGCCACAGATGATAAAACTTCAGGCCTCATGAGCTTTGCATGCTGGGTAACTAAGGCTACAGACACACACTCAGAATATTTAACACCTACTGCCTTCCTAGGACAAAAATGGTTACGCGAACGCGCATCAATATAATGTTTGTACGTACGATGCCGGTCTTGTTCAAGAACGACATCGCTCAATGAATTACTCAGTCGCTGCTTTAAGGCGAAGTTTGTACATTTATAAAGTCTGTTATACGTTACCACCAAGTACTGTTTACTTTCATACAAGGTCTACCTTGGCTCAGGCCGCTAATCTCCAGCCTGTCACCATGAAGGCTCGGGTCTGATCACGGGTCAGTCCATGTAGGATTTGTGGCGGGCAAAGTGGCAGTGGCACAGGCCTTTCTTACAGCGCTATTTCTAATTTTTTCTTACAGAATTGGTGTTTCCCCCCTGTCAATATCTTTCCACCGATGCTCCATACTCATGTTTCATTCATGTACTCCTCACACGCGATAATCTTCTTAATTGCCAGCGTCTTAAAAACACTTCACTTTTCTTACGTCACCAAAAGTATGATATTCAGCCAGTTTACCGTTGACAGTATCTGCTGCAGAATGTGAACCCTATTTTCAACAATAAACCAATGGAGAGATGCTTTCGATGTACGTGTTTGCAAGGATCGCGACTCTAGACTGAATCAGGAAGTGTCCGCTCAGGATGTTATCGGGACCTGCTGTGTGTTTTGACCAAACTGCCAACCCTTGTTACTGTTCCTAACGACGGTGGATTACACTAAATATGACTATTATTTGTGACATTTTCTATCGTCTTGGTTTTCTTCAGACACAATATAAATGAAACTGATTGTATTTATCTCGTACTCAGTTGTGTGCAGGCGAACTTTCACAGCCGATAACACAAAGAGATCCGACTTCCGAAACGCTGTGTTTGAAAAATGTCTTAAGACGATGAACAGTGTCCAAAGTAACAGATATGTCTGTTAGACCTATTATTTCCAGCATACCTATCGATGGCGCCTGTTAAACACGCAGTATGTCAGACGTAAAGTGATCTTTATTCCATTCCTGTCCTGCTAATCTCCCCCCCCCCCCCCCCAGTTTAAGGTACGAAAGGGAAATTTTGCAGATGCTTGCCAAAATAAACGAAGAACAGTTTACGTAATTATTTGTATACCGAACAGGTTTATAGGTCGCAACAGCTCGGTCAGTAAACCGGATGGGCCCGGATTTTGTTAGTATCTCGTGCAGAAGGTAGAAGGTACTTTAGCCCTGCTTGGAATCCACTACATACTGCTTTGTAGGCCCAGCGTGCAACCTAGTAAATAAACCATTTTCTTAATTAACCCCCGCGCTATGGAGGTGTGTGGTGGAATGTGGGTGTGGTTCCATGCGTTTTTAATTGTGTCACTATCTTATCTACCTTCTTTATTGTCTTTTGTATTAATTTCATTTATTTTGTTTCTCTCTTCTTTCTTTTACTGTATTTTCTTGCATGTTATGTTATTTCCTTGTGTTACTTTCTTATTTATTTCCTTTCTCTCTTCTTTCTTCCTTCCTTCTACATTCCCCGTTTCCCTCTCCCTTTCTGAACAAACTTCCTTTCTTTTCGTCCTTTCCTTTTTTTATTTACTTCTTTCATTTCTTATTTCTCCCTTTTGTGCTTCCTTATGTGTTCTTTCTTCTTTATTGTTTGACTTGCTTCTTCCATCACTTATTTCTTTCCCACTTACATTTTTTCTTCCTTCCTTCCTGCCAACCTTGTATACTCGACACTGGTATCTGTGTGTCTCAGTATAGGAATACCTGGTTTTTCCAACGCTTATAGGCAGCCAACAGGTCAATGGATGTCAATTATGGGTACTCACAAAGGTTTGTAGTTCCGTTTTAATATAGAGGCATGGTCTGGCCAGTGGCTGGCCCACCTCAACTTGGCTCTGGCCTGCCTGTGTTTCTAGCACCCACCCACCCATACACACACACACACACACACACACACATACAAGAGAGTTAATTTAGACGTGTGATGTTCTCCAAATGTTTTTGTTTCCATGCAACGGCCTACATTAGCACACACACGTGCAACAATGGACTATGTCTCATCTTGACCCTATTTGAATACCGAAAAATCATCTATTACGTCTCGACAGATTGGGCGCCCTTCACAGACATGTGACGTCATTTTGATCGCGATACTATTAGGAAATGTTTGAAGTTTTGTTGATTTGATCTTGTTTTATGTAGTCGTTGATCAACCAGTAGGATGGTAATTGTAATGATGGGAATAGAAAGACGAGGAGGGACTTTGTAATGGCTTTTTTTTTTTCACTGCATGATTGTGAAACGGCTGTGAAAATATTTACATTCTTCGATACACACAAGTTTTTAAAATTGCGTTTTTTTTTTTTAAATTTTACTTCCACGTAACTTGTTTAGTTCATCTCGTCCCGCGTTAAACTCACTATAAATAGCACTATATTCAGATCCTCTGAGATGTCAATACCAGAACGTCCCAGTTAAATGCCGCATTTTAGAGATAGGCGAGATCAGTGCGCAACTTACACTGGCCGTCCTCTCAACGAGCGCCTACACTTTTACTGATTTTACCTTTTAACATTTTAATATTATTACTTATTTATCTTCACATTGATATATTCTTTATCCAGTCTTTTTCATAACTATATATAGCTATATAAATTCTATTTCCAAGACTGTTCTGGCCATGTTATGTACACCCACATAACGAAACCAATTCTGAGGTTTCCAGATCTCGATTCCAGATAAAATTGTATATAATTTTATATTCTTGCGTTCAACCTGATGAGTGCCTTTTAGGCCGAAACATGTAGTCGAGAACAATGGTATAAATTGTTGCTTTGACTGGATTTATCCTAATCCTAATTGAACGAACCTTGTGCTGTATCCGTCTCCTCCCGTGGTAAGGGTTACCAGCGCGGTCAAAGTGCACGGATCACTGCGATGCCCACCGTTACGTAGTTTAAGGGTCACTTTCCATTCTCTGTTTCCCTTCAGCTTCCTCTGAGTTCCACTGTTCTACGGGTACGTCAATATAATATCCCACAAATGGTACTCGAATCCAAGAAATGTTCAACGAAGATTGCCGTTACTTGGGTCCAAATTCAAATCTAACGTACAAAATAGCATCAAGTATTACCAAACCAATACACAGCGGTGTTAGGGTTTAGAGCAGAAGGCAGTTACCTCTCTTAATACCCATTAAATTTTCACAGTGCCTCGGTGATTTAGTGTATGCGCGGTTTTCGTGTCTCGCGCTTCGTACTGCGCGGGTTGGCTCTGAGGCGGTCTTTATGGGAATCTCATTTCGAATCTTGTCGGGAGGAAAAACTGTCCTATCTGTGATTTTTCTTTGTTTTCCTCAGTAATTCCAATTGATTGAGGAATATTATTGTTAAGGTATTTTTATTATAGTTTAAAAGAGTGTGCACTGTAGACGAATTTCATAAGCCAATGACAGCGTACGTGTGTGTCTGCAAATATTGACCCATGGCATGATAGGACCCATTTGGAGATATTCGACATTTGAATTCTAACCTCAGGAATTTATGTGACACTCTGTTTGGCAGGATCCCTCGGTGTCATCAATCACGTGTTACAAACGTATCCTCTCTAGGTTTTGTTCTGGGAGAAGGGCTGTTCTTGTACCGGATCGTTAACCCGCTTTCCGGCCATAAAATACCACAACGGTCTTCACACAGTACTGTTGAATATCTATATTCCTTCCATTACAGATATTTTGCATGTCACAGCCTAATTTGAAGTAAACGAGCCATTTCTAGAAGACACCTTTTCCATAAGAAATCCAAGAAGTTTATATGCGGGATACTGTACATATATCAGTATGTGTAAGATTTAGACCTTAGCTCGCGCTGTTTAGTCAGTAATGTTTCGTACATAAAGCGTTTGTTTTCTCTTATAATTTTATGTCTGTACCTGATCGTGGTCTTATCAAAAGGCCGAAACATGCAGCACCTTTTGTACAGTAAAGAGGTATAGTATGGCAGTATAGTTGTAATCGGGGGTTTATCTGTTTTCGACTCATAAATAAATGAATAAATAAATGTGTTTATCTTCGTGTGTGTGTGTGCGTGAGTGCGTGAAGGACCTATTGTACCGTAAGGACTTAGTATGATAATTAAGTCTGGCACTCTGTGAATCCTGTTGCAGGAATAGTGTGTGTGTGTGTGGTGTGTGGTTCAGGGTTTGTCTAGTAAAGAAAAGAAGGCGCATGGAGCTGTTTTGCCACCAACTTAACGAAGTGGTAACAGACTCTACCACTTGGCAACATTCAACAGGAGACTGTACAAAGTACAGTGCTTCATGTATTCTGTATGATTGGTATGCGGTTCCTTTGTAAACAGCCCGCCTTACTGTTTTCACGAAAACCCGTCCGCAGGAGAAACAGAACAATTAAACTGTGATGTCTGTCAAGTTATATAAGATCGCTTCTCTTGTGTAGTTACTCTGCACGTGACAGCAAGTCTGAAGTGCTAAGCAGGCGCTGTGCGAACGACATGGACGTTACACTGGCCCAATGTTGTTGGCCTTAAATTCTGAAACGTTTCATTCTTTGTATTTATTTTTGAGTGAGATGGAAGATCACAATTTGTTCTACTCTTAGTTGGGTCAGTGGAGTACTGGTGTTGTATTTTTTTTGTATTATCCCCACAAAAACGACTGTTTTCTTTCTTTTTTCCCCCTTTCTTGTATATTTTATGGTTGGTAATTCTTAGTCGCGTAGCTTGAGTTTATTTTAAAATTACACACACGTGGCCGCTTTGATATAACGTTACTGGAACACTATTCGTAACAAAAACATATGGCTTTATTTCCAACAGCTACACAAATGTGTAGATTCAAAGAATATATGCAAAAACATACAGGCTTGTCAATCCTAAGTACAATCTTTATTTAAGCTTTCATACATGTTTCGGCCTTCTCGGTTATTTTGTGACACTCTGTTTAATATCATAAGGCGGAAGCAAGCAGGAGATATTAACCTTTTAAAGCCTACTGGTTACTTGAAGCATCGGTAGGTCTCAAATTAAGAAATTGTGCATGCGTCCTACAACTTATGTATATGTTTTGTATTTATATCAGAGCAAACAACGACTTTTGCCCTATATCACATAAAGAGTTTGGGTTGAACCGAGATGAAACATGTTTACTACTCGCTGCGATATGGATCTTTAAATAAAACAATTTACTCTTCGTCTTTAATCCATATATTTATTATTCACGTGTGTGTGCCTTTTTGATTGTGTTTCTTCGTCAATTTGGAATGGTAGATGGTGTAAAAATGTATTACAGAACTCTGTACAGACTTTCCACGTGATACATCAGTTGGAGAAATGTGTCTTAATATGCATATACATCTCTAACATACAAGATGAAATCATTTGAGACAGGAGAAAAACCCAGTACGATCCTATATGACTACAATGTTAAAATTATACAGAACTTGTGACTGTTGTTGTATATATGCAAACTAGAGAGACAGAGCGATTTACACGACCAAAACAATGTTCCTCGACGGAAGTTTCAGTCGAGTGAGAAACACGTTTGTTGTTTATTCAGGTTGCCACGTGTTCAAATATTAGCACTGAAACTAACTATCCTGACTTCAGTTTTTAAAGCACAGTGGTTTCTTTATGCATCGCCAGTGTAATAAACAGCAAGAAAGGCAATGTACGTGTATCGCAACTCTGAAGCGCATTAGCCAAGCCATCGCTGCCATGCAAAAACAATAAGTAATACATATAAATAAGTTATAAATGACATCACAAACTGTGTGGCATCTCATTATGGAAGACGGCAAAGAAGGAAGTATTCTCTTTTCACTTTAATTTCTTTCCACATTATTGAAATTTTCTAATACTAATTGTTATTATGCAGTTTCAACTTAAAACAGCCTTTATGACGCAATGAAGCAAGTGTGTATCACTTGTCAGTCCGCTTGACAACGGTCAGCCACATTCCGCCCTCCGACGCCAGAACAACAGATCTGGAATCAAAGACGAGCGGTATTGGAGTCTTCTCCGACACTCGCACCTCGTACCTGGACAGCAGGCTGATGAGGCCCACTTTGGTCTGCATCAGTCCAAACCTCATTCCTGCAACGTAAATGTTGTGGCCTTTTATAACATGCCGCAAATAACATCACTATAAAATCTTGTTTATACTATTCAACACGTCGTGTTTTGTGTGCGTAATAACAACAACAATTTGATTGTAGAACAAGTGTATCCTTTGTTGACACGGATACACATTTTGCCTAAGCACAAGCCGTGTTCCGACAGTAACGTAAATTGGAAAGTTTGTATACACCTTGTATAATGACGTGAAGTGTTAATTTGCTGAATTACATAACTTGTATACTGCATTTTTAAATTACTTTCCAGCCTGAATATTGCATGGGTTTAGCCAAAACATGCAGCTGTGTTAGTAAACACAACATTTGTGCACTACTTAAAATGTTTCTGTTGTTGTTACTGTAGAAATATTTTGAGGGAAACTTACTGCATGCCTAAGGTTATGTTTTGAAGTTGCTGGCAACGAAGTCTATCACATTTTCGGGACATATTCGTAAGAAATTAGAAGTAATACACGTTACAATAAAGACAAGAAAGGGCAATGTAGGTATGAATAACACTGAGGCGCGTTTCCGTAACCGTTTTTACCATGGAAAAAACAATAATTATTACATATTCTGAGTGTGTTTTCTATCATTATCTATCCAGCAAGCAATGCGAATGCACCATATTATATTGTCATCTGTGGCCTGTCCGTCTGTAGCCTGTTTTTCCCCATTGTCTCAGAAAAGGCACGATTTTCATAATAACGTTATCGAACATAAAATATGTTTGTTGATTTTCTCTACATCTCTTGTCTGAGACATTTGTCATTCTAAGAATTCAGCGTGATATGATCATGAATGTATGTGGTTCTTCATGTAAGTACCTTTTTTTGTCAGATCTTTAATGAAATTTCAATTTTCTCGACAGGTTTCCAAAAATCCTCAAATATAAAATTTCATGAAAATTCTTCCAGTGGGAGACGAGTTGTTCCGTGCGGACAGACGGACAGGCAGACATGACGAATGTAATAATAGGTTTTCAAAATTTTGCAAAAGCGCCTAATAAAACAAGCTATGACAAGGGCAGTGTCTTGTTAAATTAGACAATTAGTGGGTGCATGTCTTTAATCATAATATGCATCACGAAACCCTGAGGGTCCACATCGGCTCTGGGGCCTACCAAGCCTTTTACTAAGTGCATAACGGGCGCCGTTTGACATCGTTTTAAAGGACCCGGGCCTGAAGCTCTCCAGTCCCTATTTAACCCCTTAAAGACGAAGCATGTCTATTTTATATAAGGACTTAGTGCGTGACGCGCAGTTAACACTCCCCACCACGGTTATAAGATCTAATCTGTTAGTGTTGTGTAAGGCAAAAGTTAACGTTTGTTCTGAGATTCACGCAAAACACATAAACTCAATGTGAGCATCGTGTAGAAATTTTGAATGTTACCCCTAGTGGTGCGTAAAATTACCGCTAGGCTTTAAAACATTAAGAATGAGTGAAGCTACGCGAACACTCCCCTGCATGCCTTCAAGCCTTATTCGTGGTCAAATTCAGCTATATGATCCGTAAATTTGTTATTAACCACCGTGCCAAGAAAACTGCAGGCGGAGTGGATATATGGATCTGCATATTCTTAACACCTTGCTGATAATATTCACCCCCCGGGGGCTGATCCTCCAATAAAGGCGCCCATTGAATTGCAGTATGTGTGAGACGAAGAGTAGGCCTGGTGCAGAGCAGAAAAATATTTTACTTCTGCCTGGAATCAAACCCCGATTCCTCAGTCGTCCTCCCCGTAGAACAGCCACTATACGGACTGTATCACAAATGTCTCAGAGAGAAGAAAGATGGAACTTACCAATGCAGATTCTAGGTCCTTCCCCAAATGGTAGGTAGGAGAAATGAGGTCTTTTCTTCTTCTCTTCTTCGCTGAACCGCTCAGGGTCGAATCTTTCCGGATCAGGGTAGTATTTAGGGTCGTGATGGAGTCCAAAAATAGGCACCATTATTAGCACTCCTTTCTCCACCGCTACGTCAGTTCCGCGAATTTTGGTGGATTTTGAACACTGTCTCTGTAGAAGAGTGGCGGCCGGGTATTTGCGAAGAGTTTCTGAATGAAAAATATTTATTGTGCTTCTATTAAAAGTTGAAAATTATAAATAAATATTGTTAAAACAATAGGTAAAGTCTTTCAAAGGCAAGTAACCATTCGTCCAGAAATTAATGAAAATAATTCGTGACAGAAATCACAAAAGGCTACGTCAATCCCAAATTAAATATCGGAATGATAATGTTGCTAATGATGTCAATGTCTTCAAAAAGAGAAAGACAAGAAGTATAAATTTTAATGTGGTAATTTTAAAACACTGGTTTACTTTACACCTATACTAATTACTGAAAATTTTCCTGCACAACTTTTACGAAAACTGCAAAGACCTGAAGCTGATCAGTTAGCTGCGGTTCACAATTTTCAATATCTTATCGAATGTAAAGTGTAAATAAACTCGTGTGTGCGGAGTACATCTGTTATCATCTGCGTGTGCTCAGTAATCATTAAATTCAGTTGTAGAAAAAGAGACCTTCCCTATATTTCACTCATTGGTGACTGTCCTGAACACGCTGCATAATGTGAGATTTGAGTTTTCATTACGATCCAAATTTAAATTGCAGAATCCTGAATTCTGATAACGCAGGGACACTTGCAGCGTCTGTCTTTAGGGTAGAAGTTGATATGGTGCCAGGAATTGCTCTCGAAACTTTGGACACCGCCTGCCGTACTGCAACGTGTGATAAAGCAGAGGGCCGATATTTGAGTGCAGATAACATTATCAACGTATCATGAGGTTATAAACAGTACAGTAAATTGCCTTACGCATGTTTCTGGCTGTTTATTGCGCGTACCCTTAGCTTTTCGAAAGTTCTACTTATTTCAGTCCTACAGTAAAATTTCACACACTGCTGAGAGCTGTAATTCCTTGCACCTGCCCGTCTAGTGGAGTTACAAGTGATGCATCTGCAAGTCTGGAAGGTACACATGTAACATTTACCGAGCGGCAGCAAACAGGTGGTGACAGGATTGGGGGAGATATGACAGCGTTTGGTGAAGCAGTCAGCTTTATTGTGAGCCTGCTCCGTTGATGATTTAAACAGATATTGCCTGCGAGACTTGAAGAACGAGAATGTCCGTCACCCTTTGAAGAATAAGTACCCAAACCGTGATGGTACTACAGTTGCGTGATCAAAATCCAAACTGGCCGGATTTTCAAAATTATTTCTAATAAAACAATGTAATTTCAGTAACCGTTCTATCTGCCCTCCAGGTCAGGGGTTATATCGTCACCATTAACTTTGAAGAAGCCTGTACCCTGCAGCTAAACCTGAGGGTCATATTTAATGATCTTGTGTACAGGACGAACAACACGTGATACCGCTTAATTATGAGACATAAAACACGTGTAAATGACATATAACTTCTGTAAATATCACGTGTGTGTAACACATTGTTATACAACTATATCTCGATCGGTTTAAACCAGCTGACTGTTTCCTCTTACCGTCCACAACCTTCTCCAAGTATTCCATCTCGAAGATAGAGTCGTATGTGATGTTCCCGCCATGTTTGTGCAGCACAGTATCGATCTCAGCTCGCAGACGCTGCTGGATATCTGGATTCAGGGCCAGTTCATACAGACAGAATGTCATTGTTGTTGACGAAGTCTCGAACCCGGCGAGAAAAAACACAAACGCTTGTGCTGCCATTACCTCTATTGTTACCTCTGTAAAGATATAGTTGTGGGTTTTGATTTTATTTTGTAGCATTTCTATGGTTTCTGTGACAGTCACGCTTATCTGAGTTCTGAATATTTTGTAGTGTGCCTCATATATTGCGCTTGTGACATAATTTCAAATTAGTGGAAAGACAGACTGTTCCTTCTGTTTTTATTGTTACAGTTTGTCTTTTTAAAATTTTGAAATGCTCTTCCGGTTTCTTAATGTCTACAGAATTATAAGAAATAGTTATAGGAATAAGATAAATAAGACACATTAATTTTACTTCGAAGTGTACTGATGCAGCTGTGTATATCTACGTGTTTGGGCCCATATCAGGTGATCATCGTGGGGATTGGTAGTGCTACCTTATCAATGTGTGCAGGTGATTTGATGTAGCGACATGACCGAAAATGTTGCAGTGTGGTGATCTGCAGGAACAATCACTGAACACTCACCGAACACTTTCGTTTCTTTAATTGAGGTACTTAAGGACGCTGTGAAATGTACATAAGGCCGGTGGTAAATCAGAATGCGTACAGAGCAGTAATGCAATAATACCGAAAGCGAATAACAGACTGTCTGGATGAGAAGTTTTCACAGTGCCGGTTTGTCTCACTGTCCATCAGAAATATCACGTACTTTGGCGTGAGATATAACTTGGACCGTGAGTTGAGGGGCCATGGCGCGGCCGATGGTTTATGTCTTCGAGCTAGCTGTATGGTCGTGTGTGTATATAAGGATATAGTAGATTACAAGCAAACAGAGAGAAATCGGACAAATTCTTTACCCATTTGCACACTCCGGTATAACATTTTCGTCTCAGGGAAGTGAAGTTACATTTATACACACTTGACATATGTATATATGTATATGTACTCATATATTTTTGCATATTGAAAGAGAAGAAGCATAGATTTTCACACAGAGTAATTGACACTTACCATAAAATTCAATGTGACAATCTATAATAGATATATTGCGTGTTGGACATTGAATTGTTATACTTTATATTAGCCATACCGTGCACGTGACGCCAGTAGAAATATAGGATCACACACCAAATGTTGCAAAAATGTTACAAATAAAATCATTTTGCAACTTTGTGCACGAGTTGCTGTGTAGTCATGTAGAGTTATTTACTTACAGTGTTTGATAGCAAATATATAATGAACACTTACCGAACGGAGCGATACTCTTCAGGTCATCTTCTTCTAGATTACCCAGCTTTATATCTTCTTCTTCAGCCACTCCAAGTGTTTTGTTCTTCATTTGTATTAACAGCTGCATGAAGTCATTTCTCTTCATATCATTTTTCTCGCGGTATTCCACGGTTTCCTTCACCATCTCCATAAAGTATTTACCGACCTCCTTTGGAGGGAATTTAAGGAAACGTCTAAGAGACGGCGCCACCAACATTAGCGCTCGGGATAACTTCGCAACAAAAGAAGGTTCAAATATTTTCCTTCCCCATTTACGAAATTCAGCATCGGGGTTTTTCAAGCAGTTACACTGAATTCCAAATGCACAAGAAGCTATGATATCTGTACTATATCGTGCTAGGATATCTTTGATCTCTATTGTTTCCCTGTTATTAGCGGTGTCCTGAAGACACTCCTGGAGCTCTTTCCCACATTCCACCATTGTGCCAAACATCATCTTCATCTTCCCGGAGGTGAAGGTCGGACTCAGTTTAACTCTGAGGTTCCTCCATTTTGAGCCGGATAAGGCAAAGAGATGACCTTGGAATGGATCCTGTTTTTCATTTACTGCAATCCCGCGGCTGTGGAATTTCTCGAAATCTTTGACCAGAATATCCTTGATAACTTCAGGGTCTCGAACAAGGAGAATTGGCATAGTGAAATTGTATAATCCTCCAAACTTCTTTCCGTCAAATTCTTTGTAACATTCATTGATTAATTCTGAAGCATTCTTTCGTGTGAATATTACAGCACCAATATCCCCAAATGGAGGTGTGGGATTCAAAATTGGGACACCACGTTTCTTCCAGTATGAGAAAGACACCTTGAAGTACACATAGATGGCTGTGAGGCCAACAGCTGCGAGAACCCAGAGCGGGAGAAGTGACGTATCGATCATTGTGATTGATAGTCAGACCGGCGTTGTGTTCTGTGACAGAGACATTGAAATATAAACACGACTGCTGCTTCAATTTTCAACCAAAATTGTTTCAAAATCTTTGATCTAGAAAAATTAATTTGTTTTCTACACAAATTTTAAAATCAAGTGATGTTAGTTGGGCTGTAGATTTTTAGGCGCGTTAGCATCATTGCAGAAAGTGACTATTAATTTCGTCATGTCTGTCTGTCTGTCTGTCTGTCTGTCTGTCTGTCTGTCTGTCTGTCTGTCTGTCTGTCTGTGTGTGTCAGTCGCATGAAAGAACTCGATTTCCACTGGAGAAGTTTTCGTGAAATTTAATATATGAGAATTTTTCGAAGATCTCTTGAGAAAATGAAGCTTGGATTTAACTCTGACAAGAATAATGGGTAGATTACGTGAACACCCAAGAAGCACTGGCGCTACAGCTGCACAAGGAAATAGAGGTCACAAGTCACGATGCGATCCCAGCGGGGTGGAAAATATATCTGGCCGTGCGCGGGGGCTGCTGCAGAGATATTGGTAGGAGTGACAGGCCTGTCTCTGCTATGTACCGACTGAAAACTTCAAGCGTTTCGAGTAACGTGTACTGAGTGAGTGCTCTGTGAGAATGCACTCAGTATGGGTGGTAGTAACTGGCCATTCATTACGAAATCTTGCGCATGCACACCTATCGTATTCCTAGGAGGGATCATCTCGTGGTGTATGGACAGTAGCAGGTTGTGGTGCCATTTTACAGTGAGAGGAATATTGAAAAGTCTGCAGCCCACAATGCAACAGACAGAATTTTAGACGACGTTATTTGAAGCTGAGTAAACTTACTTTAAAACGAAAACGACTGAGTGCAGATCAGTGAAAGCTTCAACAAAATGTGTGCAAAGTTTATGGGTTGCGTGTAAACGTCAATTTATTGTGCTGAGCGAAACTTGTCTGTGTTGTGGATAAGTAGGAATGAAAGTCGAAATTGCTGGGCAAATGTCGTTGGAAGTGCCCAGTGTAGAATTTTGAAATAAATTTAGCGGAGCGCGTATTAAGATAACTACCCCGTCCGTCCGCCTGTCTGTACACATCTCAGAAATCTGCAAGCCGCGAAAATATTTTCATGAAGTTTATACATGAGAGTTTCAATAAAAGGAGCAGAAAAAGTTCAGTTGTCATTGAAATCGAACAGTTTTAACGAGCACTTATATGATCACTCAGTTGCGTTTCTGCGTGCGTTAGATTTCGCATGCGTTCTGTTCGGATGTGCAGTTCTTATCACTTTCTTTCATATGATGTTTTGTTCCCATAAGCGATTTAGGAAGAACATGTACACTTTATTATATTTGAAGGTCGTGTGCCATGAACTGAAATACAGCATTACAGGGTTTATGTATCTCCATATCCTAACAACAGCTTTACAATCGAACGTAACAGGAATTTGCCACAAATATTGCGTAAAGCGGCTACCTTACCTGTAAGAACTCCCCACAACCGACGTAATGCCCCTTAGTATTGCCTCTACTTGTGTGCCGAGTTTTAGTACCTCTACTGAAGGATCGGTTTCCTAGGCGAGATATAAATGCAAGAGATACTGAAGAAGGCTACACAGTGACCGTAAGTCTTCTTATAAGTGTATAGGAATGGCTGCGTAGATTTTGTTGAGTGTAAATAATGACTGTGCAAACTGACACGTTGTTTTTAATATGTCTTCTTATCATAAGTGATAAGAATGAGTGCGCTAATTTTGTTTCTTGTAATAATGACTGTGCAAACTGAGACGTTGTGTTTAAATAATTTACTGACAAGAATATTTCGACTAAGCACCAATGTACACTGTTAGGTTGTACAGTGTTACGTTTGCATAAAGGAACCTAAAAATTGCTTTGATCACATAATTCGACTGGTTCCTTTAATATGCAGTTAAAGGAACTTTAATATTACCGTCACTAAATATTTTCCTTAAAATCTGAGACTGCATATTAGCCGTTCTTCATATTACGGTCCTGTGGAACATGTTGCAATCCATCGTACTTATCTGCTGAAGAGTCAAGAAACGAAAATCAAAATGACCTCACAAATGTTTCTGTGACGTCAGTAGGTTCCCTATGTGCATTTCTTTGTGGTGTGGTAAGTGTCTAGCTGTTATAACTAAGTTCAGCCCATACACTGTTCAGTGCCTTTGTTGGTGTAAAGGGAGCTGCAGTGATTCGTTGCCTGAACGTGTCTACGTAAGTGTGTTCTATCGCCAGTACACAGAAACAAAGTCACCCCTCAACAAAAGGTGGAGACAGGTCAAAACTGTTTATCTTGTAGACTAGGCGAGCAGGGTTCCCTCGCAGATACCCAGGTAACGATTATATATTCCAACACGTATATTTTTGCTGTAAGGTTCAGGTTTTCTGAAACTGCTTTGTCAAAATCATACTCCTAAAAGAGTCCATATTTGTATATGACAAATGAGGTATACTTAAAAATTATTGCGCCTGTGAAAAAAAATTCTCACGTAGCCGTCACGCACATATGGGCTTCTGGTCATGTGGTCCACCATCGAAATGGCTTGTACACCCCTGGTTTAAATAATTCCATTAGAAATTTTG
Organism: Coptotermes formosanus; assembly: GCA_013340265.1. Taxonomy (NCBI): domain Eukaryota; kingdom Metazoa; phylum Arthropoda; class Insecta; order Blattodea; family Rhinotermitidae; genus Coptotermes; species Coptotermes formosanus. The sequence goes on from BLKM01004603.1 coordinate 854,761, forward strand.
TGTTTTTACGTAACAGCTAAGAAATCGCTTCATCTGGAATTTTGGAACCCTGTAATAAGTATAATTCCTCCATTAATATTTACAATTTTCCCCGAATTTGAGTAATTTGAGCAAGCTGTTTTCATATGAACAAATATGTAGAGATGTAACCTGTATTGTGTGAGTGACTGATTAGTCATGTCAGTCAGTGGCCCCGTCATAATGTAACTGTGTCCTAGTAACTTATTTATTTGTGAAGTCTGTGATGAGTTTTTATTGCTGTAGGCTACGTTACAGAAGAGGAATCGAGATTTACCGCGTTAAGGGATCGGTGAGTAGAGAAAGACGCCTTTCGTTATCATTGTTATAAAATAGAAGTGCCTTACTTGTTAAGAGTGCAGGTGTTTAAATGTTGGTACTCGGTGTTTTGATTTGTGCAGTGATACTTTACTGTATCCGCTGAAAACACTTTCATGTTTATAGAGATCTGATATGTTATTGTTTAAAGGGTGTCACCCCGTTGTGTTGTTTGTAGCAGAAATCAAAACAAAATCCGTCCAAACATAACCAACTCCCATTTATTATACAGAACAACATGTTTTGAACTATTTGCATCATCCTGAGGTTCACAGTGTTGGATCCCCAATATGTTCGAAGCGTGTTGTTGTATAAAATAAATGGAGCTTAGATTTGTTTGGAAGAATTTTGTTTTCGGTTCTCTCAAATATTTTCTCGTTTTACGCTTACGTCGAGTTTTTCTGTTCTGAGGATCGCAGTGACAAAAACTTAACTCTGTACACACGAAAACGTTGTGGAAGGACTTCTATATCCAGTTGCCCCCCCCCCCTCCCTCCCCAAATGCAGAAATGCGTTGCTTTGTTTGAAGACTCCCTGGCTTCGCTCCGTTTTTCCTACTGATATGACGGTATAGTAGTGATTGGTGGTTTATCTGTTTTCGACTCATAAATAAATAAATAAATAAATAAAAATATATGTGTTTCTTCCTGTGTGTGTGTGTGTGCGTGCGTGCTTGGGTGAAGGACCTATTATATTGTGAGGACTTACTGTGATAATTAAGTCTGGCACTCTGTGAATCCTGTTACAGGAATAGTGTGTGTGGTGTGTGGTTCAGGGTTTGTCTAGTAAAGAAAAGAAGGCGCATGGAGCTGTTTTGCCACGCACTTAACGAAGTGGTAACAGACTCTATCACTTGGCAACATTCAACAGGAGACTTTACAAAGTACAGTGCTTCATGTATTGTGTATGATTGTTATGCGGTTCTTCTTAAACAGCCCGCCTTCCTGTTTTCACGAAATCCCGTCCGCAGGAGAAACAGAACATTTAAACTGTGATGTCTGTCAAGTTATATAAGATCGGGTCTCTTGTGTAGTTACTCTGCACGTGACAGCAAGTGTGAAGTGGTAAACAGGCTCTGTGCGAACGACATGGAAGTTACACTGACCCAACGCCCTTGGCCTTAAATTCTGAAACGTTTCATTCTTTGTATTTATTTTTGAGTAGGATGGAAGATCACAATTTGTTCTACTCGTACTTCAGTCAGTGGAGTACTGGTGTTCTATTTTTACTCTATTATCCCCACAAAAACGACTGTTTTCTTTCCTTTTTCCCCTTTCTTGTATATTTTATGGTTGGCAACTCTTAGTCGTGTAGCTTGAGTTGTATTTTAAAATTACACACACGTGGCCGCTTTGATATAACTCTACTGGAACACTATTCATAACAAAAACATATGGCTTTATTTCCAGGAACTACAGAAATGTGTAGATTCAAATAATATATGCAACAAAATGCAGGCTTGTCAATGCTAAGTACAATCATTATTTAATATTTTCTACATGTTTCGGCTTTCTCGGCCATTTTGTGACACTGTTTAATATTATAAGGCGGAAGCAAGCAGGAGATGTTAAATAATCCATATATTTATTATCCAGGTGTATGTGTTTTTGTTGTGTTTCTTTGTAAATTCAGGATAGTGTATGTTTTGTAAAATTGTATTACAGAACTGTGTAAAGGCTTTGCGCATGATAGATCAGTTGGAGAAATGTGTCTGAATATGCATATACATGTCTTTTGCACAAGATGAAATCATTTCAGACAGGAGAAAAACCCAGTACGATCCTATATGACTACAACGTTAAAATTATACAGAACTTGTGAATGTTCTTGTATATATGGAAACTAGAGAGACAGAGCGATTTACACGACCAAAGCAATGTTCCTCGACGGAAGTTTCAGTCAAGTGAGAAACACGTTTGTTGTTTATTCAGGTTGCCACGTGTTCAAATATTAGCACTGAGACTAACTGTCCTGACTTCAGTTTTTAAAGCACAGTGGTTACTTTATGCATCACCAGTGTAATAAACAACACGAAAGGCAATGTACGTATATTGTATCTCTGAAGCGCATTAGCCAAGCCATCGCTGCTGTGCAAAGGGAATAAGTTTCTTATTATAATTTGAACAACGTTTGCTTGGAGATGCTTGGAGTTCCATGGATCGCCACCAGAAGGCAGGAGACAGAACTATGAGAACGTTGGAGTTCCACAGGCAGCCACAATATGTCAGGAGACGTAAAAACAGAGAACTTTGTTTTCTGTGCGGTACTGTCTGAGCCTCTAATATGATTCGCCTTTATTTACGTGTTTTGTATGGAACTCGCAACAAACCGCGATTCTTTCCTCACACAGCATTACATGATTAATTTTTAAAAGTCTTTGGGGGTGTGTTTTGTGCGCGGTACGGACTGAGCCTGTACTATAATTTTGGTTTATTTACTTGTTTATATCGATCTCCGAACAAACCGCGATTGTTTCCCATACAGCATTAAATCATTGATTATTAAAACCCTTTCGGGATGTGTTTTCTGCGCGGTACGGACTGAGCCTGTACTATAACTCAACTTTATTTACGTGTTTTGTATGGGTCTCGGAACACATTGCAATACTTTCCCCATACAGCATTAAAGACTGAATTTTTTAAAAGCCTATCGGGATGTGTTTACTGCGCGGCACGGACTGAAACTCTAATATAATTCAGCTTTATTTAAGTGTTGTTTTCGATCTCGGAAGAAACCGCGAGTGTTTCCCATACAGCATTAACAGGTTGATTTTTAAAATCCTATTAGGGCGTGTCTTCTGCGCGGTACGAAATGGGCCTGTAATATATTTCAGATTTATTTACGTGTTTTGCACGGACCTCGGAACAAAAACGATTATTTTCCTGCGCAGCATTGTCTGATTGATTTTTAAAACCGAGACGGAGTGTGTTTACTGGGCGGTACAGACTGAGCCTGTATTATATAATTCAGCATTATCTCACTCTTTAAGTGGTTGATCACAAAGATATAAAATAGCAAAGAAGTATTCGTAAACAATGTTCTCTGTGGTGTAACTTATGTTTTAAGGTTGTGCCATGGCTCAGGCGGTTAGCCGCCGGCCTCCCAGCACGGAGGCCCCGGTTCGATCCCTGTTCATTACACTGGAGTTTGTGGTGGACAAAGTGCGACTAGGACAGGTTTTCCACGAGTATTTCGTGCTTCTCCTCTCAATTTCATTCCACGGGTACTCCATTACTAAGAAAAGGACAACAACAACAACAATAATAATAATAATAATAATAGTCTCCATCATAAGGCTGCACAAGAAACCTTAAGGTTGCGGTGCGTTCGTACCGTCTGCTGCGCGGTCCTTCTCCACAAAAACTTAAATCATGGTATGGGATTTTATGGTGTGGCTTTTCCTTCAAATCCTTCAACATTTTGCCTTCTGCAAGCAGTAAGCCCGTCTTATATACACTGCAGCATTGTCAGTCTCTGTCACACTCCCACATTGGAGTTTCATCGACCGCCACCAAGTGGCAGGGAAAGATAAGACATAGAATTTATTTCGACGGACGCGCGGATGGTATGTAACAGACACGACTAATTGGAGTTGCCACGTTAACTACGTAGAGGTTCGTCGGGCACTAATACGACTGCATAATATACATATATACACATTATTCGGGTTTTCACGATAACTGCTGGCACCACTACGAAATTATAATACACAGGCGTATACATTCTTCAGGTTTCCACGGTAACTACGTAAATGGGTGTCCCTTGCCTGCCCACATTGCGAGGTTTCCGCGGGAAATACGGAAATGCGTGTGCTTTGCCTGCCCAGATGGTGGAACTTCCACAGTAAGTGCGTACACGAAGTGTTCCTTGCCCCCACGGGTGGTGAGTTTTCGAAGGTAACTCAGTAAATGGGTGTGCCTTGCCTGCCCGGATTGCGGTGTTTACGCAGTAACTGCTTACATGAACTTGCCTTGCCTCATGGGTCGCGAAGTTTAAAAGGTAACTAAGTAAATTTGTGTGCCTTCCCTGCTCGGGTCGCGGGGTTTCCAGAGTAACTGCGTACATGAAGGGCCTTGCCCCCACGGTGTGCGGGGATTCCACGGAAAATACATAAATGGGTGTTCCTAGCCTGCCCCGGTCACCGGGCACCAGCACACTAGTTACATATAAATTACGTATAAATTACATCACAAAATGTGTGATGTCTCTTTATGGAAGACTGCAGACACGAAAGTATTTTCTTTTCACTTTTATTTCATTTCACATTATTGAAATATCCTAAGACTAATTACTGTTATACAGTTTCAAGTTAAAACAGCCTTTATGACGCAATGAAGCAAGTGTGTATCACTTGTCAGTCCGCTTGACAACGGTCAGCCACATTCCGCCCTCCGACGCCAGAACAACAGATCTGGAACCAAAGACGAGCGGTATTGGAGTCTTCTCCGACACTCGCACCTCGTACCTGGACAGCAGACTTATGAGCCCCACTTTGGTCTGCATCAGTCCAAACCTCATTCCTGCAACGTAAATGTTGCAGCCTTTTAAAACATACCGCAAATAACATCACTATAAAATCATGTTTATACTACTCAACACGTCATGTTTTGCGTGCATAAAAACAAGAACAATTTGAGTGTAGAGCAAGTGTTTCCTTTGTTAACACAGATACACATTTCGGCTAAGTACAAGTCGTGTTCAGACAGTGATGTAAATTGAAAAGGTTGTATACACCTTGTGTAATGAGGTGAAGTATTAATTTGCTTAATTACACAAGTTGTATTCTAAATTTTCAAATTACTTTACAGCCTGAATATTGCATGCGTTCAGCCCAAACATGCAGCTGTGTTATTAAACACAACAGTTGTGCTCGACTTAAAATGTTACTGTTGTTCTTACTGTAGAAATATTTTGAGGAAAACTTACTGCTTGCATAAGGTTACGTATTGAAGTTGTCGGCAACGGAGTCTGTCACACTTTTGGGACATATTCGTAAGAAATTAGAAGTAATACACGATACAGTAAATA
>BLKM01004604.1:0-12403 GCA_013340265.1 Coptotermes formosanus
CTATATATCAGTTTTCAACAGAATAGTAGTCGTGTATAATTTTCTAAAAATTAAGATTACAAATGTTATTATTTTATTACAAAATAAATCAAATTCATTGCCTTTCATTGATTACAGCATTAGTAGGTATCAAAAATAAATGTTACCTAACATATACATAAGTAATAATCATTTTCATAGGTTACTTACAAATAATTGCTTTTCAGCGACTGAGAACGAATATTTCTACAGAAAAAAAATTAGAACTTTACATGTACAAATATCACCCTATAGACTAAAATACACACCATCCAGCTGCTTATGTGCAGTGGACGTGAGAAACAATCAATTTGTTGTTGCACACTTTCTTCTCATTGATTTAAAAGGTGTCTCTTATACACGGTTTGAAGTAGTATTTGGAAGAAATTTTGGGCGCAATAAGGTGCAAGTTTGAGGTGTGGGTTTGTTATTTATGAGTATTAATCTTACTTTCAGGTAAGTTCAATCAATTCTACCCTTAATACACATTATTACATAAAGAGTAACCTCGAAACTTATAGGTAAGTATAATTACCACCCATTAAATTTTATTTGATTTTACTTTTAGCGGTCCAGAAAAAAGTTTAACAAAATTGTGAGAGTTTATTGAGTGGTAGGTGCTTTTACCATTCATTTCTATGTAATAATTTCATGTGTCCAACGTTCTTAGACCTCACAAAATATATTGACATTTTATTTTAAAAGAATGATGCAGCTCTACGAAGATATGAGCTTCACTTTCGCTAACACATTTGATTGAAAAAGCAGCCTCTCACTTAAAGTACTTGGAAGAGTTTTTTCACAAACCTGACGTAACTTAGAGTTTCATGTAGTTATCATGAATTTTAATCTTCCTTCAAGCAATGTTTGGTCATTTCTACCCTTCGTACGCACTCTTTTATAAAAAGGAGACTACATCCTTATTGTTAAGTATAATAACCACATCAGAAATTCTTCCCTGAAGCCAATTCTAGCTTGAGGATGGAAAAAATAAAAAAATTTGAAGAAAGCATTCAGTGGTAACTATACCTACCATTCACATCAATTCACTAATTTCATTCTTTTCGTCTTCTTAGAAATGAAAAATATGTTGAATCTGTATTTCGTGTACATCATTAGAGGAAAGAAATTTTGGTTAGATATATTTAAGTTTTGGACCGATTAGTAGGCGTGTTTAATTTTCTAATGATTAAGATGACAAAAGTAATTAATTTATTACAAAATAAATCAAATTCATTGCCTTATATTTATTACAGAATTCGTTGGAATCAAAAATAAATCTTACATAACATATAAATAAGTATGAGTAATCTTCTTCGATTACTTATAAATAATTGCTTTTCAGCGACTGAGAACGAATATTTTTACAGAAAAAAATTTAGAACTTTACATGTACAAATATCACCCTATAGACTAAAATACACACCCTCTAGCTGCTTATGTGCAGTGAACTTGAGAGACAATCAATTTGTGGTTGCACACTTTCCTCCCATTCATTTAAAACGAGTCTCTTATACACGGTTTGAACAAGTAGTTGGAAGGAAGTTTGGCCGCAATTAGGTGCAAGTTTTAGGTGTGGGTTTGTTATTTATGAGTATTAATCTTACCTTCAGGTAAGTTCAATCAATTCTACCCTTAATACACATTGTTACATGAAGAGGAACCACCAAACATAAAGGTAAGTATAATTCACCCAATAAAATCTCATTTGACATGAATTTTGCGATCCAGAAAGAAATTTTAACAAAATTTTTGAGAGTTTATTGACTGGTAATTATTCTTACCATTCAATTCAGTTTAATAATATCATGTGTCCAACGTTCTTAGTCCACCCAATATATATATACACTGTATTTTAAAAGTAGGATGCAGCTTTCGAAGATATGAGCTTCACTTTCGCCAACGGATTTGATTGAAAAAGCAGCCTCTCACTTTACGTACTTGGAAGGGTTTTTTCACCAAACGTGACATAACTTGGAGTTTCATGTAGTTATCATGAATTTCAATCTTCCTTCAAGCAAAGTTTGGTCATTTCTTACGCCTCTTTTATCAAAAAAGACACCATCCATATTGGTAATTATAATTACCGCATCAAATATTCTTTCTTGAAGCCAATTTCAGCTTGAGGAATGAAAACTTAAAGAAATTAGGAGAAAGCATTCAGTGGTAACTATACTTAACATTCACATCAATTCACTATTTTAATTCTTTTCAGCTTCTCAGAAATTAAAAATATGTTGATTCTCTATTTCGTGTACATCATTAGAGGAAAGATGTTTTGTTTAGATATATTTAAGTTTTGGACCGATTAGTAGCCGTGTTTAATATTCTAATGATTAAGATGACAAAATTAATTAATTTATTACACAATCAAATCAAATTCATTGCCTTATATTTATTACAGCATTCGTTGGAGTCAAAAATAAATCTTACTTAACATATACATAAGTACGAGTATTCTTCATCGGTTACTTAGAAATAATTGCTTTTCAGCGACTGAGAACGAATATTTTTACAGAAAAAAATTAGAACTTTACATGTACGAATATCACCCTTTAGAATAAAATACACACCCTCCAGCTGCTTATGTGCAGTGGATGTGATAAACAATCAATTCGTGGTTGCACACTTTCTTCCCATTCATTTAAAAGGAGTCTCCTATACACGGTTTGAGCAACTAGTTGGAAGAAATTTTGGCCGCAATAAGGTGCAAGTTTGATGTGTGGGTTTGTTATTTATGAGTATCTTACCTTCAGGTAAGTTCAATCAATTCTACCCTTAATACATATTATTACATGAAGAGAAACCTCCAAACATAAAGGTAAGTATAATTACCACCCTATAAAATCTCATTTGACATGATTTTTGCGATCCAGAAAGTAATTTTAACAAAACTTTGAGAGTTTATTGAGTGGTAAGTATTCTTACCATTCAATTCAGTTTAATAATATCATGTGTCCAATGTTCTTAGGCCACCCAATATATATATACAGTGTATTTTAAAAGAAGGATGCAGCTTTACGAAGATATGAGCTTCAATTTCGCCAACGGATTTGATTGAAAAAGCAGCCTCTCACTTTACGTACTTGGAAGAGTTTTTTCCCCAAACGTGACATAACTTAGAGTTTCATTTAGTTATCATGAATTTCAATCTTCCTTCAAGCAAACTTTGTTCATTTCTACCCTTCTTACTCACTCTTTTATCAAAACAAGACACCATCCTTATTGGAAAGAATAATTACAACACGAAATATCCTTTCTTGAAGCCAATTTTAGCTTGAGGTTTGAAACCTTAAAGAAATTTGAAGAAAGCATTCAGTGGTAACTATACTTCCCATTCACATCAATTCATTAATTTCATTCCTTTCAGCTTCTCAGAAATTAAAAATTAGTTGATTCTGTATTTCGTGTACATCATTAGTGAAGAGAAGTTTTGGTTAGATATATTTAAGTTCGACCGAATTGTAGGCGAGATTAATTTTCTAATAATTAAGATTACAAATGTTATTAATTTATTACAAAATAAATCAAATTCATTGCCTTACATTGATTACAGCATTGGTACGAATCAAAAATAAATGTTACCTAACATATGCATAAGTACGAATCATCTTCATTGGTTACTTAGAAATAATTGCTTTTCAGCGACTGAGAACGATATATATAAAGTAAAAAAATTTGAACATTTTATGTTTAACTATCACCCTTCAGACTAAAATACACACCCTCCAACTGCCTATGTGCAGTGGACGTGAGAAACATTCAATTTGTTCTTGCACACTTTCTTCTCATTGATTTAAAAGGATTCTCTTATACACGGTTTGAAAAAGTAGTTGGAAGAAATTTTGGCCGCAATAAGGTGCATTTTTGAGGTTTGGGTTTGTTATTTATGAGTATTAACCTTACCTTAATGTAAGTTCAAACATTTCTACCCATAATACACATTATTACATAAAGAGTAACTTCGAAACTTAAAGGTAAGTATAATTACCACCAAATAAAATCTTATTTGATATGACTTTTAGATGGTCCGGAAAAAAGTTTAACAAAATTTTGAGAGTTTATTGAGTGGTAGGTGCTTTTAGCATTCATTTCTATTAATAATTTCATGTGTCCAAAGTTCTTAGACCTCACAAAATATATTGACACTGTATTTTAAAAGAATGATGCAGCTCTACGAAGATATGAGCTTCTTTTTAGCCAACGGATTTGATTGAAAAAGGAGCCTCTCACTTTACGTACTTGGAAGAGTTTTTTCACAAACCTGACGTAAATTAGAGGTTCATGTAGTTATCATGAATTTTAATCTTCCTTCAAGCAAAGTTTCGTCATTTCTACCCTTCTTACGCACTCATTTATGAAAAAGAGACACCATCATTATTGGAAAGAATAATTAAAACATTAAATATCCTTTCGTGAAGCCAATTTTAGATTGAGGTTTGAAAATTTAAAGAAATTTGAAGAAAATATTCATTGAAAACTATACTTACATTCACTTCATATCTATAATTTCATTCTCTTCTGTTTCTAATGCATCAAAAAATATGTTGAATCTGTATTTCGTGTACATCATTTGAGGAAAGAAGTTTTGGTTCGATATATTTAAGTTTTCGACCGAATTGTTTGCGTGTTTAATTTTCTTATAATTAAGATGACAAAAGTTATTATTTTATTACAAAATAAATCAAATTCATTGCCTTACATTGATTACAGCATTGGTAGGTGTCAAAAATAAATGTTACCTAACATATACATAAGTACGAATCATCTTCATCGGTTACTTAGAAATAATAGCTTTTCAGCGACTGAGAACGAATATTTTTAAAGTAAAAGAATTAGAACTTTACATGTACAAATATTACCTTTTAGAATAAAATACACACCCTCCACCTGCTTATGTGCAGTGGACGTGAGAAACAATCAATTTGTGGTAGCACACTTTCTTCCCATTAATTTAAAAGGAGTCTCTTATACACGGTTTGACAAGTAGTTGGAAGAAATTTTGGCCGAAATAAGGTGCAAGTTTGATGTGTGGGTTTGTTATTTATGAGTATTAATCTTGCCTTCAGGTATGTTCAATCAATTCTACCCTTAATTCACATTATTACATGAAGAGAAACCTCCAAACATAAAGGTAAGTATAATTACCACCCAATAAAATTTCCTTTGACATGATTTTTGCGATCCAGAAAGAAATTTTAACAAAATTTTTAGAGTTTATTGAGTGGTAAGTACTCTTACCATTCAATTCAGTTTTTATAATATCATGTGTCCAACGTTCTTAGGCCACCCAATATATATATATATACTGTATATTAAAAGAAGGATGCAGCTTTTACGAAGATATGAGCTCACTTTCGCCAACAGATTTGATTGAAAAAGCAGCGTCTAAACTTAGGTATTTGGAAGAGCTTTTTCACCAAACGTGACATAACTAAGGATTTCATGTAGTTATCATGAATTTCAATCTTCCTTCAAGCAAAGTTTCGACTATTCTACCCTTCTAACGCACTCTTTTATCAAAACGAGACACCATCCTTATTGGAAAGAATTATTACAACATTAAATATCCTTTCTTGTAGCCAATTTTAGCTTGAGGTATGAAAATTTAAGAAATTTGAAGAAAGCATTCAGTGGTAACTATACTTAATATTCACTTCATATCTATAATTTCATTCTTTTCTGCTTCTCCGTCATTACAAAATATGTTGATTCTGTATTTCGTGTACATCATTTGAGGAGGGAAGTTTTGGATATATATATTTAAGTTTTCAACCGAATAGTATGCGTGTTTAATTATCTAATAATTAAGATGACAAAAGTTATTAATTTATTACAAAATAAATCAAATTCATTGACTTACATTGATTACAGCATTGGTAGGAATCAAAAATAAATGTTACCTAACATATGCATAAGTACGAATCATCTTCATCGGTTACTTAGGAATAATTGCTTTTCAGGGACTGAGAACGAATATTTTTACAGAAAAAAAATTAGAACTTTACATGTACAAATATAGCCCTATAGACTAAAATAAACACCCTCCAGCTGCTTATGTGCAGTGGACGTGAGAAACAATCAATTTGTGGTTGCACACTTTCTTGCCATTAATTTAAAAGGAGTCTCTTATACACGGTTTGAATAAGTAGTTGGAAGAAATTTTGGCCGCAATAAGTTGCAAGTTTGATGTGTGGGTTTGTTATTTATCAGTGTTAGTCTTACCTTCAGGTAAGTTCAATCAATTCTACCCTTAATACACATTATTACATGAAGAGAAACCTACAAACATAAAGGTAAGTATAATTACCACCCAATAAAATCTCATTTGCCATGAATTTTGTGATCCAGAAATAAATTTAACAAAATTTTGAGAGTTTATTGAGTGGTAATTATTCTTATCATTCAATTCAGTTTAATAATATCATGTGTCCAACGTTCTTTGTCCTCCCAATATATATATACACTGTATTTTAAAAGAAGGATGCAGCTTTACGAAGATATGAGCTTCACTTTCGTCAACTTATTTTATTGAAAAAACAGCCTCTCACTTTGCGTACTTGGAAGAGTTTTTTCACGAAACGAGACATAACATAGAGTTTCATGTAGTTATCATGAATTTCAATCTTCCTTCAAGCAAAGTTTGGTCATTTCTGCCCTTCTTACGCACTCTTTTATCAAAACGAGACACCATCCTTATTGGAAAGAATAATTACAACATCAAATATACCTTTCTTGAAGCCAATTTTAGCTTGAGGTTTGAAAATTTAAAGAAATTATAAGATGCATTCAGTGGTAACTATACTTACCATTCACTTCATATCTATAATTTCACTCTTTTCTGCTTCTCAGACATTTAAAGATATGTTGAATCTGTATTTCGTGTACATCATTTGAGGAGAGAAGTTTTGGTTAAATATATTTAAGTTTTCGACCGAATAGTAGGCGTGTTTAATTTTCTAATAATTAAGATGGCAAAACTAATTAATTTATGAGAAAATAAATCAAATTCATTGCCTTACATTGATTACGGCATTGGTAGGTATCAAAAATAAATGTTACCTAAAATATACTTTAGCACGAATCATCTTCATTCGTTACTTAGAAATAATTAATTTTCAGCGACTGAGAACGAATATATTTACAGAAAAAATATTAGAACATAGCATGTACAAATATCACCCTATAGACCAAAGTACACACCTTCCAGCTGCTTACGTGTAGTGGACGTGAGAAACAATCAATTTGTGGTTGCACACTTTCTTCCCATTAATTTAAAAGGAGTCTCTTATACACGGTTTTAACGAGTTGGAAGAAATTTTTCCCGCAATAAGGTGCAAGTTTGATGTGTGGGTTTGTTATTTAGAAGTATTAATCTTACCTTCAGGTAAGTTCAATAAATTCTTCCCTTTTTACACATTATTACATGAAGAGAAAACTCCAAACATAAAGGTAAGTATAATTACAACACAATAAAATCTCATTTGACATGATTTTTGCGATCCAGAAAGAAATATTAACAAAATTTTGAGAGTTTATTGAGTGGTAATTATTCTTACCATTNTCTTCCTTCAAGCAAAGTTTGGTCATTTCTGCCCTTCTTACGCACTCGTTTATCAAAACGAGACACCATCCTTATTGGAAAGAATAATTACAACATCAAATATCCTTTCTTGAAGCTAATATTAGCTTGATGATTGAATATTTAAAGAAATTTGAAGAAAGCATTCAGTGCTAACTATACTTACCATTCACTTCTTATCTATAATTTCATTCTTTTCTGCTTCTCAGACATTAAAAAATATGTTGAATCTCTATTTCGTGTACATCAAATAAGGAGAGAAGTTTTGGTTAGATATATTAAGTTTTCGACCGAATAGAAGGCGTGTGTATTTTTTTAATAATTAAGATGTCCAAAATTATTAATTTATTAGAAAATAAATCAAATTCATTGCCTTACATTGATTACAGCATTGGTAGGTATCAAAAATAAAAGTTACCTAACATATACATAAGTACGAAACATCTTCATTCGTTACTTAGAAATAATTGCTTTTCAGCGACTGAAAACGAATATTTTTACAGAAAAAAATTAAAACTTCACATGTACAAATATCACCTTTTACACTAAAATATACACCCTCCAGCTGCTTATGTGCAGTGGACGTGAGAAACAGTCAACTTGTGGTTGCACACTTTCTTCCCATTCATTTAAATGGTGTCTCTTATACACGGTTTGAACTAGTAGATAGAAGAAATTTTGGCCGCAATAAGGTGTAAGTTTGATGCGTGGGTTTGTTATTTACGAGTATTAATCTTACCTTCAGGTAAGTTCAATCAATTCTACCCTGAATACACATTAATACATGAAGAGAAACCTCCAAACATAAAGGTAAGTATAATTACCACCCAATAAAATCTCATTTGACATGATTATTGCGAACCGGAAAGAAATTATAACAAAATTTTGATAGTTTATTGAGTGGTAATTATTCTTACCATTCAATTCAGTTTAATAATATCATGTGTCCAACGTTCTTAGGCCTCCCAATATATATATACACTGTATTTTATGAGAAGGATGCAGCTTTACGAAGATATGAGCTTCACTTTCGCCAACGTATTTTATTGAAAAAACAGCCTCTCACTTTACGTACTTGGAAGAGTTTTTTCACCAAACGTAACATAACTTAGAGTTTCATGCAGTTATCATGAATTTCAATCTTCCTTCAAGCAAAATTTGGTCATTTCTGCCCTTCTTACGCACTCTTTTACCAAAACGAGACACCATCCTTATTGGAAAGAATAATTACAACANACGTACTTGGAAGAGTTTTTTCACCAAACGTGACATAACTTAGAGTTTCATGTAGTTATCATGAATTTCAATCTTCCTTGAAGCAAAGTTTTGTCATTTCTGCCCTTCTTACGCACTCTTTTATCAAAACGAAACACCATCTTTATTGGTAAGAATAATTACAACATCAAATATCCTTTCTTGAAGCTAATTTTAGCTTGAGGTTTGAAAATTTAAAGAAATTTTAAGCGAGCATTCAGGGGTAACTATACTTACCATTCACTTCATATCTATAATTTCACTCTTTTCTGCTTCTCAGACATTAAAAAATATGTTGAATCTGTATTTCGTGTACATCATTTGAGGAGAGAAGTTTTGGTTAGATACATTTGTGTTTTCTTCCGAATAGTAGGCGTGTTTAATTTTCTAATAATTAAAATGACAAAAGTTATTAATCTATTAGAAAATAAATGAAATACATTGCCTTAAATTGATTACAGCATAGGTAGGTATCAAAAATAAATGTTACCTAACATATACATAAGTACGAATCATGTTCAATGGTTACTTAGAAATAATTGCTTTTTAGCCACTGAGAAAGAATATTTTTACAGAAAAAAATTATTACTTTACATGTACAAATATCACCCTGTAGACTAAAATACACACCCTCCAGCTTCTTATGTGCAGTGGACGTGAGAAACAATCAAATTGTGGTTGCACACTTTTTTCCCATTATTTTAAAAGGAGTCTTCTATACACGGTATGAACAAGTAGTTGGAAGAAATTTTGGCCGCAATAAGGTGCAAGTTTGATGCGTGGGTTTGTTATTTACGAGTATTAATCTTACCTTCAGGTAAGTTCAATCAATTCTACCCTTAATACACATTATTACGTGTAGAGAAACCTCCTAACATAAAGGTAAGTATAATTACCACCCAATAAAATCTCATTTGACATGATTTTTGCGATCCAGAAAGAAATTTTAACAAAATTTTGAGACTTTATTGAGTGGTAATTATTCTTACCATTCAAATTCAGTTTAATAACATCATTTGTCCAACGTTCTTAGTCTTCCCAATATATATATACACTGTATTTTAAGAGAAGGATGCAGCTTTACGTAGATATGAGCTTCACTTTCGCCAACGTATTTTTTGGAAAAAAACAGCCTCTCACTTTACGTACTTGGAAGAGTTTTTTCACCAAACGTGACATAACTTAGAGTTTCATGCAGTTATCATGAATTTCAATCTTCCTTCAAGCAAAGTTTGGTCATTTGTGCCCTTCTTACGCACTCTTTTATCAAAACGAGACACCATCCTTATTGGAAAGAATAATTACAACATCAAATATCCCTTCTTGAAGCCAATTTTAGCTTGAGGTTTGAATATTTAAAGAAATTATAAGATGCATTCAGTGGTAACTATACTTACCATTCATTTCGTATGTATAATTTCACTCTTATTTGCTTCTCAGACATTAAAAAATATGTTGAATCTGTATTTCGTGTACATCATTTGAGGAGAGAAATTTTGGTTAGATATATTATGTTTTCGACCGAATATTTGGCGTGTTTAATTTTCTAGTAATTAAGATGACCAAAGTTATTAATTTATTAAAAAATAAATCAAATTCATTGCCTTACATTGATTACAGCATTGGTAGGTATAAAAAATAAAAGTTACCTAACATATACATAAGTACGAATCATCTTCATTGGTTACTTAGAAGTAATTGCTTTTCAGCGACTTAAAAAGAATATTTTTACAAAAAAAAAATTAGAATTTCACATTTACAAATATCACCCTTTAGACTAAAATACACACCCTCCAGCTGCTTATGTGCAATGGACGTGAGAAACAGTCAACTTGTGGTTGCACACTTTCTTCCCATTCATTTAAAAGGTGTCTCCTATACACGGTTTGAACAAGTAGTTGGAAGAAATTTTGGCCGCAATAAGGTGTAAGTTCGATGCGTGGGTTTGTTATTTACGAGTATTAGCCTTACCTTCAGGTAAGTTCAATCAATTCTACCCTTAATACACATTATTACGTGAACAGGAACCTCCAAACATAAAGGTAAGTATAATTAACACCCAATAAAATCTCATTTCACATGATTTTTGCGATCCAGAAAGAAATTTTAACAAAATTTTGAGAGTTTATTGAGGGGTAATTGTTCTTACCATTCAATTCAGTTTAATAATATCATGCGTCCAACGTTCTTAGGCCTCCCAATATATATATTCACTGTATTTTAAGAGAAGGATGCAGCTTTATGAAGATATGAGCTTCACTTTCGCCAACGTATTTTATTGAAAATACAGCCTCTCACTTTACGTACTTGGAAGAGTTTTTTCACCAAACGTGACATAACTTAGAGTTTCATTTAGTTATCCTGAATTTCAATCTTCCTTCAAGCAAAGTTTGGTCATTTCTGCCCTTCTTACGCAATCTTTTATCAAAACGAGACACCATCCTTATTGGAAAGAATAATTACAACATCAAATATCCTTTCTCCAAGCCAATTTTAGCTTGATGTTTGAATATTTAAAGAAATTTGAAGAAAGCATTCAGTGGTAACTATACATACCATTCACTTCTTATCTATAATTTCATTCTTTTCTGCTTCTGAGACATTAAAAAATATGTTGAATCTGTATTTCATGTACGTCATTTGAGGAGAGAAGTTTTGGTTAGATATCTTTAAGTTTTCGACCGAATAGTAGGCGTGTTTAATTTTCTAATAATTAAGATGACAAAAGTTATTAATTTATTAGAAAATAAATCAAATTCATTGCCTTACATTCATTAAAGCATTGGTAGGTACCAAAAATAAAAGTTACCTAACATATGCATAAGTACGAATCATCTTCATTGGTTACTTAGAAATAATTGCTTTTCAGCGACTGAAAACGAATATTTCTACAGAAAAAAAATAGAACTTCATATGTAAAAATATCACCCTTTAGACTAAAATACACACCCTCCAGCTGCTTATGTGCAGTGGACGTGAGAAACAGTCAACTTGTGGTTGCACACTTTCTTCCCATTCATATAAATGGTGTCTCCTATACACGGTTTGATGTTGTAGATGGAAGAAATTTTGGCCGCAATAAGGTGTAAGTTTGATGCGTGGGTTTGTTATTTACGAGTATTAATCTTACCTTCAGGTAAGTTCAATCAATTCTAACCTTAATACACATTATTACGTGAAGATAAACCTCCAAACATAAATGTAAGTATAATTAACACCCAATAAAATCTCATTTGACATGAATTTTGCGATCCAGAAAGAAATTTAACAAAATTTTGAGAGTTTATTGAGTGGTAATTATTCTTACCTTTCAATTCAGTTTAATAATATCATGTGTCCAACGTTCTTAGTCCTCCCAATATATATATACACTGTATTTTAAAAGAAGGATGCAGCTTTACGAAGATACGAGCTTCAAGTTCGACAACGTATTTTATTGAAAAAACAGTCTCTCACTTTGCGTACTTGGAAGAGTTTTTTCACCAAACGTGACATAACTTATAGTTTCATGTAGTTATCATGAATTTCAATCTTCCTTCAAGCAAAGTT
>BLKM01004613.1:0-10181 GCA_013340265.1 Coptotermes formosanus
TCTAGGTGGTCACTTTTCAAGAGATTTTCTCACCCAAATTCTCTGTGCACATCTTACTTTTACCCATTACAGCCTTCTAGGTGGTCACTTTTCAAGAGATTTCCTCACCCAAATTCTCTGTGTGCATCTCACTTTTATCCATTACAGCACTGTTTGGGACCAGCTCTGTCAAGTGGCTCAACAGAAGGAATCCATACTTTATTTATCATGTTACGTGATGGAGTTCAATTATGATTCATCGCCTTGACAAATAAGATGTACAGTAAGCCACCAAGCTTGTCATTGACCCATTGAAAATGTTATAAAATGGTACTGTGTCTTTCCTTGTAGCTGCATTTGTTGCAATCAAGTCTGTACTTTTCCAGTGTTATCTTATTTGTGAACTTCCTTGCATATGTATATGTATGTAAAATGCATTCTGATGCCAAAACAAACCATGAAGAGCATAAGGCTGCTATCTGTTAATGAGCATATGAAACACTAATGCTGTTGAAGCATGAACTTCAGGACGTCATGGAGACATATAACAGCTCTTTTGACAGAGTGGCCAACCACGTCCTGGATATGTTATTGTTCGACAATGGGTGAAAAGACTCATGTGAGTCTACAGGATAAGGGACTCACTTTCACCCCACCCCCACTCCTACAACAGAGTTCTTTGTTGTGTAATATTTTTCATTTCCCACATATATCACCCCTGTAAGTTTTTAAATACTTGCATAGTTATTGAAACGGAAATGTTCCCACACTGGAAGCCCCAGAGTACCTACCTGTTCTTTAATAACGGGCGTAGGTTTGCGTGTTACAGACATGTGAATACATATTGCTTCTATCCTAGCAGCTTGTCTGTTTCTGATACTTTATGTATTGAAATTCGTTTGTAAAGTTCCAATTTGCAATAGTTTTCTTTGTGTTTTATTTGGTGCTTCATTCAGGCATGCAGATCGCTAGAGGAGGTGAGTTGTGCCATTGGGAATTTGGTCGTTGTCTTTGTGTTTTCTGTCGATACCATATGATACGTGCTAATGACAGTAATGCATGCCATTGTGACCTGCTTTAGAAGTGAACTGTTTTGCTTCATTTTTATTTCAGATCTGTTGTAGAACAAGGAAGAAAATATGTACGTTTAAAGTACATGTATGCTTTATTCCCATAATGAGGCCATGGAAAGAAATCCTGTGGGTGACAGAGACTGCAGTGCTCGAGGCTTCATCCTTTGTGGTTGCTGTTGTATTTCCCTCTGGCCAGATATTATCAAACCCAAATTGTCTGTCACTAGCGAAGGTTATATGAACAGACTGACTAAATGAATGAAAGGGAGTGTGATGAAGCATGCTGATGGACGGGCATAATGGCTCAAGGACAATGTCAAGGGCGCAGCCCAGGGGACTTATTTGTTTCCATGGCATCTGTATGGAAATGTGTTAATAGTCACCATTTGTTTTGTATTTGTCAGTAGCATGTCCTGTAACATGTTATGTTGCTTACACTTTGAACTGTTATTTGAATATGTTGAGAATTTCTCCAGTTTCAGGGATTGCTGGTAACCTTTAACGGACCTGTGTTTCCGTATGCAACGCGTGTTAAAAGTGCCCCTAAAATTTATTTTATATATTTAGGCAACAGGGAAATGTACTGCATTTTTAAGACATGCTGCGTGATCTGTGTTTTGTTTTCCACAAAGTGCCACTTATTTCGTAATTTTATCTTTTTCTGTTCAGATAATACATTTTTTATAAACCATGCACTAAAATTTAAATACTGACCTCATCAGATAAAGTTTAAGGACAGTCAGTATTATAACACGTTCTAATAAACTGGAAACCAAGAATATTGTTCAGGTGTAATTAACACTCATGTTGGATTCATCATTAAACAGTGTACTCTCTGACGTCGGGCTAGCTGCATCTGAAGTAAAAGCCCTTACCATCTGTTGGTCAAGACATCTCCTTTACATCTTGACATTGTATTAGGATATAAAATTGTATTAGTTAAATGCCCTGTTTCCTGCATCTGTGAAACACAACAGTTAAATGAATCCTCTACTACACAGTAAAGTAAAAGCTGTCCATGTCCATGCCATGAAGGCATGTAGGAGGAACAGATGTATAGCTTCACTCATTCTTAACCTCATCAGTAAATGGAGGTGAGTGGTCAACTTCATGCCCTGGCCACTTTTTTACCCGGTACCCCTTGAATCGGAGGCTGGGAGGAGCCCCAGAGCTGGTCTGGAACTTCTGGAGAAGAGAACAATCTCTTGGTCATGCTAGGATTCAAGCCCTGGATCATCCAGCCTGTAGCCTTTTCACTGTACTGGCTGTGCTATCGCAGTTCCTCTTTTACACAGTTTGGTTAAATGTAGCAGGTGGGGCAGAATGGGACTAGAATAGTTCCAACTGTCGATGGTGTAACTGAAAGTATATTTCTGTCAAAGCCCCTGACCTCTATAACAGCATAGGTGTACATTAGTTACACATAATGTCAAGACTTTGTCCTGTCAAATCAACTTGTGCTGTTGCAGAAACAAAATTGAATCTGTGTGTTAACTTTGTACGTACTTAAATTACAGCATTCTGTACCTATTCGTCACTTCCAGAGCACATACTGAGCACAGCGTTATGACCATTAATTGACGTAGAAGCAGCATAATCAGTCATTAGAGTGGGAAGTGTTGTATGAGCACTTTTGTTATGGCATGTATAATGAATGCCTACCATATGTAGCACAGAGTGTTTATACATTTCATATGCCTGTTTAGTCATTTCCTTTTGTCGCCTGCATGTTGCATTAGTGCTGTGGAGCACTGCATGGTCTAAATGTCCAAACATAGCATTTTTTCATTAATAATACTGTTGTTTCCAATGATTACTGTTACTCCCAGCTACTTACCTTGTAATACTAGGATATTTAAAACCCCTGTTCCTGTACTATGAAGGTATAGAGGTTAAGATATCAACATTATTGCATGAGACTTAATGTGGGATGGTTGAGGTTATGGAGTTTCTTTCCTGATACATCGATCATATAACTGATTGTGAACACTAACAATAGAAGAAGTAGTTGACTGTGTGTTATGGTTAGCAGTCCTGAACTTCAGAACAGGTTTGAGAAGAAAATTCATTATTCAGTGCAGAAAGTTTGCAAAACATAGTATTTAATTTCCAGTTGGATGGAAAAGGCTGGGTCAAAGTTGTCACACCTGCAGTGGCAGCTATAGGGGAACATTTCACTTACTTAGGCGTATGTTGGCTCTATTCCGATGCAAAATGTAGAGTATGAAGTTAAGAGGGTGAAACTGCATGGGTTCACTTGGAGGATTTGTGTGCTTCACATGTTCATTTCTGGTGTTCGTATTTAATTTTCCCAAGCTCAGGCAACTGAACTCCATTCTTGCAAGTTCCTGTCTGATCCACAGTGAGACGGAATAGCCCTTGTTGTGCTCATTTTGCTGTTTACAGATTGTTCCATCATGTATATGTCTGAATGTTTACAAGTTTAAATAACCATATGGATGTGTAATAGGGTGCAGCAGTAGAATGTTATGATTGTAAGGTTGCTCTTTTGATGAATTTGTTTGAATACAAGAAACGCAAAAAATTATGGAGTATCAGCAGTAAAATGCCATTTGATATTTGTCTTTTACTTTTTAAAAATTGCGTCTCTTAATTGGTCTCCCTGATATGCAATGCATTCCTGTAATTGTGATCAGAAATGAACCATAACTGCACAAAGGCACAGAGCTGCCACCCCTCACCCCCTAGCCCCACCCCCCAACATTACAGTATGCTAGTTAGAGCTGAGGTCTGAATATCATTGCATCCTTTTTGTGGCACATTAAGAAACAAAAGCACACATCATGGTCAAAATTAGAGCCACTGATAAATGCCTGCTGTGATGTTATGGCTAATTTTCGACCACAATTGCAGGAATGTACTACATACCAGGAATACTACGTAAAAAATAAAAAGGATATATTAAATGGCATTTTGCTAGTGGTACTCCATGATTTCTTTGTTTCTTATGTTCAACCTGATTCATCAAAACAGCTGTCTGAAAATCATCACATTCTGTTTCTGCAACCTGCGCAAATGGCATCTTAGATATTGATTGTAGTGGAGATTGAATCAATGTAATATGTAATGGTGCAGGAGTTGCGTTGTCGGGAAGAGGAACTGACGAGAGCTCAGTTGCAGCAGAAGTTGCAGGAGGAGAACTTACGTCAACGAGAACAGGAACTGGAAGCACGAGAGATCGACCTGCTGGAACGGGAGCTGCACATCCTGATCATACAGCAACAAACGCCTACACCCAAGAAACGCAAAGGAAAGTTCAAGCGTGGCCGTCTCAAGATTCTGAAGAAAGAACCTGGGCAAAACATTAGTCTACCCTCAGGTGAGGATACCAGCTAACTCTCTGGTCAAAATGCCCAAACTTACATTACCACAGATACCAAAACCTGCAATCAGATATGACCCTAGCCAGCTCCATGCTCCTCCTAGCTCCTTTTTGGTCTTACCACTGGCCATTTTCCATCGAAGTTTTGTATTCATTCTTTATGTCCCATATTCTAGTTGCATGTACATCCTGGCTTAGACTTATGTACGTCACTGAAGGACACTAGGTCACCTGTATAAAACAGAGTTACGCATTTTGTAACATTCCAAGTTACCCGTATACTTAAACATTTTTAGACCCACACATTTTTCTGAATGCCTTTCTTTTCAGATATAGTGACATACTTCTTTCACCCAACCTCAACATGGTGTCCTGCCTTCACTTTTGTAACCATGTGTGATTATTTCTGGGCCTGTCACTTGGTATAATACTGCGAAGAGTGTCCAGTATTGGTGTGGATTCAGCCTGTCATCATATTACATAATTTATTATGAAAACAATTGTGATATTATTTGTTTGGAAGTAGAGAAAACTGGAAGACTGTCCATTGAGACAATCTGGATGAACATTTCACTTTATTGAGGATTATCTTCAGCTGGGATATGATGCTGCGTCAATGGGTAAATGTATCCTGACATTTCAAGGGACGAAATGTCCTGGGACATTTCATTCCTTGAAGATGACAATGCTTCATCGCCTTAAAAAATGGGGCCTTATTATCCTTTGATACAGCATTCTATCCCAGGAGAACAGAATCCTGCAGTTCACCACTGCTAAAACCTCAAGGCTAAAATGTGTAAGGTCAGCGGAATGAGGTGGCTAAGTTATAGGGGTGTCTGTGCAATTCCTCTGTCATGGAAACTTTCATTTGAAGAAGTTTTGCACCAACTGCAGCGTGAGAATGAGTCACTCCCTCTTGATGGAATGGCATGTCATTAGGACCCTTGTCTTCCAAAACTGGCATGAAGAATTTCTCCAACATGTCCAGGTACATCAAATTTCTTCCGAAACTGGAGAAAAGTGCCACTGGAACCTTAAATTTGGGGCATGTGGAGAATATTTCCCGTATCAAGAGTGCACGCGTTGAAATGGTGTAGTAGGTTTTCTTTATACAGAGGGGTTACAGAAGACGGTAAATGACCTTGCCATCTTGTAAAAATGAAAACTGATGAAAACGGAAAAGGGGAGGGCTGTCATGAGAACAGATTGTTTTTAGGCATCAGAATACCAGCAGGGGAGTTGAGTGTGGACAAAGATATGATTAGACAAATTTTAACAACAAATTTGAAGAAAGTATGTACAAAAATGATCCTCAAGAGTTTAAGCGAAGACGTGTTAGTTTTTAACCGAACAACAAACAGCAATGCTCAGACATGCTCTGTACCTTCCAGATACTCTCCTGTGCAACTTTATTCTTTCCAAAAAACTTAAAAAGTTACCTGAAAGTAACCCATTTTCAATCAATTGAAGATATACACAAGAAAACAGTTGAGTTACGTAAATCCTTCTTACAAAATGTGTTCATGTGACACTTCAAGGCCGGGAAGGCTTGTATGGAGGGACATTCACTTCCAAAGCAAATTACTTGGACAGGATACCATGTGGACACAGTAACTTCATTAACAAAGTTCCGTTTTGAAACTGCTGGCATCATGTGAAGGCCACACTTTGTATCATATTTCATTAACATCTCCCCAGCATTTCTGTACTTTTAACATGATGTTGGACAGACACACATGACATCCACCTTATGTGTTCAAATATTGCATAATAGATCATTTTTATGTTACACAATGCTTTGTTGTAAAAACGACTGTCATTTAAATTAAATTGAACCATCATAAGTGGAATTTAATGCTTTGGTCTGTATTGCACTTAACTTGATTTTTACTTTACAAATGGTATTAAAAACAGAATGACTGAAGACTGAATTGAAGGTTACTCAGATGGAAAATTAAATTGTAATGTTCCTGTCATTTTCTTGATCTTTTAAATGGCACTAAACTTTTAATTTAAGATATTTCCATTTTATGAAATACTGACATCTCTGTTTCATGCATTTCCACAGCTTTACATGTGTAAGGACAGTAATTTGCAGTATAAATAAGGGCAGTATGCAGTGCTTAAGGTTAACAGTATTTGGTACTTGAAGATTTCTGATCTGAACTATGAAAACAATTTAATATTGATATACACATCTCCAATACCAGTGCACAATTTCATATCACTTTTATCCCTAATTAAGAATTCTGATCATCTGGGTTATGACAGGACATTGCTGGGTATGTGGTTCGCTCGAAACTCTGGGAACCAGCTACCTAGTGACAGTGCCACATGCCTGAAGATGTGAAATCTGAGTCACACTATTGTGAAAACCTCAAAACTCACACACCCAACTTATCTTGTAGATATTGTTCCTGAGGAGTCCCCACAGAAAATAATCGCACATATTCATAACCATTGACAGATAGCCAAGGCTATCTATTTCCAAATTGTTCAGGGTAATTAGGTAGATATAACCAAGGGTCATCAAATGCTGTGACTGGGTTCACCAGACATACAACAGTTCTGTTGCCTAGACATCCATCCAGAACACAAAGCACACCACTGTAATTGCACTCCAGTGTAACCTTTTCTATACAGCTTGACATTCTGGTGAGACATAGTAAATATAAGAACAGTGTGGTTGTGATGTACATGGTCTTGTTTTGCGCGATTTTTTAAGTAACACACTATTACGATAGAATAATAAATAAATCTTGTGCATATAGAAATTAACATAATGCACCAGAAGTTCACACAAAATAAAAAGAACACAAAATTTGGCTGCTCACTCAAGCAATCAAAAGATTTCAGTGTGTGATATTTTCTGCAATAGATGGGATTTTGATATGCTGTAAAACCCATTTAAAGAGTCCCCGGTTAAGAAAATTTCCCGCCTAAGAAGTCGGGATACAAAAGCACCAAAATTCTCCCATTTGATTAACATTACATGTTGCCCTTTTAGTACATCCCTGCATAAGAAAATTCCCTGCCTAAGAAGTAACAAATTTGACAACGAAACAATTTTTTTACCCATTTCGTACATTTTCTGCTTCAAAATCTTAAAGAATTTCCCCAAGTTTCCATTTGTTCCATTTCCAAAACGCAGCATTCATATGGCATGGTCAGGTCATAGAGGTTAATCTCCAAGGTCATTTCCCCCACGTTTCACACAGTGGAATGGTGCAACCTCATGGCCGACGCGGGGGTGTGGTATTTCTTCTGCGATGCACAGACTATAGGCAGTCCCCACTACTGAGTCTCTTACGACAAACAAAAAATTGTATCGGGTGGCCGAAAGCTGATCCTAGCTGATCTGTGACCTGCATAAGCCTCCATTTGGCAACGGCTGGCACGTAGCAGCTCACTTGCCGCTTCAGCTGTCTGGGACTTGGAGGAAACAAAGGCAGCCAATAACATTTGAAGAAGTTTAGGCACATGCTAGTAAAAATGACATGATGATCCACGTTGTTGGGGGACAGCAGTTTGACGCGAGATAAGTGAGTGGTCAGTTGTGACCACTTGTTTAAATGTAATTTATCAGCAGTAATAAAAAATGTGTTGTGGTGTAGCGTGATTGTGAAACATTTGTGGTGACTGTGTGCAGATAAGTTACATCAGCAATTCCGGAAAATAAATTCAAGACACTGCAGAGTTAGTGAAAGTAACTGGAACTACTGACCACTCCTTATGGTCTACCTAAAAGCAAACCTGTGGGATCTGAAGGTGTATACTGCTACTGTTTTTCAGAACAGAGC
Source organism: Coptotermes formosanus (assembly GCA_013340265.1). Lineage (NCBI taxonomy): Eukaryota > Metazoa > Arthropoda > Insecta > Blattodea > Rhinotermitidae > Coptotermes > Coptotermes formosanus. The sequence continues at coordinate 8,196 of BLKM01004613.1, forward strand.
AATAACCGATGGTTGAAAAATATTTCAAGGAAAAGTAAACATCTGGAATGCAATGTGAACTTGTGAATGAAAAGTCAGTAACAGTATAGCTGAAGGTGTAATAAAACTGTGAAGGAAAGGTTACAGACAAAATGGTTAAATGATCAGATACCTGTGAGAATGTGTTAAGATAGCTGCAAATTATACGGATTCAGCATACATATGTAACAAGTTCACAAAAAAATTTAAAAAATATAACTTTTCGGTCCCACCCTTTTAAGAAATTTCCCGCTTAAGAAGTCAAATTTTCTTGGAATTTTCAAAAACGTCTTAACAGGGTTTTACTGTATTTGTATAGCATAATTGGTCTTAATTTGCATAAATCTTTGTGCACATGTTCCAGAAATATAACTCATGCATAAAATCAAGACTGCTTTGTAATGATATTAAATCTTTACATGTCTTCAGGATTTGTGCTTATTCTATGTAATAGATTGTACGGCTTGTTATAGATTTCAGGCACACTTTCACTGTACAGCATGCTGCACCGGATCGGAAACCTCGCAACCCTTCAAGCCCGAACAGCCCCCCAGGATCGCCTAGCATCCCACGTCTGCGTGCCATTGCACGTGAGTAGCACAGTTCTGTGTGTAGTTTGAGCAATTCAGTTAAATCACTTGCAATCTTGAATCTGTGTTGTATCACTTCTGGATGCACTCTAATCTGACCACATGTGTCGAGCCGGTTGGAAGATGGCCGACGCTGCAAATAAAGGGTAAAATTATGCTGTGAGGAAAGTCAGTATGCAATCTGACATGAAATTCCTCTCTACTTTAAATGAGCAGAGAGCAACAGTAGTTTGAGTTTGACTGGACTATTGCACTTACTACGAGCATGGTGCTGAAGTGTGTGTCTTGCTTTGTAGCATGGCATTTTTTATGTAGACAGTTTTAGTTCTTCTTTTTTACAGTTTTTGTTAGTGAAGTTCTGTTTATCACAGAATGAAGGTAACTTAACGATCACAAGTAACATCATATTAAAAGACAAGACTCAAAATAGTTGGACATGGGATTAGGTTGAGTCATTATGTAGCTGTTTCATAAGAAGAGTGCATTGGTGGATGTAGTGGGAAATTACGGGGACAAATCAGCGGGTTTCTGATAGGAAGAACTAGACTTAATTATTCTTGTGTTGGTAGTCCCTGCTGATGGGGTGAAGGGTAAGACGTGGGGGCCAAGCACGCTGCATCAGCGAGAGCGTGGGCAGATCATTACGCGGGTGGTAGATGGCGTTCCGGGCGGGCCCAAGCGGTGGAGCCGCAGTGCCCCCAACCTCGAGAAGCATGCGGCTGCTGCCAGGGGGGTGGGCACCCCCAACATCGCTGCCCTCCAGGAAATAGGTATGAATGATCAAGACCTGCCAGGAAAGGGTGGAGTAAACAACTAATCACTGTCATTTGCACCGAGGGGGGTGTGTAGATGCCTGGTTTGTGAACAGCAATTGCTGTAGTTCCAGATAGAATCATTGTCTGTGACTTTATTTTTGATAATTAGTGCTATAAGAGGTGACAGATTTCTTTCACTTAGAAGTGGAGAAGTACACCATTTGCGTTACAAGACAAAGTACCTCTTGGGAGAAGCACACATTGTGAACCCCTATTATAGTGGTTATGCTAGAAGATGTTATTGTGTCTGTTTTGATAATATGGACATGAAATGTCACGAACTCCCAAAATTCTTCTCTTGTCTTCCCACCCCCACTTACATCTCGGTGCAAATGAACAGGCACAATTTGTGGTGGGAGCAAAGGGGTGCAAGAGGTGGCGGGTACAGCGACTGATAGCTGACATTCTCTCTGTTCAGGCTACTCTGTGGAGCAACTTCACTCATTGTGTAAGTGTTGACTGAGCATGCCAAGTGTTGCCACCTTATTTTTATTTGTGCTGCTCCCACTTTGTTTCTTTCCTTTTTTTTTTTAATTTAAGATTGATTTGTGATTTTTGTTTAT
>BLKM01004622.1:0-14592 GCA_013340265.1 Coptotermes formosanus
TGTGTGTGTGTGTGTGTGTGTGTGTGTGTGTGTGTGTGTGTGTGTGTTCTGAGCTTGACCCTTTCACTCTTACGTCTGAGGGCAACTAACCCATTAAAATCCACCCAAACCACTAATGTTAGCGAATACATATTTGATGTGACTGGTACTAATTGGTGCTATAAACTGTTCCGGGTTGGGGTAGTTAATGTAATGAGTTAGCTATGGGCTGGGCATCCCGGGAATTGTGGTTTGATCCCCGGCAGGATCACGAGACTCTTTAGTGTTCGTGGATGTTCCCTTTTGCACTCTCTCTTAGCATTCCTGTAAACCTTACCGCAACCACCCACACAACATATCACCATCTGCGCTGTTTGTAATGCTGCTTTCCACCCATCGTGTTCAGTAGGTACATGGGGCTGTTTTCACTGGGCGTTAGTCGCCCTGGTCGTGAGATTGCCCACTAACCTCGATCTAGAGCCGAGGTTAAGAATGAGTGGAGCTATACTTCTACTCCCTTCTGGGTCATTCCATCAAAAAAACGAACATGATCTGTATTTTCTTGAAAATTTGCACATATATTTCTCTTGAGCTAAACTTTCTTCCTTGCATTTTATTTGGCATATCTTAACCAATATCAGAGATACAGAGTTCAAAAAATGACAAAATTCAGCCGAAATATAATATTGAAAGTTGCTTGTATCAATAATGTTTTAAGTATTGCACGCAAAACAGTGATGTGTGGCTCATTTTGAAGCTTAGAAAATATACTTTCTTGCAGAATATAAAGACTTCGTTTGTGACTAATTTCTTTTTTATTTTAAGACAAAAACTTAAAACCGATTACAAACATTTATTTATAAAAAGTAACATCTTAAATTTCATTGAAACTTGACAAAAGTGTTGCAGGTGAGGTTAGCTTTTTATGTTTACAAAATGGTTTCGGGCTGACAAAAACTTTATGAGAAATTAATTTTTCAACTTAACATAGCTGAACATGTGACATATTTTTGGACACTTTTTTGAAAAACTTACATTTTCTCATACACTGTTATCGTTTTAAATCATCTTGAAATCTTCTAATAACTTAGATACATGATTTGCTTCTGCTGATGACAATTTGTATGTTCTCCCAGTTTCAGAAGTTGGTGTAACCATAGACAAAATGAAAGATGGGTAGAATTAATTCATCTGGTTGAGGCAGGAACACAGAGGAGGGTGATGGCTCATGTGGATGAAGGAATCTGATTTTAAATTCTTCATTCTCTTCATGCTTTTCTAACACATACCCTGGCCACCATTGATCTTCATACACTGTGGCAGTGTATCCTATAACTGTTTCAAATGAGATGGTTTGACTCTGACTTTACTTTCTGCCACAACCACTACAGAGCCATCTTGGACTTAGAGTATTTCTTTGCAATCAAAGTTGTGTTGGAGATAGGGAGATAAGTATGATATTGACGAGTTCTAACCATTGTTCTGGTGTTGTCAATCCTAAATTTTGGGTGATGTCTTGGTCTCTTGTCTGTTCAACTTCATTTTTACAGACATACTCTACATGTATGAATGGCAAATGTTATTTTCCCATGAATAGAGTTGTGCTGAAGTCAATATCTGATAGTGGTGTAAGCTGGAACGAGCTGCAAAGAAGTTTAGTGGTACCTCCTACACAATCACATGGGCCTTTGCCATGAGATGTGGCGAAGAAATGCCATTCAGCGTTTATCCCAAAGCCAGTTGTTATGATGGCATAAGTTGATGAAATTGTTTTTGTATTGTGCTGATGCATCATCAGAAAAATAATATGTCTTTGAAATATTTGGAACATTTTCTGTCAAAAATGCAGTTACATGCTTCTGGAAATTGTATACCGTCACAGCATCATGATACAAGCATTCTGAAATAATTACAAAACATAGGTTTTCCAACTCATTCTTAGAATTTTTAAAATAGCTTACAAAGGAATGGATGGTGGCTTGCTGGTTATTCGAATGAAATCCTTGTGCGGCATTCTGAATATTAAATAAATAATTTTCTGAGAAAACAAAACTTCTCCATGTTGAAGTGAAGATTTTGTTTCTTTCAAAAATGAAGACTGCTGCTGAGCTACAAAGTCATGTACTTTTAGTTTCTTCAGACTTGATACGAATTTTTCTACAAATTCATCTGATGTGGATGTGACAAATACATCAGTCGGTAGTCAGCCACTGATTGTACGTAATAGCATCTATCAAGTTACATTCCAGTATATCTTGCAAATCTTCTTGCAGTACATCCTCCTCAGGGCACTGAGTGCAGTTGTTCATTAGACTGTCCTCAGTTAGTGGATTGCAACTCATTAATGCTAACAGATGTTTCAATGTTGACACATTTTTCTCTAGGTTCATTTCTTTGGTCAGTTCATTTAGCTTGATTGCATCGGCCATGAGTTTGATATTCTGATGTTGAACACATACACAAACAGAATGAGTTCCAGCAGCCCCAGCAAGAATTGCATGTCTGGATCGAAGCTGACAAAATATGGAGAAGTCAATCTTAACATCTGGGAATTTATTAAAAATTTCTTTCAGGTTACCAAGTATCAGCCTTTTTTGGACATGAGTGCATTTATCATCCTTTTTCACGGGCTTGAAGTCCTTCTTGCCAGGCATTGTGTGGCTGTCCTCAAGACACTTAGCTAGCCTTGCCGTACTTGGTCGAGGGTTGGGAGATGACAATATCGCTTGAGATCTGACCAACTCTTTAGCTTTTCTGGCTAACCAATTTGATGTTTGGAACTCTTTATCAATCCTACATATGCCCCAACTTTTTGGAAGAACAGTCAAAATTTTCGGTTTCTCACTTCTGGAATCTGCGTTTTTGAATTTTGCTTTCAGTTGGCTGATCATTTCATTAAATTCATATATTCCCACATTTATTTGTGGATGTAGTGAAGAGTCTGATTCTGACATTTGTTGCTGTAGAACCAGCGAGACACTCTTTATTTTACTTCTGTATATCTCCGTAATCTTCCTTAGTTTAGTCGTGGCGTATCTTTTCCTGGCCAGCTTTGATGTCTTTATTGGTGATTCTCCAATAATTTGTAGTGAAGTATTTATTTCTTGAACTTCAGTGCACTCACAATCATCATAGTTTTCATCATCAGGCTTATTATATTCATTTTCGTTTGTTTGCTCAACCCTTTCTCTTAACCAAATTGGCAGACTTTTCTTTCTGCGTGGAGCACAAAGGTTTTGTCGTGGAACGAGCTTTAAAAAGGGCTCATACATATCACAACACCAGTGTCTTATGGCTAAGCTAATGATTGCCAACCTTAGGGTATTCAGGAATGTTGTCCTCACTGTAACATAAATTTCCCAAGTACTTATTCAAAATAATTCTCTTTCAGAAAAACTTTATTGCAATTGACTTAAGGGTGGACAGAATAATAAAAGATAGGAAGTGGTAACAGTTAAACCATAAAATAAACAAACTACAGCTAGAATAACAAACTGTGAGCAAGACACATTTAGAATCGCTAGCGAAAGATACTGCCTTATCTGAAGTAACTGTTATAGCTCTCATCACTGGGGGGCCCACAATAATTTTTGCACAGTTATTACTGGGACTATGACTGACTACCATGGAAAGTTTTAAAGAAAATTAAAATGATACCTTTTAGTTATCAATTTCTGTATTTTTAACATTTAAGGACCTCTAGCTATAAAACATATCACTACTGAAGATTTTTTTATACAGATCGACAGAGAGTTTTGTAAGCTTTGAAATAATACCTGTCTTTACTGCCTATTTATATGACTTATTTAAGAAAAACTTCAAACGTTCACTTTTTTTACAATTTCTTGATGATTTTCAGCACCCCATTCTTTTAAAATGGTTGGTCAGATAGGTAAAATACATTGGCCGAGCACGTTTGGCTATAGTGTGAACACATAAGCAGATTCTCAAGTTAATCTGGAATGGTCAGGTTCGACTTTGTTCCTTACGTGTGTTGGTTTTCCATGCAATGACCCCGCTCTCCCCTTATGGCTTATACGAATAACTTTATTAGGCCTATACGTAATGTTTCTCTAAAGCCTTCCGCTAACAACCCACACCAGACTTTTCCTATTGGACTGTAATGTTACTGTAACAGCCAACACCAGACGCATCCTTACAGACTGTCCCTAGTGTTCCTGTAAAGAATGATTAACTCTGACCCCCCCATTCTTTAAAATTTTCATGTTCAGCGTTCCTGACACTAGGATTGTTCTGTCGTCCAAAACATGATATTCTTTATAAAAAGTCGTCCTTTCCAAACAGCTGAGTCAAGTTTATTGCACTGAGTTAAACCATGAGGTCCGCTCACAGATGGCGCAAACCCTGTATGTGTTTATGTCTGTATTACTTTATATTACGCTAGTAACGATAATTTGTGTTTATTCTGTATTTAGATATATTTGTTTTAATTTTTTTAGATATTTGTTTTACTCAAATAGCGCATTGACAGGAAAAATATCAATGTTTTAACAACAAAATGCCCGTAGTATTAAACACCCTTGCGACTGATTAGTCTTGATCTCGCCTGTGTCCACTTGCCAGCGTACTGTGTATTTTTACGAAGTAGCTTTTACATACAATTAGGTCCATACAGTGTAAGACTTTCGCCGACACCATGTTTTGACGTAACGGCACTGCATTTTTCGAGATGTCTGTTGTAAGAATATAAAGAATCTAAATATAAATGCTAGTAATTTTCCCCATTTTTGGACATAATTTTATGTTCTTCTCCAATTCTGTGTTTAGTTGTGAGTTAGGTCAGATAAAACTTGCTTTGTGTCGTGTTTGAATTGGGTTTAGTAAGAATGAATACGTGTGTAACAGCAATAAGTAGCGTAGTAAGTGACGTAACTTGGTTACATATAAAAGAGATGTAATCACATTGTTGCGGTGTTGTCATGTCGCTTCTTTAGATGACGACTGAAGTACAAAATACCGGTTGGTTCCGAAGCAGCGCTAAAGAGGCGGATTAAATTGTGTTGATTTATAGAGGATGTCCAGTATGTTCCTGTATGCTGCATATAGCCTATTGTGCGTGTATTAATGTATTGTATTTTTATGCAGATTAAACTGTCGGTATTTAGACCTGTTGATAAGTATGAGTTCTCTGTAGATCTATCGTTAAATAGAACTACCGATTTGAAATTTACAAAAAATCCTAGTCAGTACACGAAACCAGAACTTATTATGGATGTGACAGTTTTGTTTTTGATCTCTTGGGTTGTGACACTCTATGGCTGTTGCGACGTTTCGGCAGAATTTTATGCTTCCATCGACGAGACCGCGGGGGATTACAATCCAGCTGATCACATCCCTGATTGTGGTAAATGGCAAACTAACAACAGGTGGATCACTGCAGTGTTGTGTCGAGGCCTGCACCTATACATGAAGATACAGTGCAGTGTCAATTCTCCGATTCCCGATTATTGAAGGTTCGTTTCGCCCGAGCTTTGGCGCTGTAGTCAAGGTCATTTCTATGCTGGCTAAAGAAATCAGTTGAAGAGCGTATCACTGTATGCACACGTGTCTTTCAGGTTTTCTGTATTGCCTTTAAGGCATTGTCTTTATGTATTGGTCTTAAATGGGAGGGGAGGTTCTGATTTCTTTACAGTGTAACTTCATAGTGCACATTTTATTATTAGTGTACTGTTGTACTCTAGTACACACTGATATTTTAATACAGTGTTATAAATATACATATTACGATTAATACGTGTTTATCATACTATGTATGTAATCATAAGTTATAAGTTGTTCTAATCCGTGTAATCCGAGCTTAATCGGTAATTCGAGAAAACCTCGGTCTCGTTCACCTCCAACTATCGAATCTTGATAATCGAAGTTCTCCCCTATTTATTGCATACTGCTAGAAAATAAGAGAAAAGAAAAACGGAATTCATATATTAGACTACACCTCCTCCTCCCTCTCGGTCGCAAAAAAGATAAAAATTTAAATACAGATGGCTGACATACAAAATTTAAAGAAAATTCGCTGGTTACAGAGCAACGAATTCAAAACAAGTATATAAGCCATTCTTGCAGACCATGATATGCGCTGCAACTTACGTCAGAGGAACTACGGAAATGTTTGCAGAGTTTCGAGCGATATGCAACACATTTCCGCTTTAGGAGAGACCATTAACATCCTTTGAATTAAAAACGGACGCTTCTGTGTTTATTGCATATCAGATATTGCTTTCGTCATGAACTCCACACGACGCCACAGCCGATAAATTTGATTACTATTGCAGGCGACCGAACTCCAGCGTAACTGACAGCCACAGCGAAGCTGAAGCAAGTTGGTACAATTGTTTTGCTTCACAGCAAAGACAGAACGCCGTTGGCCTACGTGAAAGTCACGCATAAAATGATAATCGTGTCTGTCCATACACATTCCAAGACTTCTAATTTCGAGGAAATTAGGTTTTGGAATTATATGATAGGAATCATGATAAATTCTAAAAGGTTTTGACGATGGTGTATAATATTGTGAGATGACGGGTTTGTGGACTTTATCTATCGTCCGAAGAGTAAAATATTGAAACATTAAAATTGAAATTTACGACGTTTCGGAAGCAGAGCCAGCTTCCGAAACGTTGTGAATTTCAGTTTTAATATTTTAATATTTTACTGTTCGGACGATGGATAAAGTCCATAAACCCATCACCTCACAAGGAATCATGAGTTTACTTTTGGTTGTTATCCGTAGCAGTAAATAAGAAATCCTTACAAAATTTTCGTCGGAAAGCCTGGAAGGAAGGCCACGGAGATGTAAACATGCACGTATATGTAGGGTAATAATAAAATGGATCTTAAGGAAATAAGGCGTGGTTGCCCAGTTTAGATTCAACTGGCTTAGGATTTGATACATTTGTGGGATCTTATGAACTCGGTAAGGAACTTCCGCGTCCTGGGCTGGCAAGTTGCATGAGCTGTTAACATTCCAAAATAGGACTCGTGTCCAGGAATTCGTTATGTGACGGAAGTGGTATGCACTGGGAAGTATTTAGTCAAAAATACGAAAATAAACGCGCTTTCTTATGTGATATTCAAAAGTTTTCACTTCCTCCATTTTAGATTCAAATGGTTTTCTGAGCACTTTGTTTTTGGTGGATGCTCAACCCATGTTTCATACCCATACAAAACAGTGGTGCATGTACTGAATTCAGTAGAATAAAAATAACTGTGCTTCTACTGGTTCAGGATTGTACGTTTATTAGCCGGTATCGGTAATCAAGATGTATCTTAAATAAGCGAACGGAAAGATTGAGTTGCAAAGAATGCGTCTGAAAATTCAGCAGTTTAGATGCATGTTGCCAGGCTTGCAATCGTGTAGGCATAATGTGCAGAGCAAATTTACGTCTGTCCTTTGCTCCGGACACATTCCAGCGTTCTGAAAGGGCGTTGAGGTAAGCGTGTTGGAATTTACAGCGACCAATGATGGTCTATTGCGGCTACAACGACGGACTCTACAAGCTGATTCCCGTGGTTAAAACACAGGCCGGCATTTTAAGTTATACGGGCATGTTGATTCGTACCGATATAAAATGGCCGCGCGGCCTAAGGCGTAGGTCTGCGGCCGAGCGCTTGCTGGGATCGCGGGTTCGAATCCCACCGAGGGCATGGATGTTTGTCTGTTGTGAGTGTTTGTGTTGTCAGGTAGAGGTCTCTGAGACGGGCCGATCCCTCGTCCAGAGGAGTCCTACCGACCGTGGTGTGTGTTTGAGTGTGCTCAAGTGAAAATAAAAACCCTATACACCTACTGTGAACAAGTAGGTAGAAGAGGAAAGGAATACGAAAACGAATGACCGATATAAAATGATCCATATTTATTAAAAATGTTTCAGAAACGTGCCAGTAAAACTGTTAATTATATTTTACATTCGAAGTTGGTCAGATAGAGTACATAAAATACGAGATTTGAGGTTCTCGTAGCGGTGTTTCTGAAGAATCATGGTAACGTGACTATATCTTGGTCGTGCCACTGTTTCACTTATTCTAATTATTATACAAATTATTTCAGGTGTGGCAGATTATGGGTTGAGTCTTTTGTTGCTATATGTATATTTAATAGCGCGTTTATGCATTACGTCATGTAAGAAGATCGTCAATACAGTTTGAAAAAACAGATGCAAGTATAAAGAAAGACATAAGGAATATCTGAGGTGTTACAATTACAAAATATTATAGATCGAACGGAAAGGCTGAATACAGAATCACGTATGTTATTAGAAAGGATGTAGGTGGAAAGCGGCTGTGGACTTTTTGAAGACACTGTCAAATTTCCGAGAAAAAATCACAAAGCGCAAAAGAATCTGTCAGTATAACTTGCCTCAGAGCAGGTGCTTCTTGCTACATCAGTGGCTTCAGTCGCAGGCCTGTCACCACTGAGACCCGGATTTGATCCCAAATCAATCTATATGGGATTTATGGTAGACAAAGTGGCACGTGGACGAGTTTTCCTCCGTGTACTTCGGTTCCCCCTCCACCAGTGCTCCATACCCTTTTTTATTTAATCCATCACCGACGCTGTATTATCTTAGTAATTAACAGTGCCTTTAAAAGGACATCTCTTTCCGCTACTTCACAACGTTTGGGGTTGGTTCTTACGTAAGGATGAAAGCGATTCGCTTGTTAGGGTTTTCCCCGTCTTTATGGGCAATAAGGCGCATATTTGTTTCACCAGAAAGGCTTAACAGTGCAGGGATAATTATGCGACGAGCACAAACACATAAATACGCAAACACACAGATCTAGCACAAGTACGCATACAAAGAAAACAGAAATAAGGTGAGACAAGTGTTAGTGCTGACTCATCACCCTATTGAAATGCGGTCAGTTTTCAAATATGTTTTAGTTTAGCAATACACAGCAAGGAGGGTAATAAAGGAAAATAAAGAGAAGCAAAGGGGAGAAAAGGAGGGGAGTTCAGGTGCAGACTGGATACTCGGAGAAACAAGAATCTGCGGTTTGTAAAACCCTTCAGAAAATACTTGAGCAGCATAACGGGAAAGCACGATATCAAGGAACTACAGAAAACAGCTATATTGGGCACAGCACACATATTGCGGAAAGTGCTAATGTAGAAGCACAGAGGAGTTTAATATTGAAGACAGCGCTATATGCACCATTAACAGTACGCACAGAATAGCTGCGACACTGTATACCCTAGAAACATGGTTTGTTTCAGGTATATAAGTGTGAATACCCTGCACAAAGGAGATGATATAATAATAATAATAATAATAATAATAATAATAATAATAATAGTGGCGTATAGTGCATTATATGAATTTATTTGTGTTCGCTACCACGTGAAAAAAGCGACAGATATGCTCTTAAAACACAACATAGATACAAAAATGAAGATAAAGTGACCAAAGGAAAAATACATGACAGCTAAATTATGGTACACTAAATAGTGTTTTGTAAAGAAGGAGTGTGTTCCAGGGAAGCTGTGCTCGCAGTGAAAACATTAAAAACTTCATATGTACTGAAAACTGCTTTGGTATAACATGGCTTACACGTAGAAATAGCAACTTCCGTAATTAATTCAGTGGACACACACGGACCAAGGGTATTTTGTGATACAGTGACGATGTTTTCTTCTTAAAACAGAAGAAAAATAAAGCTTCAAGATAGGCAGCCAATAATAAAGTATTGTCACACTTCAGTACTTCAGAATGAAATACGATTTGCGAGAAAAGCCGGGATAACAGTCCACGCGTAAAGAAATTCGCAATTTTCTGCATCTTTTAAAGGTTACCGGAATATGCCAGTGTACGATTATCCCAGACCACAGAGGCATGCTGAGACTTTGACCGAATTTATGCGACACATAAAATCATAAGAACGTGTAGGGAAGACGATCTGTATGCTGTCAATAACAGCACAATGATAACCACAGTGAAACTCTGTAACTGATTTCGCGTCTATGATGAGGTAGTCATGCGCAGCGCAATATGATTCTGCCGCGCTACAATGCTTTTAATGCGACAAGAAAACAGATTTTATGCTTCTTTGATGATTCTTTGAGGAAGGATTTCTATTGAATAGTCATGGTAGTATTGCAATAAAGCAGGGCTTTTATGTGAAAACTTATGCAAACGGAACATGTATTTATTCCAAGTCTTTTGTATCGGACGCTGCCCATATAACGACATGCACAGAAAATCAGTCGCCAAAGTGTCAACTTCCTTGGAGCAAGTTGTTTTTATGACTGAGTAACTGATAAAACCAGAACCAGAAAGTGAGATTTCAGGTTCTTCTATCGGCGAATATGATGACAGATACTTATCTCGCAAAATGAACGACGTAACAATCCAACGGCTGTAATCTTTTCGATCAGAAACAATTGTGCTGTCGGTGTTTCACTTAGGCATACACCCAAAGTAATTGACAAAATTTAAAAAGATAAAAGTTTTGGGCGATAATGAGATATCGATAGCTGGTTTGGTCACATGACCACTTTAACATTTAAAGCCCAGTGACTACTTCTCTTACCACCTGTTTTAACATTAAATAATTCAACGTTCTGTCCACATTGTATGTATGTGTTTGGTACATATATCACAACAAAGAGGGATTATTTCTCCACACAGCATTAACCGACTGGTTTTTATAACCGAGATGGAGAGTGTTCACTGCGCGGTACGAACTGGGTCTTTAACTAAAACAGATTACAGTTCGTCCTTTAAAAGCTTAATATAAAATGGGTAATCTCCTGGGGCCTTCGTAGCAGTGTTGATGAAGGTAAAAAGGAAAGGCGGGCCGTGCCATGGCTCAAGCGGTTAGTCGCCGGCCTCCTACCGCGGAGGCCCGGGTGCGGTCCCGGTCAGTCCATGTGGGATTTGTGGTGGACAAAGTGGCACTGGGACAGGTTTTCCCCCGAGAACTTCTGTTTTCCCCTGTCAATTTCATTCCACCGGTGCTCCATTACTAGGAAAAGGACAAAAAAAAAGGACAGGCCCTTAGGATTCCAGGAGGTTGAGGCTCCCAGATTTCTAGACAGTCGGCCTTTGAAGGTGGTAATGTTGCCAGCCTTACGCACCGGCCACCTTTACCCCCCAGGAAATATTCCTGGTACTCATTTCCTTTAGAGGCTGAGTCGACCCCAGGGCCATAATGCGGCCGAAAGGACTATGTCAAAGTGTTGATGAGGATCAAATTAAAATCAAGTTCAATTTCGCCCGAAAGTCTACAGTTTAATGTTCTGTAAGCAGCCGTTTCTGTTTTATCTCACACATAGGACTAACGTGATATTGTGCAATAAATTTTCTGACAGTGCGTAAATAAGAAAGGAGGTAATTTGGAGTGTCCAGTGTCCATAGGTCACTTCTTATGTAAACGAACTCAAGTACCTACTAGCGCCTTTAAATGTGCTTGCAGAGGTATGCGCACCCCAAGTTTGAGAATCCGTGACGTAGCAAGGACAGTAGACAGAACTTACATTTTTTACCCACTATTATATAAAAGGCTTACCGGTTTACTAGTTATGAAATTGCCTAACGAAATAAATTAACTAAGCAGTTTGTCCTATATCCGTAACGTTGGTGTCGCAAGAGTCATTTCATAGTAAGAGGTGAATTTTTCCCTGTCCGCACCATAAAGCCATAGGGAGACAGACAGACAGAGAAAGAGAGAGAGAGCAGAGGTGTAGCGGCACACATTCGTGATCTCACAGTAGAGGAATTTGGGTGATCAACTTCATGCCGCGGCCAATTTACTCCTGGGAAGTCCCCAGTCTAAGGCGTAGGTCTGCGGCCGAGCGCTGGCTGGGATCGTGGGTTCGAATCCCACAGGGGGCAGGATTTTTGTCTTGTACAGTGTTTGTGTTGTCAGGTAGAGGTCTCTGCGATGGGCCGATCCCTCGTCCAGAGGAGTCCTACCGACTGTGGCATGTGTTTGAGTGTGATCAAGTGAAAATAAACAACCTCGACACCTACTGTGAGTAGGTAGAAGAGGGAACGACAACGAACGAACGAAGACCCCCCCCCCCAGTACTCATTAAATAGGAGGATGGGTGAGCCCCAGAACCAGCCTGGACGTTCATGTCAGAATTCAACCTCACTTTTGTTGTGAACGTCCAATGCTTCAAATCTTCCTAGGGATGTGTTGGATACGTAACAAGCAGAACATTGATTGGATGGGATAGTGTGACTGCAATACCACTACTGCAAGCCATAAAGGTAGGCTGTCAGCACAAGTGCTGTCTGACGAACTGACGTCAGGGGCATGCCGTCCGTAACAGCCTCCACATTCCATATCAACCACATAAATTGCGTCAAGCTTATATATGAGAATTGTTATGCTTCTGATGCAGTCACTCCATACTGCTCCTGGTGGTCTTTTCATATTGCTTCTGGTCCAGTCTCGTCATATGGTGTTCACAATAGCGATGAGACGAAAAAAACAGAGAATTTTAACCTTTTAAAGCCTAGCGGTAACTTTACGTACCACCAGGTTTAACATTAAAAAATTCTACGTGGTGCTCACATTGCGTTTATGTGTTTTGTGCGGATCTCAGAACAAACAGCAACTTTTGCCTTATAAAACATTAAGAGACTGGTTTTTATAACCGAAGTGGAGAGTGTTTACTGTGCGGTACGCACTGAGTCCTTATATAAAACAGGTACGCTTCGTCTTTAAAGGGTTAATTTTGGGCTGAAGCTGCCACCTAGTAGTGCAACGTATTTTTGTGTCTTTAGAAATTTGGTTATTCTGTCCCGATACGTTAACTAAACTGTTACTAATTTCATTCAGTGGAGCAGTGAGAGTCCAAAATGGTGACAGATGTTTATTTTTCATCTGAATGCCTTAATGTATTTCGTCTGTTCTGTTTCAAATTACCCTTAGATATTAATATTTCCTAATTACGTAATTAAAATGCGTGAATTAGAGAAACCGATTAAGTAGTTAGAGGACATATTTTATTTTGCAATTGTAACTACATATAGAGCCAGGATAGCGTAGTCGCTGTAGCGACGAGTCTACGGGCTGGACGATCCAAGGTTCGAATCCCGGCAAGAGCGAGAGAGTCCAGACTGGCTCTGAGGCCCGCCCAGCCTCCCATTAAATAGGTACTGTGGTTCTTCCCCCAGGAATAAAACGGCTGGGGCATGACGCTGACCACTCACCTCCATCCAATTCCGAGGTTGAGAATGAGTGGAGCTGTACCTCTACTCCCACTATATACATGCGTTCGTTATGTGGACAGGGACAAAAAAAAAAGGTAAAGCAGTCCCATTACAGGCCTGGACAGGCCCTTAGGGTTCCAGGAGGTCGAGGCTCTCAGATTTCTAGACAATCGGCACTTGAAGGTGGTAAGGTTGTCAGCCCTATGCACCGGCCGCGTTTACCCCCCAGGAAATATTCCTGGTACTCATTTCTGTTAGAGGCTGAGTCGACCCCAGGGCCATAGTGCGACCGACAGGGTTATGCCAATGAAAAAATCCACTGACACCATCGGGAATCGAACCCGCGACCTGCCGGTTTGTAGCGCAGTGCACAATGTTACCTTTTTACCACAATTACTTAAAGAAAGCTCTGGCAGTGCCTTACCAGCTGAAAAGTATTTGCTGTGCAAGGCAATTATGGATAAGTGTTAGTGGTCATGTGTCGATTTATGTTTAATTTCAGGATCTTATTGTGTCAGAGCAGAGATATGTATCGTGAAATGACAGGACGATAGGCGAGTAATGAATTGGGGCTTAATGAAGGTGTAATTCCTGGATTTTCTTGGACGTATCGAAGAAAAGGACGCACCATCAGGATAGCCGATATTCCGGTTGTAATTCGAACCGGGCACCTCCGGAATAAGTCAGAAGCTTTGCAGCTTTTGCCAGTTTGTATTTTGGATAAAAATTAAAAAAAAAATATGGGCTAGATCGCTGCGGAATTATATTAAAATAAAAAGAAAGTTATTAAATGACTAAATGTTCGTGTTAGTGGAATTAGTATTTGCGCGACAGGCCTATGGGCTTTATGTCTTATGGAAGAGTTGACAGTTGGTTCGTGAGTTTATGTGCTGCTATGGGACCAAAAAATTAATAATTGTCATCAACGAAACTTCGACATTCGACTTAATAACGAGCCAGTTAAATGCATTTCAGAACTTCACTCTCTGTTTAATATAATCTTAGTAATTAAACCAACAGGTGCATTTTATTGGGGAATAGCCGCTGTCTACAAAATGTCTGCTACATGTTTCGGCCGCTTATGAGCTGGTATCAAGGAGTATTAATTACAGTACAAGATACTCAGAAAGATATTTTTTAAACATATGTTTGATTGCTGTCCTGTTATTTGCTCTTAGATTTTTGTAGGACTCCAGAAATGCGAGTTTTAAGGAAGACAGTGTAAGACGTGAATTTTATTTATCTAGCTCAAAACAAAGCCAAGAGACGGACTTTTGTGAACATAGTAACGACTTCGTGTTGCGTAAAAGGCGGGACGTATTTGACTGGCTCATCTTGGTTAGCGAAGTAAGTCCAAGACACTGGATTTAGTTGTTTACATCAGGGCTGTGGAGTCGGAGTCGGAAGGAATTTTAGGTGGAGTCGGAGTCGGAAG